>OX411308.1:82782837-83382837 GCA_948150685.1 Rhaphigaster nebulosa
TTGAAGGTCATAATAAAAACATCAAAAATTATATTAAAATTAAATTCAGAAATCATATGTTTCTGTAATAAAGATTACAAACGCAATTTGGTTTCCAATCCAATTAAACATTTTTATTACTTGTTTTAAGTGTTAAAATTGAGTGTGAAATACTGGTTTTCCTCCCCATTAGTGAGATCAACAAGTCTGCAGCAGCAGAATAAGATACAAGTTAAGTGAGTTTTTCCGCTAAAAAATGACGAAACTGTTGATTCCCAATCAATTTAGTAATATTGACAGTTTTAATGTTGTCACGGAACACGAAGACCTCTTGAAAACTAGTTACCTATTGAAAGAAAACGACATATAATAAAGGAATGAGACCTCCAGAAACCAGAGTGTGTGTGTGTGTATGCAATCTTCGGAAACTAGTAACCAAATTCAGAATCACTTTTTGAGCCACGGATTTATGGTTTAATAGGCGTGCTGTCTAATAGTCATGTGTTATCCACATCATTATTCATATTTGTTGATTTAAATTTTTTTATAACTAAGAATATTACATAATATGTTCTAAAAACACATTAATTATGGAAAATGCCCGAGAATTATCAATTCCTATCCCAATGAATATGTGATAAACTTGACTCACAAGAAAAATGATATTAATCCTCTAATTGGCTGCACTTACTAGATTGTAACAAAAGTCTTTGTGCATAGAATAAGTTTTATTTAACTTTCAGTATAAAATCCACAAATTTAAATAATTCTTCAAAATATTGGCCATCTTTGCCAATTACTTTAACCCATCTATCTATTAAAAGTTGAATTTGGCTGTCCTTGGTTTTCAAGGTATACATAGCCATAGCATAACAGTGCAATGTCAGGCCTGTAAGGAGGGTGGAGTAAGTGCTAACACCCTCCATTTCCGAGAATCTTTGTATGATTGAGAGTGAATGATGGGCAGGAGCTGAAACATCACTTTAATTATGATTGACCAAAGCAGGGGACTCCTTTTTACTTTCTCTTACTTATATACGAAGTATATAGCAAGGGGAAGTATTGCGATCCTGAAAATTTTCGAATTCGAGTTTTCAACGGAAATTCTTGTTTTAAGGTCCCCTGAGTCCAAATGACTAAGTCTCGCAAAATGGTCTGTGTGTCTGTGTGTATGTGATCAGTCTAGCTCAAAAACGGAAAGCTGTACGATACTGAAATTACATATTTAAGGTTAGCACATGCATGTGATGTTACAGCAACATTTTCGTCAAAATCGACTAACCGGAAGTGCCATTTTAATATAATCGATTTTACACATTTTTACAATTTTCTCGAAAACGGCTCTAACGATTTTGATGAAACTTGCCTAAATTATTCTTCATAAAGACCTTTAACTTTTCATTTATGAAGTAAATCACCGAGGAATTGCAGGGAAAAACGTTATGATGAAAAGAATATTTTATTTGCACATAGCTTAAAAAGTATGCATTTTACAGTAATTTATCTATAGACTTTTATGAAAGGTAATTAAATCATCTAAAAAAGAATAAAAGAATCATCAAAATCGGACCAATAATAACAAAGATACAGCGCATCGGACTAACCGGAAATTATAATTATATCATGGATATTACAATTGTTTCCAATTTTCTCGAAAACGGCTCTAACGATTTTGATGAAACTTGCCAAAATTATTCTTCATAAAGGTCTTTAACTTTTCATTTATGTAGTAAATCACCGAGAAAATGCAGGAAAAAATGTTATGAAGAAAAGAATATTTTATTTTCGCATGGCTTAAAAAGTATGCAATTTATAGTAAATTATGTATAGGATTATATTAAAGATTATTAAAGTATCTAAAAAAAAAAAAAAAAAAAAATCATCAAAATCGGACAAGTATTAGCAAAGATACAGTGTATTTTATGAGGAGCATAAAATAGATGGATAACCGAGCGCATCCGAAAGGAGATAGATGCGGCCGAACCTCCTCCCACCAATCCGCCAATCTGTTGTAAACAATACGCTCTGTAACAAATTAATTTAAGAATACAAAAACGGAAATTAACTTAATAATTTCTACTTTCGCATTATTTAATGGAAAGAAAATGTTTCCATAGAAAACCAGCAACTTGACAAAGTTAAGATATAGAGGTAGTGTACAGAATTGTTGTACTAAAATTGTTTTAAAAACTATTTTATTATACTTAAGTGGGCGAAGAATTGAATGCTGCTGAGTTTATTTCAAGTATTGTTTATGCGAACCCTTTAGAATTATATTAAAAAGATAATTATTATAGGGCGGTAAGGGAAAGTTGTGTGATGCGCGCCCCGCACCAGATTATAACTCTATTTTATAACTCTCTCTATATGCTCTTTCGAGTTGTTCACAGTAAAGCTAAATGTCAGTAGCCCTGCCATCTGTAACCAGATCAAAGTGCAAAACATCCTCATAATTCCACCAAACACAAAGCATTACCTTGAAGGCTGCTGCTCCCAGAATTGAACCACCTGAACCAAAACGCTACTGTATTGTACGATGCACCACATTTTATCTCCCACCGCACAAATTTCCTCAGCAGCTTCCTTCGCATTTAATCTTTTTTTCCAGTAGTGCCTCAGGAGACCAAAAATGACAATTTTTTCTTCCAGCATTATCAGTGAAATTTAAAAAATGGAATGAAAGGTAGAGACAGTTGGTATACATAATTAAATAAAGGATTAGCCAAAGTAAACAACGATATATAAATTGTCTACATCAGTGTTGAATAAGGATTCAAATGGAGACTTTAATGTCAGCAATGAATTAGTGCACAAAGACTTTTGTAACAAAATATTACTTTTAAAAAACTTGCAGAAAAAAGTTAAGGGGGATTATTGCAATGTAAAAGTACAATTTTAATCCTTAATTTCAGACTTATGAAATTTTCAACTTGACCACTTATTTAGTGGGGTTACATAAATTATGCAATTTGATTATCAAGACTATTTTAAAAAAGTAAATTGATATTAATTTTGCAGTTTTCATGAGGCTGGCTATTACGACATTCCTGCATTCATTGACAGAATTCTCACGATAAGAAAAGCAAAAAAAATATTTTTTGTGGGACATTCTCTTGGTAATATGTTTTAAAAATTGTAATGATATAATTTAAAAAATAACTTATTAGATTTATGATGGAATAAATATTTTTTATTTTATTTTTGTTTTGTTTTGCAATATCTGAGAAATATGATGATTTTTTAGGTGCAACTGTATTCCTCGTAATGAATTCACTAAGACCAGAATATAATTCTAAAATACATGGAGCAGTATTGTTGGCACCAGTATCTTATGCTCCCAGTTCTGATGCACTTGGTCCTAATCCTTTTTTTCGCTTTGCTGTTAATAATGCTGATGCCATTTATGTAATTTTGCAGCATGATTTGCCAATCGTCAATTGTAAACTAACAATTAATTGAAATTTATTTGTTTTCATAATTATTTCAGGCTGGATTAATAAATGGAAGAATTTATGAAGTCATGCCGAGAACATCAACAAATATTAAAACTATAAAACAAATCTGCAGTAATTTATCACCGAGTCAAGAACTTTGCTTGGACATAATTGGAATTTTTACTGGTGACCATAGATCCAATATAGATAAGGTAATAGCTAATAAATTGTTAAACAAAATTCGGTATAACATCTGCACATGTGCTACAAGTTCAGAAGTTAAATGTATATATATATATATATATATATATATATATATATATATATATATATATATATATATATATATATATATAATTGTAATTCTCTTTGTATATGAATTTTTAATGATATTTAAAGTTATTAATTTGTAAAATACTTTAATTGTAATTAGTTTTTTGAGGATCCAAATCTTTCATGATTGGTTCTGTTACATATGATAAACCTGAATTAATTAATTTTAATATTTTATTTCCTTGTACGAAGTACAGGAAGTATTGTAATCGCGAAAATTTTCGGTTTTCAGATTTCAACGGAAATATCCATTTTGACCATCCCTGAGTCCATTTTGACTAGTTTCGTCGTGACGTCTGCGTGCGTTTGCACGTACGTGCGTATCTCTCATAACTCAAACTCGGTTAGCTGTAGAAAGTTAAAACTTTGTATTTCGGATTATTGTAAAATCTAGTTGTAAATTTCTTTTTTTGGTCAGTACGTGATTTCCGTAAGTGGTACTTTACTGGATTTTCATCAAAAATTATATTAAAATATAATGCAAAACTTCTCATATTAGGTATATAAGACTTATATATTAACGTAAATAGAATGATAAATGTTGGTTAAAATTGGCAGACCGGAAGTGATACTTTAGTTGAAGGTCATATTAGACTTTCACCAAAAATTATATTTAAATATAATGTAAAACATATATTTAAAAATATGTAAAACATATTTAAGAGTATGTAAAACATATCTCAAATTTGGTAAATTTGACTTTTATATCAATGTAAGGAACATGATGGGTTTTAGTGGAAAAAGGGGCACTTTGAAAAAGGGGAAGAGCCAAAGGGGGTACTTTAGGTAAGTTCATAATAAACTTACATCAAAAGGTATATCGACATTTAATATTGATTACTAAATGTTCGTTAAATATTGTGAGCCGACAAGGGTACTTTACTTGAGGGTCTTAATAAACTTACATCAAAAATTATACTAAAATTGAATATAAAAATCATATGGTTTTTATCAATATGAATGTATTTACTAAATATTGGTTAAAATTGGTGAGAAAATATCTTATGCGGGCAACACATGACTTTCTTGTACGCCTATTAAATTATAAATCCGTGGCTCAAAAAGTCATACTGAATTTGGTTACTAGTTTCCGAAGATTGCATTATCTCAAAAATTACACTCGGCGTCTCGACATCCATCTACTCCTGCCCATCATTCACTCTCAATCATACAAAGATTCTCAGAAATGCAGGGTGTTAGCATCTTACCCCACCCTTCTTGCAGCCCTGACATTGCACTGTTATGCTAAGGCAAGGCTGCAAAACTGTAAAACCAAAGACAGCCAAATTCTGATAGATAGATGGGTTAAAGTAATTGACAAAGATGGCCAATATTTTGAAGAATAATTTAAAAGTGTAGATTTTATACCGAAATTTAAATAAAACTTATTCTATGCACAAAGACTTTTGTTACAATCTAGTAAGTGCAGCCAAGTAGAGGATCAATATTATTTTTCTTGTGAGTCAAGTTTACCACATATTCATTGGGATAGGAATTGATAATTCTCGGGCATTTTCCATAATTAATGTGTTTTTAGGACATATCATGTAATATTCTTAGTTATAAAAAAATTTAAATCAACAAATATGAATAATGATGTGGATAACACATGACTATTAGACAGCACGCCTATTAAACCATAAATCGGTGGCTCAAAAAGTGATTCTGAATTTGGTTACTTGTTTCCGAACATTGCACACACACACACACACCCTCTTATTACTGGAGGTCTCATTCCGTTATTTTATGTCGTTTTCCTTCAGTAAGTAACTAATTTCCAAGATATTTCTCCATGTTCCGTGGCAACAATAAAACTGTCAATATCACTGGATAAAGCATTGTAAATCGACAGTTTCTACATTTTAAGCGGAAAAACCCACTTAACTAATATCTTATTCTCCTGCTAGAGACTTGTTGATCTCACAAATGGGGAGGAAAACCAGTATTTTACACTCAATTTTAACACTAAAAACAATTAATAAAAATGTTTAATTGGATTGGAAACCAAATTGCGTTTGTAACCTTTATTACCGAAACATATGCTTTCTCTTTTAATTTAAATATAATTTTTGATGTAAGCTTATTATGGCCTTCAAGTAAAGTACCCTTTTCGGCTCACAAATTTTAACCAAAGTCTAGTAAATACATTTATATCGATATAAAAGTCTATTTACGAAATTTGAGATGTTTTACATTATGTTTTAATATAAGTTTTGATGAAAGTCTAGTAGGACCTTCAACTAAAGTGCCGCTTCCGGTTTTCCAATTTAAACCAAAATATAGTATGTTATTTAAATCAATATATAAATTATAAATATTACATTTGAGAAGTTTTGTATAGTATTTTAATATAATTTTTGATGGGAATCAATTATGACCTTCAAGTAAAGTACCACTTCCGGTGATTAAGCAGTGACCAAAAAGGGAGGTTCACAACTAAATTTTACAACAATCCTAAATACAAAATTTCAACTTTCTACGGCTAACCGTTTTTGAGTTATGCGAAATACGAACGGACGTACGTACAGACGCCACGACGAAACTAGTCAAAATGGATTCAGGGATGGTCAAAATGGATATTTCCGTCGAAATCTGAAAACCGAAAATTTTCGCGATTACAATACTTCCTTTACTTCGTACAAGGAAGTAAAAACACGAACAGTTTATGTGACAACATGTGGTTTTAATTTTTTTCACAGTAGTAAAATACCATGGTACAATTTGATCAATCAAATGCGATCTGAAGATCTGAAGCGCTATTTTGAAATATTATATATTTTTAGGCCATTAATTTAGGCATAAGCCTAAAATATGCTTCAAGTTATGTTATTTGTTATTTATAATGTTTGTACTCACGATAAATTGCGAATAAATATTAAAAAAATCTGATGCGGTGCGCTCATCAAGCAACTTCCCTTACTGTCCCGTAATTGTCATATTTTTAATATAATTTTAAAGAGTTCACATAAATAATACCTGGTAAGTTTGTCAAGTTAAAAATATATTTTAAAAGTTTCGGTTTAGTTTATATAGACAAATTTTATTACGTTTAAATAATATAAAAGTAAAAATTATTAAGTTCACTTCTGCTTTTGTATTCTTCCATTACATTGTTACAGAGTGTATTGTTGACAACAGATTGGTGGATTGGTGGGAGGAGGTCACCAACTGATTGTCTTCTTTCGAATGCGCTCGGTTATCCATCTAGGGTCTTGTAGTCCTCATAAAATATTCTGTTTTTTTACTAATTCCCGTTTCTTTTTGTATTTTAGAGAGTTTGTATATCACCTTTCATATGATTTCATACATGATTTACCATAAAATACTTACTTTTTGAATTACGCGCCAATAAAATTTTCTTTCCGCTAAAACTTTTTTCCCTACATTTTCTCGTTGATATACTACATATATGAAAAGTTAAAGGGCTTTAAGGAAAATACATTAGGCCAGTTTCATCAAAATCGTTAGAGCCCTTTACGAGAAAATTGTGAAATCCATGATCCACTACCAATTCCTGTTTGTCCGATGCGCTGTATCTTTGCTAATCCTGGTCCGATTTTGATGATTCTTTTTTCGCTTTTTGGATAATTTAATTAACTTTCATACAATACTATGCATAATTTACTGTAAAATGTATGCTTTAAGTTAAGCGCAAATAAAATATTCTTTTCATCATAACTTTTTTCCGTGCACTACCTCGGCGATGTACTAAAAGTTAAATGTATGTAATGTATGAAAAGTTAAAGGCCTTTAAGAAGAATAATTTAGGTAAGTTTCATCAAAATCGATTATATTAAGTTGTACTTCCGCTTCGTCGATTTTGACGAAAAAATTGCTGTAACATTACATGCATGTGCCTACCTTAAATACGTAATTTCAGTATCGTACAACTTTCGTTTTTGTGCTAGACTGTTCACATATACAGAGACTCACAGACACGCAGACTCACAGACTATTTTGCGAGACTTGGTTATTTG
This sequence comes from Rhaphigaster nebulosa, assembly GCA_948150685.1. Lineage (NCBI taxonomy): Eukaryota > Metazoa > Arthropoda > Insecta > Hemiptera > Pentatomidae > Rhaphigaster > Rhaphigaster nebulosa. The sequence continues at coordinate 82,790,561 of OX411308.1, forward strand.
GACACAGGGGACCTTAAAACGTTTATTTCTGTTGAAAACTCGAATTCGAACCTTTTGACGATCGCAATACTTTCCTCTACTATATACTTCCTTGAAAGTAAAAAATAGCCGTAATCTATTAACGTTTTTCTAATTTTCTCCGTCAAACCTGGTACATAATTAATTTTATGGTACTCTATTTCTTTATCCTGTTTTTTTTTTACTCCTTCACATTTATTTGTATTTTTATCTGTTGTTGTATTATTTTCATTATCATTATTTTTTATCATTATAAACTTTTGTAATTTTCTTTTATATTGGTTTTTTTATTTTTTAAAAATCTTTACCATCTTATATCATTCGACTTACTTTCATTAATAGTCTTTTTTTTATTGTTTTTTGTTATATTATTGGTTTGGTTATTTTTATTGATAATTTTATTAGGATAAAAATTCTCTCGGTCTGCTAAGTGACTGCAATAACTGCTACCTAATGTACATAGCTTAAACATCAAAAAAACTTCAAATCAGAATCTAGCAGCATATAAGCAAGTGTACAAAAAACAGCATTAGCACAACATAGTATTGGAAATAACCAAATAACAGCTTTGATTTCAAAAATCCCAAAATATTAGAAAAGGAGAAATACATAAAAAACAGAAGAACAATGGAAGCAATCCACATAATAAAAATCATATATTACAGTCAATTATACAAAAAATCTAAATTGTCACTATACTGATAACATTAATAAATTGAATCTAAAATAATAACCATTGAAATAATGCGAATACTGCTTAATAATAACAACAACTTTGATAACTAAACATTTTATTAGCAAGAAAACACATGTGACAATTCACAGAATATAACATCAACGATACTCGTCAATATTCATAACCCGTCGGGTAGGTTTTTTTTCAAAGAGGTCCAGGCCGAACATTCTCCTTCGCCAGCCAGGAAGACTCTACAGGTTGAGACGCTTCGTTGGAACGACAAGTCTTTCAGCTCGGGTGGTTCGGGTAGCAGTCGCCTCTGGTTGTTTCAATTCTTCGTTGGCAATAGAAGTAGGAGGAAGTGATGTTCGCTGATGCTGGATTGATGGTCTTGGGAGGTTTGTCTTCCATGGGCATCTGTGATACATTCCAAGGTGATGGCACACTCTCTGCAGGGACATTGTTTGCTGAGATATCCTTGTTTACTGGGATATCTTGCTCGTTTTCTTGTCTTTCAGCAATCATGCTATGACGATTCCTCCTAAGTGTCTTCGTGCCACCGTCAGGATGGATCTAGGTTCCTCAGCCTCCCTTTGTATTGTCCCTTCTCTTTCCAAATCCGGGATCCACACTTTTTCTCCTGGCTTTAGTTCATTTAAGGATCGGGTGCCACGCCCTTTGTCATAATTGGCTTTATATCTCAGTCTCCGCAGGTTGTCTCTCTTCAAAACGTCTTGGTCGTGCTTCTTCCACAGCAAGACAGGATGAGTTGGGACAGTGTCGCGGAGACGGTGACCCATTAACAACTCAGAGACTCCTCTTCAGATCGGGTAAAGGGGTATTCCAGTAAATCAGCAGTGCCAGGTATGGGTCCTCATTTTTTTTCAAGATAATTTTTGCTATTTTTACAGCTGCTTCAGCTGCTCCATTCGATTGAGAGAAATGAGGGTTGTTGGTGACCTGCTGAAAATCATAGTTTTGGGCAAACTGTCGAAACGCAGAATATTCTAATTCCTGAAATTGGAAGCCACCATCTGTTCTCACCACTCCTGGGATTCTATGGCGTGAAAAGGTGGATTTATATTTTTGAATTATTTTCGAGGATGTTAGATTCCTTACTGTAGCTATTTCGAAATAGCGGGAGTAAACATCAGCTACCACAATGAACCACTCCCCCTCACATTTGAAGAGATCCATTGATAACGTATGCCAAGGACCTTCTGGTAATCTTGTTTGGATTTTTCAGAGATTTCCAGTATGTAGTGCAAGCTTCACAATGTGACTGGATAACTGTAGACATTCTAGGCCACAAATGGACTGACGGACCCAGTGTTGGCATTTTGTGACTCCTAGATGGCATCTGTGGTTGTAGAAGATCTGGAAGAACAAACTGCTGTCCTCTCAAAAGAATATCATTCCATATCGAGAGCACGTCCCGGACATGGTAAAAAGTCCGTAACTTGGTGTTCATGCCTGAAGTTTTCCATCCTTCAATAATCATTTTCTTTACTTTTTTCATTGTTATGTCCTCTTTTGGTGCCTGAAAAATCTTTCGAACGTTGAGGTCAGAAATAGGTCTACTTGCAAGTATAGTTTGTACATAGGCTTCAACTTCTTCTGCAAGTTTATCGTACCCGCAGTCTTCCTTAACATGATCCCTCGATAGACAATCAGCAGAGATGAGAGATTTCCCTGGTACATAGACAAGCTCATAGGAATATCGCATTAATAGCAGTCTTAATCGTTGTAATCTTGGAGTCAGTTCATCCAGGTCCTTGGTTTGAAGGATCTGCATGAGAGACTTGTGGCCCGTTTCAATACTTATTATTTTGCCCCGAATGAATTCTTCTAGCCGATGGCATGCCCAAGAAATTGCCTAGGCTTCTCGTTCGATGCTGGCATAAGATTTCTCTGCTGGTTGCAATGTTCTTAAACAGTAATAGTAAACAGGCCTTTTTCACCGCAGGGCTGAAGTAGAACCGCCCCAAGTCCTTTCATTGACGCATCACAGGACAGAATTACTGGCTTATTGGGGTCGTAGAGAGCTAGGACATTTTCTTTACGTAAAATGTCTTTAATTTCGTTAAAACATTTTTGCTAGTCTGGACTCGACAAATATTCATTTTTCGTGCTCATAAGATCAAACATGGGTTTCATTAGGTTTGCGCTATAGGGAATGAATTTTTAGATAGATCCAACTGTACCAACAAATCTTCTAAGTTCTATCAGATCTTAAGGTTGCTTTAGCGCTAAGATGGCTCTTATTCTTTCCGGATCTGGTGCGACCCCTTTAGAGTAAATTATATTTCCAAGAAAATTGATTGAATGTTGACAGATGACTGATTCATTCATATTAAGGGTTATGTCCTCACTTTGCAAAGTGTTCAATTTCGGAGGCCGAACTTATCCTAAATGGGAGCCGTAGGAATCTGGATCTGCTAAAGGGGGTAAGAAAGGTGGCCAGATCTTTGGATTCTTCCTCTAGTTCCACTTGCCAGAAACCGTGATTGCCATCCAGTTTGGAAAAATACTTAGCCCCTGCTAGCAATCCCAACTCGTAATCTACTTGGGTAAGGGGTGTACGGTTCAGTTCTGAGAGGTCCATACAAATGCGCACAACTTCTGGCTTTTTTGGCACAACCACCATTGGTGCATACCATTCGCTTGTCTTGTCGACCCTTTCTATGACCCCCTCCCCTCCCCCCCCCCAAAGAACCATGTGATCTAACTCCTCTTTGGCTGCATTTCTAAGAGGAATTGAAATTCGCCTAGGAACAGTAATAGCATATGGTTTTACCCCCAGTTTTATTTCAATTTTATATTTACCTTTGATTCGGCCCAGTCCACTGAACAGTCCAAGAAACCTAGCGAACCATTGGGCTGAAGATGATTCCACCCATATCTCATTGATTCTTTTGAATATTTTAGGTTTTTCAATAGCTGGTTTTCCTAAGAGCGGGACTTTGAGACCATCAACATAATATACGTCTTCCAAGATTTTAATATTTTTATAGCCGATTTCAGCTGTTTGCATACCGATAACATCTAGGCTCTTTTGGCCAGCGGCCAATAGTTTGGTGTTTGGAGGGTCAATCTTCTGCAGTGTGTCCATGGACTGAGCCGGAAAGACCGTGACATCTGCCCCCCAATCTATCCTGCAAGTGACTTTCATGCCATTCACAGAGAGCTTAATGTTCCACTTCTTGTCTTCTAACTGCCTGGTATCGTGGATAGCTCTAATAAAGTCATTCGAATTACCATCGCTCGTAGCCTCATCCCCTGGCCAAACCTATCGCACATTTTTGTCTTTTGATTTATTAGGCTGTTGACGACTTTCTGGTGATTTTTGACGGGTGGATCGGCACTGTGATGGTATGTGACCTCTGAAGTTACATTTGGTGCATTTAATGCCCTTTGCTGGGCATCTTACCCTAGGATGATAGGGAATTTCTCCGCATCTTGGGCACCTGTTTTTGTCTTTTGATTTATTAGGCTGTTGACGACTTGCTGGTGATTTTTGACGGATGGATCGGCACTGTGATGGTATGTGACCTCTGAAGTTACATTTGGTGCATTTAATGTCCTTTGCTGGGCATCTTACCCTAGGATGATAGGGAATTTCTCCGCATCTTGGACACCTGCCACTATTTTGAGTTGGTCGGCCTCTCAATTTTTTCTACAGATGGGCTCGGTTTGTCATCAAACATTTTTGTTTGTTTAGATCTTCGTGCTGCCGAGCCACTGTTTTGGCTTTTTCTAAGGTTAATTTATAATCCTGGACAAATTTGTCTTTTAAAGAACGGTCTTTTACCCAGACTATGATTTGGTCAAGGATTACCGTAAGGTCCCATAGTCGCACTTTTCTGAAAGCGAGTAAAGGTCGGTCACAAATTCCTCAATTGTTTCTTTTCCGATCTATAATCTGCGGTTGAATTTGGTTCGTTCATATATAACATTGACCTTGGGGGAGAATGGTCTTTTACCGCTACCACCATTTTTAATAATAATAACTTTGATAACTAAACGTTTTATTTGCAAGAAAACACATGTGACAATTTACAGAATATGACAATAATAGTACTCTTTAGTCTTCATAACCTGTCGGGTAGGCTTTTCTCCAAAGAGATCCAGGCCAAACAGATACATATAAAATAGACATAAAAATAGTTGTTATAAGAAGACAATTAACTAAAATATAAGAAATAACTATATATAAATAATTCTGTCTGTTGTATTTGTTGTGTGATATTTTTAGTTTAAAAAAGAACACCTTGAGAATGGGAGAGTACCCCGAAACGTTGGTGGAATGATGTAGCAAAAAATAATAAAGGAATATAGAGATATTATGGAAAATTATTCCACTAATATAGCATTAGAATTCTCCTTCTTCCCATTATTAATTTAAAATTCATAGAAACATTTCAAAATATTTTTATCAAAATATAATTTCTAAAACTAAACATAATGCAATTTTAATCATTATCTTATAATTTATGTAGCTATTAGACAAATAAAAATATAATGTTATACTTCACATTCACTAGGTAAACCAAGGAAATGCAATTTTGAGCATTAAACTAATTTGTTAAAATTTCAGGAAAACCTTGGAAATTCTATGATGTATGCATTCGCGGGGACATCTTCTAAGACATTTTACCATGTATTCCAAATATATAAAACAGGTAAAACATAACTCAGATACTAAACTTTAGTTATAAGAATGAATGACTAGGAAGAAAAATAAATAAAATTTAAGCATAGTTTACTACAGAGATGGACAGAAGCAAAGTATCTTATCAATCCTTCAGCATAAATTAGTATTTCTGCTATAAAAATTAGAAAAGAAAAAATAATAGACATTTTTTTATTCTCATATTTATATAATTTAATACTTTAACGGAAACAATCTATCAGCCTTGTTTTGATAAATGAGCAAAGTGACTGGTGCTGGTACTGGTATTGTTGGGGCAATAGTCCGGCAAGTGTGCCTTGTGGTCCTTTTCGCCAATCCTCGGTACCTTTTAAAAACATTTCTCGCTATCACCGCAAAATAATTATATATATATCAGAAAATATTTTATTCAATACATTAGTAACATTAAAATAATACTGATACCATACCACAAAAAAACGCTAAACTGAGCAAGTTATATTTATAAAAATATATATATTATTTTGTATGGTTTGATTTAATTGATCAGTAAAATGATTAAAGAACTTTACTAAAATTCAAAGAAACAATATTATTTACCTATCCTAATTAATAAAAAAAAAATACAGCTTTTACTGCTACTCTTAGTTCCAGGCTATAGACTTTAAGTTGATCATATCCTAGGAGGTTGTATCTGACAACTAGATTTTTATCATATCTGGCCACTATACCTAACCATCAAAATCTTGGTTTGCTCTTAAATTGAAGTCTACCCAAATATTTGCAATTTAAAAAAATGACTTATTTTTTTTCCAAATAGGAGAATTTAAGCAGTTCGACTATGGACCAAAAGGAAATTGGATCAACTATAATAATTCAACTTCCCCGAGCTATCCTCTTGAACGTGTTGTGGCCCCAGTTATTATATTTTGGAGTTATAATGATCCATTTATATCAGAAGAAGTAAGTTAATTTTTTTTGTCTAAAAACTAGTTATTGGATACATAATATAATTTGTTTCTTCATGATTTTTCCATAAACTTCTCTACATTACCTGCCGTTGTATCATTAAAAATTGGTAATCAAGATGTTAGTCAAATACCTAACCAAAAAAAAAAAAAAACGAGAAATCGACGGTTAGTTAATTTATTTTGGCAAATATCGAGGAGATCGCTCTTGTGGGTAATAATTATAAACTATTTTATACAGCATTTAACTAGCTCTAATTTGAGTTGAAATTGACGTCTGTATGTCTAATAGTTCCTAAGATAAAGAATTAAATAAAAAAAAAATCGTTATAGCGAAAAACGATATAATACACCGTTTCAAATAAAGTAATTCAAATATAAAATTGTGCACGGTTTTGACTGATAGTGAGTCTCATCTACAGTAGAGTTAGATATACCGATAACTATTTGACGTAGATTACCTCTCAGATTAGAGCTAGTTAAATGCTTCATAAAGTCGTTTATAATCAATATCTTTGTATGAACGACGGTTTCTATGGTATCCAACAAAATAATGTTAAGAAACGGTGATTTATCGTTTTTCGCAATAACAATTTTTTTTAGACATACAGACGTCAATTTCAACTCAAATATTGTGATTTCTCGTTTTTTCTAATACAAAAATTATTTTTTAAAGACCTTATCTTGGGAACTATTAGATGTAAAGATGTATATTACCACTCAATTTAGAGCTAGTTAAATGCTGCATAAAATAGTTTATAATGATTACCCGGAAGAGCGGTCTCCTCGATATTTGCCAAAATAAATTAACTAAACGTCGATTTCTCGTTTTTTTTTTTTTTAAATGTGCTTTTTATGAAAAAATATTATCTCGAGAACTGGATAACCTTGAGAGCTCTATTAGAACTCATATTTTAGCGAATTGATTTTCCTTTATAAAAGGTCATTATAATACTTTTCGCTTGGTGAATAGTTTTCATTATATCGAGCGCGGAATGAAAAATGAGAGAACATTTTATGTTTTTCTTGAATTAAATGCCATTATTATTGAGGTAGCGGCTTTGGAATGGCAGACAAGGCCTATTTTACTTAAAATGTCCTACATTTTCGTAATTTACATTCAAATTTTCTCTTAAAATGAGTACCTAATTTCGGCCCTGGCTCTAAGGCTATATCAATGTTTAATTAGAATGTGGTGGAAGTACGAGCCTGGAATAAGATTTATTATATAATTGTATATTTGTTTACGAGAGGTCCTTTATTATAAATCCTCAGGACAGAATAAAGAAAGTAAAAAAAAAAAAAATTAAAAATTAAATTATATAAATGTAACTGGCACATAAATTATTGTATTAATATAAGAATATAAGCTTGATGTAATTAAACTAAATGATGTCGATCAAGCTACTAATTATCGCATTTATGAATGCTCATTGATGTGGAAGAAGACTGAAAGCGCTTTTGTTCCTACCGCTTCACTGAGTGTATTTTCTAAGGAACCATTTCGAATATTTTAAAAAGTGACTACTTGATTTTAAATAAGAATAAGTGCTCCGCGTTTTATATTTGAACACGTTTTCCTTATTGTTGGCCGTTTAATGGCCACTGGTCTTGAAATATTAACGTTCGTGTGAACGATTTGAAAAAATTGACTTTACAGGTGCTTTTTAATGTCCAAGCCAATTAATTTTAAAAATTATTCTATGTATTTTGATTCTCTTACTCTTCCACTTTGAAACAAAGCCAATTATGGCGAAATTTTGCTGAATGCAGAATGGCAGTGACCAAAAACTAAATTATGTATACATCTATGGACGCCATTTTGGCAGAGTGTGGCCGTTTTTGTTTCTGGGAACATTGGTTTTTTTTTAATCATTAGTCACAAGGAACAAAACGATGTGCAATTAATAGGAACGTGGGGGGGGATGAGAGGAGGGTGCATGGAAGACGGTCTGGCCCACAGACTATGGGGTATACCTGATCTGAATCCTTCATTCTCCTCCATTAATAAGATAATTTTTCAAGAACAATTAAGAGATGCGAAACTTTCAATTAACAGTTTACTAAAGGATTGGTAATGGAAGAATATAAAATTATTCCTCGGAAATTTGTTCAAACATTTTGAATAAAACAAATCATATGAGATGCGATAAACACAACTGCAGGAAATAGCCTGTTGTGTAATTTTTGCACTAATAACAAAAATATTTTTTCAAGTTTTTAATTGAAATAATATTTCAAAATGATTTGGTTGTATTATCTTACTTATTTATTGTTAAATACTATACAAATAAAAATTATTAGTTGTTTGGTGACCAGAATTAATAAAAAATTGTAGGCACTATTTTTTGTCACAGTGTTTTATAATATTGAATTATCAGTGAATAAAGAAAAATAAAATGTAGGCTCATTTTCAAGGACAACTGTTCTAAAATTATTACTTTAATTACTTTTTTAATAGTAAAGTTTTTCTGTTCATTTTATTTTATTTTAATACCTAGGAAATTTTGATATAATTATTAATTTTGATTAATTTGTTTCAGTCTATAGGGAAACTGGCATCCAAACTACCCAATCTTATCAAGATGAAAACTGTACCTGATCCAAAGTTCACCCATGTAGATATGATTTGGGGAGAAAATGCCAAATTTATTGTTTATCCAGATGTCATAGGCATTTTCCATTCTATGATTAGGAAAGATAAATCTTAAACTGGCAGGAATAAATATTATTACTTAAGTTTATCGAAAGAACTTTAGTGATTTGAAATTTAGACTGATAGAAATAATAAGATTAGTCTTTGGTTGATAAAAATATCAATAATTTATCAAGAAGAATTTTCTTTTCTTTTATAATTTTATAGAGACTGTTAATGATAGGTATAAAGAAGATGAAAAAGTATTTTTGTCATAATTATTATTTTTGAAAAGTCTAGCCACAATAATAGCCATTGCCAGCTTGTAATTGTCTGTATAGTGTATAAGTATTAGTTAAACAGTAGTATTACTATTAAAATTTACAGTGAGAAAAAACATTATTTCAGAAATTTTAATTTTTTGTATTATAAATGTATATTTAACGAATATAATGTTTATGTAGAGCATTACGTTTAAAAATTGATTTTAATGAGTAGGCAAATTTTAAATAAGACTATGAATTCCCTAATTATAAAAAAATAGACAATTATTCTCCATTGTCTGATAAAAAGAATTATCCTTAGTTGGTTTTTATAATTCGTTATTTTTAGAAGGTTAATAAAGTTCAAATGGTTTCCCTCATCACAGTTGTAAAGTTATTTTAAAAATTAAAAATAAAAATATTTTATCCAAGTCTATTTTTTATACTTTATTTAATCATATCCAAGTCACTAAGATTTATATCTTTAAGAAGGATATCAGATTTATGTGTTCAAAGATTCTTATAAAGATTCTTCGTGACGACTGTATGTACGTTCGTACGCTCTCATAACTTAAAAACGGTTAGCCGTAGAAAGTAAAAATTTTGTATTTAGGATTAATTTGAAATTTAATTGTAAAAAGAGAGGTTTTTTTGGTCACTGCATGATTACCGGAAGTGATAGTTTACTTAAAGAGCATTATTGATTTTCATCAAAAATTATATTAAAATATAATACAAAACTACTCAAATTTAATATATAAGACTTGTATATTACTGTAAATAGCATAATAAATTTTGGTAAAAATTGGCAACCCGAAAGTGGTTCTGTACTTGAAGACGATATTAGACTTTAATCAAAAATTATATTAAAATATAATGCAAAACATCTCACATTTGGTAAATTAGACTTTTATATCAATGTAAGTAATACGATTGGTTTTGGTTGAAATTGAAGAGCCGAAAAAGGTACTTTACTTAAAGATCATACTAAACTTAAATCAAAAGTTATATCGACATTTAATACAGAAATCAAATCGTTCGGAGATAAAGATTATAAATGCGATTTTTCCCCCATTCTAATCAAACAATTTTATTACTTGTTTTAAGAGATAAAATTTAGTGTAAAATACTTTTTTCCTTTAAATTTTTTAGCTGAACAAGTCTGCAGCAGGAGAATAAGATATTAGTTAAGCGGGTTCTTCCGCTTAAAATGTCGAAACCGTCGGTTTCCAATGGTTTGTCTAGTGGCAAAGACAATTCCAATGTTGTCGCGAAACACGAAGAAATCTCTTGGGAACTTGTTACGAAAGAAAATACAACCTATAATAACGGAATAAGACCTCCAGAAACAAGAGCTTATGTGTGTGTGTTAATAGATGGACGTCGCGACGCGGTGTCGATCTTGAGATACTGCTATCTTCGGAAACTAACTAGCAAATTCAGGGTCAGTTTTTGAGTCCCCGATTTATAGTTTAGTAGGCGTACAAGGAAGTCTTGGTGTGTCCAAATCAGATATTTTCTGAATATATATTTTTTTTGATCATGTTTGTTTAAGATAGTTTTTTATTGGGAAAGTGATAGGTAATTGGTCCTGTACATACTCTTACCTTTAATTTTGGGTTTAAATTAATATTTTTTGCTCCTGCTTATAAGTTTACTTTTCGTTTGATTTTATCCTTTTGTAATATACATTTTATTTTAATTTTGTAAATTTATGGTTCTCTTTATGTAAAGGATGTCCCAGTAGTCTGTGATCACCCCATATAAAATCCAGAGTAATTCATTCATTCACAAAAACAAAGAGTGTTTTGGACAAGCTTCCGGTGGTGGTTTTATTTTTGCATTTTATTCATTATTATCCAATAATTACAAATAATGATGATAATAATAATCCTATAAATATTTAAACAACATTATTGTAGTTTGTTCATTTAATTTATAATAACTTGTTTCTATTTCATTCAATGTAAAAAAAAAAATTGTAGTGATACAGTTTTATAAGTTATTTGAGAACATTAGTTGTCAAGAAAAAGACTATTATTTGTTATTTGTAACGCTTAAAAAAACAATTTGTTTTAAAAAGTCACAAGAATGAAGTAGAAAAAATGCATTAATAAAATGAATAACCGAAAGCTTGTCTAAAACACGTTTGACACTTTCTGCCGTTCTCTTATATATTATTACTACTCTAATACTAACTGTTATAGTATGAAAATAGACTCATTTCATAGCAGATTACTTCATTAGTTTTCTAAAAAATTGTTTCTTCAGAAATTTTTTTAACTTTATGTAAAATCCGTGTTTTCACGATTATCGCCATCGGGGCGCATCGGATCAAAGAAGTGTCTGATTTGAGTTCGTCATAAAATTTAATTTCCTATCAGAATCATTAATAAAAAAAAATAAAAAAATCTTTTTCTATTTGAAATTCCAGAGTTCCGAGTTTGATCACTTTATTCCAAAATACTCTGGAATCTACAGATGGTGGTTCATGTCCGCTGAGACACCCTATATATCACCCCATTTCCTATCCATCACAAAGGTATCAATGTAAATATTTAAATAATGACAAAATTACCATATTTCATTTCTTGAATAGCTGTAAACCAATGGTGCTCCGCAAGATGTCATTAGGAAATTATTTTTTCAAATATCATAATAAACTAAATGAAAATTATTTGTCAAGCTTAATAAGAATCTGTTAACACAGACATAGTCAACATTTTCATTTGACTTATCGTGTAAGATAAACCTCAGGCATAAGCCACAGTACTTGACAAGTGGCAGATACAGAACAACCACAACCATCGGTCAACGGTCAGCCATTTTCATTTCGTTAATTGCAGTAAAATTCGTCATCTTAGCATGTGCTAAGCTTCGCAGTGATCGGTCGACGGCGGTACAGTGGTAGAAGTATTATCTCGCTCTCCATCAATACTGTTCAAAGGCTAATTTCTGATATGACAAGTAATATAGAAGAAACCTTATTGGCCATGTTTGTTCTGCAATTGGATAACACAGGCATATAAAAAATAATTAATATTGTAGGTTTTTGTACGTTACTAATGGGAAAACCAGTTATTTGAAGATTTTCTATTTTGTTGTTAACTACTTCACAAAAGAGCAGATGATATTTTTTCTGCACTAATTTTTTTTATTTTTTAACAAACATGACATTTTCTACAGAAAATGTGTGGCTTTGTCTATAGATGGAGCAAAATCTATCTATGGCTGGATACAAAACAGATCTTCGAGGTCGTTTTCAAACAGTGACCCCTTTTTTGTGAAATGGAAACAGTGTTGTATTTATCAAGAGGCCTCAGTAGCCAAACGATTGTCTCAAATGTTGCAGACGACATTTAATGTAGAAGTTCAAATCATTAATTACATTAAAACTCTTCCTCTGCAATTCAGATTGTTGTACAAAGAGATGAGTAGTGAGTATGAGCAGCTTCTTATACTCACCGAATAGCAATGGCTCTCTTGTGGAAGAATCTTGACATGGCTTTTTGAGGTTAAAGATGAATTCCGGGTCTTCCTACTTGACACCAAGTACACTAATTTTCTAACTGGGTTTTCTAGTTTTTGCATAATTGCCTACTTAGTAGAAGAGGTTGAACATTTGAATGTTTTGAATTTAAGTTTACAAAGTAGTTACTTTGACATGTTCTTAGTTAAAGACAAGGTTAGTGATGTGTCTGGGCCCCTAGGATCGAAAAAGCGTCCTTTACAAACATCTTTACTTTAAAGCAGATTTTGGATTCACTTGATAAGAGTTTGCCTCACCAGGTAAAGGAAAATGTGATTGAGCATCTTCGCAATCACGCTTAGGAATTATTTTCCCGAGCCCGATCTTGATGAGAGTTGGATTCGAAATCCATTCCATTCAGGTGTCTCGAAATAGAAACGATTGGAAGCCTCCAGAAGAAGAACCATATCAACTTTTAAGCTTATCAAGCAGTGATGTAATGAAAAATGTTTTAATGATAACAAAATTCCCGACTTTTGGTTAATATCGAGTTAGGACTACTGAGGATTTGGCGATAAGGCAATGAAAAATATCCTTCCTTTCGCAACTATATACCAGTGTGAACAAGCATTCCTGACCACATGATTCATGAGAAACAAACCCAGAAATCGGCTAGAGATGTTGTCTTATTTTAGAGTAAAAGTCTCAAATATGAAATCTAACATTACAGAAATAATGCGCACAAAGAATAGATTCAACTTATCGCATTAAGTTGGGAAGTACTAGGCTGTTACAAAAGTCCTTGTGCATTAGTATAGCTTTATTTCAGATTACATATTTTAAGCATTATTGAATACTGCTCTTCAAAGTAAAGTTCATTGTTTTCAACTACTTTCACCCAGCTTTCTGCCAGTAATTGGATTTGATACCGGTACCACTCCTTTGGTTTTGAGGCAAAGAACTCTTCACATCCAATTTTTACATCCTCGTAATTATCAAAGATCCGACCTTTAAAAAAATGGGTCATTGATCTAAACAAACCATAATCTGATTTTTCAATATCTGCGCTATACGCGGGATGAGGCAAAACGTTTACTCCTAGCAGTTTCGATAATTTTTCCTAGGTCAAACCAGAACGATGTGCTGGGGCATTGCCTTGTTGCAAGTTGATGGCTTGGTTCCTGTTGATCAAAGCGAAGCACTTTGCACTCGAAACTGCATAAACTAAGCTGTTCACAGTAAATGTTTGAATCCACTGTCCGACCATCTGGAACAAGCTCAAAATGCAAAACCCTTTCGAAGTTCCACCAAACACAACCGATGGCTGGCCGTACCCACCCCACTGCTTATGTTTGCTAGAGTTTTTTAAAAATATCTACTTTTCGTCACTTGTGATTTGTCTATATACAACCTGTAGTATAGTCCGTCCCCATCCATTTTATTTAAATAAAGAAAGGCCAAAGCCAACTAGGAACCCCCGCACATAGCGGACTTTGAATTTAAAATTGTAACCTTAAAATATCTTCAAGTAGTTAAAGGAATTTGGACGCACCTGTTTATATATGTTTGTGCTATTATACTATATATTGTACTGAGAAACATACCGTAAAAATCTCTGAGGGAAAAAACAAAAAAAAACTTATGATTTGTGACAATCTAGTATAGGTGATTTCTGTAAGAATATAAAGTAAGTTTATTAATATCAAATTTAAACATGTTTGTTAAGTTATAAGCTGAAAAGGGATATAAATCAATTGTATATAGCTAAAATTAATTCACCAAATGTTTATTGGTTTATTATTTTCAATAACAGACCTTTGCAATCGACTAAGAAAAAAAAATTATAACCTCCGCTCATCCCAAAGCCTAATTCCGTCTGAAAACTATATCAAGGCATCCAAAAAGGTTAATAACTCCCATAATATAGAACACAGAATGATCTTTTGCAAGATAAACGGATTTAAAAATTTGTTTAAATTTAGCAGTAATAAATGTGAAGCTATAAGAAGGAACTCTGTTTTATGTTTCGTAGAGACATGGCTTACAGAAGGTAATTTCGTCCTTCCCTCATAGTTATATGACTACATCCCATAGTAGTACTGCAATAAAATTAAATCAAATTGGCCGCGCTAGTGGAGGTCTACTAACCTTAATCCATAACTCAGTTGCTGAAAAAACTACAGTATTATTTGAAAGCCGATATTTATCAGCATAACCATAGAAAATATTCTCATGGTGCGAGGGACATCTACTTTCCTCCTTCATGTGATACTGATAATTGTCTAGAAGATTTAAACACTATAGACGATGAAGTAATTGTCAACTTAAACCTCTTTACTTCAAGAATAAGTAACCACACGCAAGTGAACAAGCGAGAGAAACTCTTGGTGGAAACTATGGATTCACTAGGTCTCATACTATGCAATGGACGCTCGCTCTCGGATAGACCAGGAAAGTATATCTTTATATCAAACATAGGGAAAAATACAACAGATCTAGTATGGATGACAGAACCCTGAATATTTGATTGATATGGAGGTAAAAATTATGTCCGACTCCCTAGACCATATGGCATGTTTGACCTCATTACAAATACCGTCACAAAGACTTGATCTTCACCAATATAATAATTCATCAAATAATGTAGCTTGTACAGTCAACCAATGCTTCAAATGGGATGAAAATAAAATCGGTGACTTTAGAGCACACTTATTAATATCTGAAAAAAATATACTGCTATGTTTCTGGCAAACTGCGTTTCTAAGGCAGGTGGAAGTTCCAGAAACCACATTTACTTAATTTACTTATGTAATTTATTCTCTATTTGCATCGGCTCCAAAATCAAACTATATTTTAACATAAAAGGCTAGAGACCGCAGACCCACCCTGCTAAGGTCACTAGGTTGGGATATTGTATATACCATTGGAGATCATTTCCAAGAGTGTCGCGTTTACCATCTCACATAAATAAACTATATGATGGCATGCAGGGTAAATAGAATAGTAGATTTCGATAGAAGATCTAACTTTATTTAAGTTACTATATTAATTAAACTGCTGGCTTACTAATTTAGAACCTAAATTACTCTCATTATAAAATTCTATGGACTTTAACAAATGTATTTGAGAAAACTGTTAGAACTTGCTTATTTAAAATATTATTCAGATGCCACATAATCTTAGACATTAATGTACACAATGAATGAAAGAACTAGTACTTATCTTATTGTTGCCTTCGATACTCGGTACTCGATGGTCTTGGTTTCTCTCTCCTGCAGCGGCCTGCTATTCTGTCTTCAGACGCACGTACTTCGTCTCTCGATATCCTGCTCAACTGTACCCTCTGCGAACCTCAGTCTTCTGCCTTCTAGCTTGAACTGCCTCACCTTCTGTCTCCTCTGTCTGTTCTCCTCTTTTTCCCCTTCTCCTTTTGGGCCATCTTATTGGTTGATGCTACAAGAATATTTAAAAAGGCCTTGCAAATGTTTGAACTATTTTCTCTATTGTCCCTAATTTCTCTATCATAGGGCGGGATATTTTATTACACCTTGTCGACCGGGCCTATCTCTAATTTTATCTTTATGACGGTGGTATCTCTTTAATTTATCACTTATTTATTTGCTATTATATAATCTTAATTATTTCCTTCAATTCCTGTATTCTCAATAAATAACAATCCTATTATTCCAATGATGTAAACTCATTATATACCAATTTCATACAAAGTATGCATGAAAGTATGAGCAATACTAGACTAATGTTCACTAGAAAATTATCGATTAGTTCACAATCTCGCTCAAAACTACCCTAGATTGATCTAGATTGTAGAAATTCTAAAAGAGTTTTAAAAAGAAAATACAGAACAATGATTAAATTCCATTCTTCATTTCAATTGGTTAATGAATTTATTACAGCCAGGAAATCAAACAGACAGTTATTTCACTATAAGAAAAAATAATTTCGACTCAGCATGTTAAAAAACCTACAAGACGTCACAAATAGCAAGCAATTTTGGACAATAAAATCACTGCAGCCATATAAAAGCAATCCAAACGAGATAGATTTATTACATTGGAGCAGACTATATAAAACACACTACCGGCAAAAATATATCCAAGATATTTAATTCTTTTTGGTAACGCCTCCCCTTCTCGATAATGATATTTCCCTAAAAGAACTACATGAATGCATATACTTATCCAAAAACAAAAAATTCTCAGGACCAGATTATATTATCTACGAAACATTTAAAAATCTTAGGCCTGAGTGGAAACATTACCTCCTAAATTTATTTAATCTAATAATGAATCAAGCCAAAACTCCTCTCTCCTGGTCAAAATCAAAACTTCATTTGTTATTTAAGAAAGGGGATAGAAAAGATGCAGACAATTACCGCGGGATATCTCTAATAAATACCAAGGCAAAATCCTTGCAAGAAAAATTATGTTATGGAAGGATTCTGAAAATATTATCCCCGAAGAGCAAGCAGATTTTAGGAGCAAGAGAGGCTACATCGATCATATTTTACCCTTAAGTCTCTGATATCAATTAATTTCAGAACAAAAGATAATTATTTATATACAGGTATATATAAGGTCGAAGAAGGCCTTCGTCTCCATTAACCACAACCTCCTATGGGAAAAGCTTTTCGCACTTGGGCTTGGGGGAAAAATAATAAGGGTTATAAAGAATATATATGACAACGCTTCTACCCAGATATCAATAAATGGTGAATTAAGTGAAGAAATTGATATAACTTTAGGGTTATTACTAGGTGAAAGGAAAGGAAATGAAGAAAATAATCAACTACTGGTCCAAACTATCATTGATGTCAGAAGAGAGAATCCCCAAACCCTGTTTCAACAAACTAAGAATCCTAGACGCAGAAACTCCTGATACAGAATTCAACTGGGTATCCCAAGTTCATATGATCGCTGACCAATAGGGATGTAGAGATGAGTTCAATGCCTTACACGCAAATGGGATATCGAAAAATAAAGGGACTTCAAAAAATCCTGAAGCATAACTTCTCAATAGATATCAATAGAATATTTAATTCAAACACTAACCCTATATACCGATCACTTAGTTTTAACCCACTTAAACCAGAAACATATCTAACATTTAGGCTAAATATAGAAAAAATTAAGATGCATCAGCCAACTAAGAGTAGGGGACTCGGAGCACATCAAACTACATCACGGAAGCAAAATCCTCACCCTCTAGGCAAACGAACTCTGTCCATTTTGTAAACAGTATTTAAATAACAGCCTCTACCACATTCTCCTTCACTGTCCATCCTTTGAAGAAAATAGAAACTATATCTTAAAAACATTAATCTCCGTTTGTTGTGATCTGCAAAACATCCAAAATATATTGAACATCGACAGCGAAGCTCAACTAAACAGACTTTACAATTACACTATTACAGTGTGTAAAAAGTTTGACTCTTTATGTGGTGACGTTTAGCTTTTCTGTTCTTTATTATTATAAGTATACTCTAAGCTTTATCCTAGTGTCTTTTATTGGATTGACTAGACTCAGGTTATGTAAGATAAGAAGCAAATATTACGTTATAAAACAAATGTTGTTTTTTTGGATTGTGTGATGTGAAATTTGTACAAGACTTTGTCTTTCACAAATAAATATATATTCTATATATAAAGGTAATTTTTTTTTCTAGCGGTTTTCATACAATTTTCCTTTAGAAATTAACCCTTATTAACCTATTACATCACTATATAATTTTTTAAAAGGTATAACCTAAAAACTCTCTAATCTATAAAAATGTTATGCTTATAATAAATGAATAATATATATAATATAAAATATAATTAAAACCTAACATGCAATAAATATTTACAAACATAGGAAAAAAAAAATAAAACAAAAATATATTTACATGTCCAACCCATTCCATGTGTAGATGATTCCAAGAGAGTCAAGAACTATATTTTCGGTCAGTCTTGCTACGTTTTAAATATCGACACCAAGATCTTCCATGAAGCTCCTTGTTGTACTTTGTGTAGTTCCGCAGGCTCCAAACCAAAGGCCTCTCACGTTGAAGTATCTTTCTCCGAAGCTCTCGCGGCACTTTTCCTTAAGGAAAGGGATACACTTATCATAAATTCCTTTCTTTTCCCTATCCACTTTATTTCTCTGGTCAAGGTCATTACTTTTGTATCCTACAGTAGGATCCAGAATGATTGCTTACTTACCTGTCTTTGGAAAAGCTGCAATGTCAGCAAATCGCTTGGATCCATCCGTGTCGAAGCAGGGAAAGTCTCTTTCTTTTAGGAGCTTCATCAATTGATACTTCACTTTATGGTGACGGCGTGTTATGAGGAAGGAGTTGTTGAAGCAATTTCCCTGCACGTGTGCTAGTGTTACAATCACAAATGCAACAGAGGGACCCAACTTCTCTGACCTGTCCGCTGACACCTGGGACACCACTCCGGGGCGCATAATTGATGTTCAGTTTCAGGACATTAGACCATTCGGAATCCGAAGAATTGGGAACAGATATTGGTTGACTATGTTAAGTTTTTGCTCAGGCTTGAGCAAGTAAGAGGCTACGAGCTTATTGATGTTTTCGTTTAGCTTTATCACCGAATTCGTTGAACTGTAGCTCAACCAAGAATGAGCATCCTAAGTCCTTAATAAATCCTTCCGAGGGTTTATAGCCAAGCCAATCTCCAAAAATGTCCTCAGGATGCTGCCAATCGCTCTTTCTGCAGCACCTTTGTCGCGTGCTGAGACAGCCTTGCCATCCGCGACCTCTGTGAGGACCACAGATTCTTGGTCACTTCTTATCTTGTATCCAAATTTTCTAAAGAAGTCTTCGTCGCACAGGTCACGGTTTAGATGGTCATTGGTCAGGCTGAACAGCGACGACAAGAGGTCGCCTTGGGGCACTCCACGCAGCACTTTGATTTGGCTAGTTGACTGGGCACCGATCCTAATTTTATTTGTATAAAGGAGAGCGGATATTACCTTGTTTAGATCCCACCGGATCTACACTGTCACCACACACCTCTCGCTTCAAGTGAGCTTACAACATGACTATCTCCAACATTGTAAAAGGCCAACAAAGTCAAGAAAAATCACCGCACAATCGCTTTTCTTATTTCATCGTGCATCTTTTAACATAGTGTCGTTAATTCTTGAATTGACGTGCATTCCCGTTAGGCCTCTTATAAAACCACTTTGATTATCGTGGAAGATGACCTGTTTTCGTAGTTCGTGGTCCAGAACTTTTTCAATGATTCGGCGCACAAAGGAATAAATGGTTATGGGTCCCCAAGAAGATATATCGTTAATATCCTCTTTGCCTTTATATATTGAAATTGTGGGCCCCTGTCGAAGTGTTACAAAGGTCTTTAGCATTATCTCCGCAATAAATTGTGTTTTTCAGCGTTAAAAATAGCAAAAAATAATCTTTTTATTGATAATTTATTTTCTCAAATAACTCATAAAAAGGTATCACTATTTCTTTTTCTTACATTCAATGAAAAAAGTACCTAGTTCTTATTAAAAAAAAATATAAAAAAATGCAATAATGTTGTTTAAATATTTATAGGATGATTATTATTATAATATATTTTGTAATTACTGGATAGTAATGAATTAAAAATATTAAATAACATTAAAAATACAAATAACCGAAAGCTTGTCCAAAACACTCTTTATTGACGTGTAAAAGTTGAGCACAAAAACCGTGTTTTTGCGATTATCGCCCTCGAGGCGCATCGGAGCCAAAAAATGCCCAATATGAATACGTCTTAAAATTTCATTTCCTATTTGACCGCAAAAAAAAAAAATATATATATATATATATATCCAAAATTAAACAGAAAAAGATTTTTTTTTTTTTAATTACGGATATGTATCAATGACACCAATTGCCTATCACTTCCCCATAAAAAAAAATCAAACAAACAGGATAAAAAAAAAATATACTGAGAAAAAATGTAAAGATGTCGGAAAAAAAAGGTTACAGTATAATTAATATAATCCTTGACGTACATATCAATTTGAGATTTCTCACAGCTGGGAGAACAAGATGTTAATTCCAATCGTATACAGTCATCAAAATTAGCATTGCTGATTCGATGAAACTACAATGTGAAATCCAACTCACAGAAGTGAACCAATTGAACGCTGTAGCTAATAGAACTAGCAAGCCTCCATGAGTTTTTCTAGTTCGTTTCCTCATATATTATGTTTGTACGAGCTAAATTCCTTAAGGAGGTGAGGGGTCACGACGTGTCCGTCGCCGATTTTACTGCATCAATACAATCAAAATTTTACTCTTCCCTTACGGTAATCCAAAATTTTGGCTAATACTGACCCTCTTGGAATATTTCGGATTAGTAAGTGAATAGTAATTGTGAAATTGTTTTACCTTATTCTAATCTGCCTATCCGTAGTCTTTAACAAAAATACTAATGACAATAGTTAGTAGCCACTAAGATTTCTTTTTTTCTAACGTTTTTTATTACATGCATCCTTCTGAGGCGTAGCTGTTATTTGCCCTGCAAAGCTTGCTATTACCCTCTTGTATTAAAGTATTGTCTATTTTAGGATCCAATCAGAACACGCACGGAAAGGTTCTGTTGCATGTTTTCGGCCTAGACCTCGACATTGCAAGAACGTCAGTAGCAGCGGGATGCGACTAAAGTTTCTAGGGAGAAAATTATTTTTGAGGAGGAGCAAAGATCGGGTCTCCTCTGCATAGTCCTTAAAAATTCGGTCTTTCCTCTCCCAGCTCAGTTTAACCTCTTGTCTGTCCACCATTGGTTATTAATATTAATTTTAAGAGTAAACCATTGACTGTTTCTCTCAATAAATTTTTTCCATTCCTGAAATTTTTCTTCATCATGGAGAGAAAGAATTTGGCCAGGACTATGGATATCGTTATTGTGCTTAAAATGATTTGTTTGTTTTTTAGATTCACTAAAATCGCAACTTTTTTTTGCGATTTTTTTTTTTCATTCTTTACTTTAATTAATTTTCGCCAAAATGTAATGTCACATGTGCGCTCAAGGACATTTCTAATTAAATAATGCTAAAACATTCGGTTTTATTAAATAACTTATTTTCATTGCCGTGAAAACCTTCATAGGTCTCTAATTGCGAAAGTCACATTCTCCATTTGTTCAAATTCTAAGAAAATCGGGAAAAACTGCTACATTTTTGGCTAAAATCGATAAAACTATTGATACAGTTACAATGTTAAATTGAAATAAACATTAAAAATGGAAAACATCAGAAGCACAATCTAATACTTCGTAAAGTCATTGAAATTATCAGGATAATAAGAGAAACAGAAATCTAATTTTTTTTTTATATAACTCCTTTAATTCCATACCGTGAAAAACTGCTACCTGCTTTAAAAATTGACAAATTTAGATTGTAGTGAAATGTTCTTGCAGATTGTATTCAAACAAAACCGATTTAGCCTCATATGGGTTTTTTTTTTTTTTTTTTTTTTCCGGCTTAAGACTTCCATTGAAGTCCTATACTGCCATATGGTTTCGTACATAAAAGATAATTAAGTGCATGAAAAATGACTTGAATGCATTTTTAACTCAAATTCAAGAAATATTGGATAACGTGACTTTTGCAGTTAGAGGACTCTTCTGACATGCATGTAAAAACTGAATTAATGTTTCATTCGAATTCGTAAATGTGGCGTTTCACTCTTTTGTTTTCGTACTGTATTTTCGGATAGCAAAAGCAAACAGCTAGAAAAGACAGAGCGCTCTTTTTATTAAATGAAAATAAGTAAAAGTTATATGAGATCAACGATGGGTCAGGATCGTAGTAGATTAGGTTCTGCTTTCAACTGAAATAGAACAAGCTAAAGAAATTTCTTTTCTAACCTCATTGATATTTTTTAAAAGAAAGAATCTTGGAAAAAATTCATGAAGTAGTCTAAAATTGTCTACACGCTTCTGCAATGTCAGAACTTAAATAGCTAGACGCCTCTGCAATTTCTTGTAATCAATTAAACATAAGCAGCACATGCTTAGATTGTCTTTATAAATTTATGGAATTAAAGGAAGTTTATAAAAGAATTAGTAGATTTCTGTTTCTTTTATTTCTCTTATAATTTCAATGACCTTAAGAGGTATAAGATTGTGCTTCTCATATTTTCCGTTTCTAATGCTAATTTCAATTTAATATTGTAACTGTATTAATAGTTTTATCTATTGTAGCCAAAAATGAAATCAGGTAGCAGTTTTTCGGAATTTACTTAGAATTTGAACAAATGGAGAAGCTTGACTTTCGCAGTTAGTATTGACTGCAATGAAAATGACTTGTTTAATTATAGCATTTCCATGTCAATTGTAACCCTTTACAAATCAATTGTCACCTTTTCCAATTCAATTGTAACCTTTTCCATTTCAATTTTAACGTTGTTCATTTCAATTGTAACTGACATGAATTAATTCAATATTATTTATTTTATTATTGAAAAATAATTATTTTAATTACAATAATGACTTTTTAAATAATTTCGGCATATTATTCCGACATTTTTTTCGTTTATTAAATAATTTATATTAAGTGCAAATTTCAAGTTGTTTAAATTTTCTCCTCCTACCCACCAAATACATAAGAAATAATAAATATTTAAAAATAAATAAACAACACTGTTATTTCAAGAATTTAAACTACTTGAAATTAGCACTTAATATCAGTATTAATAAACGAAAAAAATGTCGGAAGAATATACGGAAATTATTTCAAAAGTCATTATTGTAATTAAAATAATTATTTTTATGAAGAAAAATTTCAGTAATGGATAACTTTGGTTGGGAGAAATTGATCAATTGTTTAGTTTTAAAATTAATGTTAATAACTAACAGCTGACAGACAGGTGATTAAACTGATAAGGGAGAGGGAAGACCGAATTTTTACGGACTGTGCCGACGAGACCCGATATTTGTTCCTCCTCAAAAATAATTTTGTCCCTAGACTCTAGTGGGGTAGCACAGCCCAGCCGAAGTCATTCAGTCGTGCGAGAGATGTTGGCTTCATTGTTTCTGCTCATCTTGGTGCCAGGATCCTGGCAGAAGTACCCGGTCAAGCCCCCATCGTTCCCCGGTCTCCCAACTGTCGTGAGTTTATATCATAAATTATCAACACGTCGGATGCAGTAAATTTTTAGGGGAAAGAGGATTATCACGACTTGATATCAATGCAACTATAGCAGAAGGATACATTTACCATTCTTATACCAATTACCATTCTTATACTGAATCCTTATTATTTACCCCATCTTGTTTAGCTTCTACTTATTTTGGTTAAATACCCGATATTTCATCTTATTCAGAACCTGAATAAGATCGAGCTTCTGGTATTTAAACCAAATTAAACTGTCAAACACCCTTCCCGTAAAATCATGTCATAGTTTTATTAGTTTACAAAAGTGAGAAACAATTTCATTTTTTTTTTTCGATATAGAAATCTAACAATTTCGTCCACTACTTCAATGAAAAACACTTTTGAAATTATATATCATAAGGAAAATTGCATTGTGATCAAGATAGTATCAAAACAATTTTTTGTGATCTATAGATCGGGATTGACAGGTTTATTTTCGATTTTCCACCACTGTGTGCCGATAGGAGCTCAACTAAATGTTAGTCAGTTCTTCTATTAATACTGATACATAATATCGGAAATAAATAAATATATTTTAGGGATGGGTAATTTTTTTATTGATGGAACTGTCTGATGTAGAGAAAGTATGATTAAAGATAACTTAATCAAAGGAGTTTTCAAGTTGCAGGATCAGATTCAACGCTGATGAACCAGTCAAACAATGTGAAAATTAAGACTTTATGTGCTTAAAAAAGTTACAGAAAAAAAATTCTTTCTACCTATTAATGCTTTGTCGCAAAGCTTAGTTTTTATTTTATTTATTATTATTGTAATTTTTCGTTGAGACTTAATTTATAGCTATAAGTTTCCGAAGTACGAAAAACTTAACTGTGGATTATTACATTCTGTTGTCCAGTATCTCTTAGCCCCTCTCATTCCACTAAATTATTGAAACTTTTTCGATGATACTTTGGATGACGTACGTATGCATTAGTCCATCGTCTTGTGGAATGAAGAATTTTCGATAAAAAACATATCCGACGAAAACTCGGATAAATCAGATTCAAATGACTTTTGTAATTCTGCTTATAGCATTTCCACGCCATTTGTAACTTTTTCCAAATCAATTGTCACCTTTTCCATTTCAATTGTAACTTTCTCCATTTCAATTATAACCTTTTCCATTTCGGTTGTAACTCTTTCCAAATCAATTGTCACCTTTTCCACTCCAATTGTAACTTTTTACATTTCAATTTTAACCTTTTCCATTTCAATTGTAACTTTTTCCATTTCAATTGTAACCTAACATGAATTAATTCAATATTATTTATTTTATTATTTAAAAATAATTATTTTAATTACAATAATGTCTTTTGAAATAATTTCAGTATATTCTTCCGACATTTTTTTCGTTTATTAGATAATTGATATTAAGTGTTAATTTCAAGCAGTTTGTTTCGTAGATAAAATTGTTGTTTATTTATTTTTAAATATTTATTATTTTTTATTTATTTGAAGGGTCAGGAGAATGGATTTCAACGATTTGGCGATCGTTCATTTCGTTTTAGAAGTTGCTAATTTCAAATTCACTACCGAAATTTTGTTCGGCCACGAGTATTTCTACTTAATTATTAGTTTTCAAAATTCTTTGGTATTGGTATCGATTACTATGTTTTCAAGGGCGCTATTGCCGAATTTACTATGAGATTTTCAATCGCGCATGCGCATTTCGATTTTCCGTTGCTGAAGAAGTTTTCTATGATAAAGGGATCGTTTAGTAGGTTTTCGATGAATCGCGTTTATAACCTTTATTACCGAACCATGTGATCTCTGTATTAAGTGTTAATATAGCTTTTGATGTAAGTTTATTATGACCATCGAGCAAAGTACCCCTTTCGGCTCACCAATTTCAACCAAAATCTATTTTATTAATATAAAAATCTTATTTACCAAATTTGAGATGTTTTACACTATATTTTATTATAATGTTTGATGAAAATCTATAATGACCTACAAGTAAAGTGCCACTGCCAATAATCATGTAATGACCAAAAAGGGAAGTTCACAACTAGATATTACAATAATCCTAAATACAAAATTTCAACTTTCTACGGCTAGCCGTTTTTGAGTTATGCGAGTTTTTTTTTTTTTTTTTCCAATCCCTCAAACAAAAAAGAACATTAATAAAACAAATGATTATGTAAATTATGCTGGTTTTGGTGTATCTGTTTTGGAGGTGGACGCGCCGCTAAATGCGGCAAAGCTATTGGAGGTAACTGTGGCTGGTCTGTCATTTGTGGGTCGGGGTACAAACGTCAGTTTTTTTCTTTACCGTGGTGAAGGCTTCGCTGTCGGTAAACGGAATGAGTTTCCGTTTTAGTTTGAGTTTGATCTGGGGGTGGGGCCTGTTCGATGAATATGAAGTTGAAGCAACTTCATCTAGAGCCATTGGGGAAGGTTGGGTCTGTGTCATTTTAAAATATATAAAATTAAACTAAACTAAAGCTAACACTTCACTTAGGTAAGTAAATATTTATTTATTTATTTTTTCTGATCCCTCAAACAAAAAAGAACATTAATAAAACGAATAATTAGATAAATTATAAAACTTGATGGACTTTACCTTTTTCTACCTAATACTTACCTTACTTTTTACTACCTAAAGGTAAGTAATTTTTTTTTTTTTTTTTTTTTTTTTTTTTCAAATCCCTCAAACAAAAATAGTATTAATAAAACAAATAATTATAAAAATTATAAAACTTCCTTTATATATTACTTTACCTTTTTCTACCTGTTGGTACTTGAATTTCTGATGACTATTTACAAATTGAAATGATATTTCCCAGTCAGGGAATCTTCTCATTCTTTAGAGGTGAGGGTCCTCTTCTTGTGTGTATTAAAAATAAAATAACCTACTACTAAAAAACTATATACATGGTTAATAATAATAATATTTACAATATTTACAGGGTTATATTTACAAGGATGGATATGAGAGAGCGGGGCTGGGGTGGGACCTGGAAGTTGGTAGGACGGGGCAATGGAAGAGGATATAGGCGATGGGGAAGCTCTAGAAGCGGGTTAGAGGATGATGTTTACAGAATTAATTGGTCCCTTTCGGCCCTGCCATCTGGCAGGAAGGGGGGATGGGGTGATGCAGCGGAAAAGTGGGTTAAATGAGGCAGGAAGGTTGTCGAAGAACTTTACGTGTCTTCTTGTGATGTGCTGTTGAACAATGTCGAGTTGTAGTTCGTTGTGAATGTGTATCATGTTTCGTCTTTCGAGTGACGTTCGTTTTGTGATTTTCTGTAGGACGCTATTTTGGAATGTTTGGAGGGACTTCAGGGCTGTGGGATATAGGTAGTGCAGGAGGGGGCACCGTGAAGCAGTGTAGGCCTGAGGATGGCTTTGTAAATGAGGATTTTGAGTCTGAGTGACAGCCCTGGTGAGTAGAGTAAGTGATTGAGTTGGTGTGTTGTGGCTTTGGCTATATGTATTCTGTATTTTGTGTGGGCTGTGAATGACAAGTGTGATTCTAGTTTCATACCGAGGTATGTGAGCTGTCTTTTGTTCTGAATGGTTTGCCCATTCAGTTTTGGTTGTTGTTTTAGAGTTTTCTTGTATGAAAATGTGATGGCATCTGTTTTTTGTGTGTTTATATGGGATATTTATGTTTTTAAGTTGTTCTGTGATATGTTGGGCTGCTGATTGGGCCTTGCGCATGGCGTGATCTGCATTCATGCTTGCTGGGTATATAGCAATATCATCGGCATATGCAGCGATTTGAACGTTGTCAATCTTTTGCCCTACTATATGGGCTGTATATATATTGAAGAGGACTGGCGCAAGGACCGAGCCCTGAGGGACACCACAGGTAACTGGACGCGGAGAAGAGGTCTCTGATTTGACACGGACAGAGAATGCCCGGCCACTTATGTAGGAGCCAATAATGTCGACCAGTTGGTCCGAGAATTGGTGAAGCCGGAGTTGATCAATTAGAGTGGAGTGGGATACAGAGTCAAATGCCTGTGTGCAATCTAATGAGATCATTGCGGTTGCAAGATTTTTGTTGAGGTTTTTAGCTGTATCATACTGTAGTTTTGCTATATGATGATAGCAGCTAACGCCGCGAGAGAACCCGGTTTGTTCCGGGGGGATGATGTCATGTGCGTCGCAATGTTTTCGGACATGTATGAGGATTTGTTTCTCATATATTTTTGAGACGTGGTTGAGGAGACTGATGGGCCGGTATTCTTCCGGTATCGCTCCTCGGTTTTTGGGTTTGAGAAGTGGAACAACTATAGCATGTTTCCACTCAGTAGAGTAATATCTCAGGCGTGAGCATGAGTCGAAAATATTGAGGAGAAACATATGGACTTTTCTGGGGAGTTGTTTGAGTAGGACATAGGGTATGTTGTCCTCTCCTGTTGATTTGTTTCCCCTAGTATTTCTCAGAGTTGCAGTCAGTTCTTTATAGGAGGAAAATATGGTTTGTGTTAAATCAGTCTGTGGACTGTGGTTGTATGTGGTGTTGGTACGTGGTGAGTCTCTATCGACGTAATAGTCATCAAGTATGGTAGCCTGATCTGCGGGAGTGAGAAGCTCATCGCCTGACTAGTTTCCAGAAGTTTTTGGGGTCGTAATGGGTACAGCGTAATTGTTCGTGCCAGAGAATTGTTCGTGTTTTCCACTGCGACATTAGAGATGTGATTTGTCTGGTGAGACTGTTTATGATAGGTCTGTATGTTGAGTCTTTAGTCCTATACCAGCAGTTTTTTATGTTGTTTCGTTGTTTAATTAGTGTGAGTATGTGTTTTGGTGACTGGCGTAGGTGGATGGGAGTGGGGTTGAAAGTGGGTATCGAGGTGTAGGCGGCATCGTGTATGATGTTTTGGAGAGTGTTTATGGCATTGTTTATGTCTTGAGTGTTTGTGAGTGGTGTGATGTTGGGTGTGTTAGTGTAGACTGTGTTCTTGTATAGTTTCTAGTCTGCCTGTGTGAAGTTGTATTTGTATTCTGTTGGTGGAATTCTTATTGTGTCACGGCCGAGGTGATAAATGACGTATCACGATATGATAAATGAGGTAATAAATAAAAAGATGGGGATGTGATCATTGTCGCCGAAGTCTATTGTTGTGCAATTTGTGAATCTGTGTGATTGTTGTGTGAGAAGCAGATCTAGTGTAGATGTGTACGCTGAGTTTGAGTGATGTCTGTATGTGTAGGCGTTGGGGTGTATAATTGTGTATTTTGTTTTAGTGAGGTGGTTACCTATTGTATTTGGCTTTGTGTGTTGTCTGTCTGTTTCGGTTTTCCGTAAGAGAGTTTTAAAAGTGTCGAGTTGAGCTCCAGGTCTTCTGTATTTACATGCGATTTTGTATGTGTGTTTAAGTTTTACTTTTACAGTGACGGCTGTGTGTTTCTTGTCATTGAGTGTATTATTGTTCATAAGTTTAGAGGGGACATCATAACGCACCAGAAGTGCAACGCCACCGTATGCTGGGGTTTGTGAGTCAAGTCTGTAAGTGTGGTAACCGCGAAAGTTTATTCGCGTTTGCTTGGTTAGTTTTGTGTCTGTGAGTGCGACAACTGATGGCCTATGAGAGGGCAGGAGGGATTCCAGCTCGAGCTTACGCTTTACGAGCCCTGTTATGTTATAGTTAAGGATAGAGTGTCTATCCATTAACTTTAGGAGCGAAGGCTTGTTGGTGGGAGCACTAGGTTAAGTGTGGTCATGAGGGTGTGGAACATAGCCCTCATGTCACTGAACATGGTGACTAGGTTATCAACCCATGGTGGTTGATCCGTGGACGGCTGAGGGGTTGGGGGTGGGGGTGTAAGTGTGGGTGCGGGAGTTGGTGTGGGGGTGGGTGGTCCGTTGAATAGGACACCTGCGTATGAGTTTGGGGCAGAGGTGGTGGTGGGAGCGGGAGATGCAGTCTCCTGGGTGTTGTTAGTTGGTCTGAGATGAACCTATGTTTCCTTCTTTTTAAGAAGGATTTGCCTTTTTAGGCAATCACGGTATGAGGCCACATGAGGGTCACCGCAGTTTGCACATTTGGATGGGGTGTTTTTGGTGCATTCGTTCGTTTCGTGGTTATCACCACAACGAACGCATCTTATAATGCGCCAACAGAAATTTTTAGTGTGGCCAAATTCCTGGCAGTTATGACACTGCCTGGGGCCGCTAATATTTTTCAGTTTCTCAACTGAATAGCCCTTTTGGTCGATTGGACCAATTTTTACATATCCTGAAGGGTGACGGTTTCGTCAGTGGTAACGATGAGGAGTGGAAGATTCCTCTTATTTCCACTCTGGTCTGTTTTTTGCATCCTACAGATGTTTTCGAACCCGGGTAGGCGGGCTTTGAGGGCATTTTCTATAGAGTTGATTGAGTGATTGATGTCGAACCCTTTTAAAATATATTTTCTGAGAGGCTTAGTGCCTCTTGGGGCATGGGTGTGGTAGTCGATGTCATCCGACTGGTTTAGCATAGATATGGTGGCGTCGTAATCAGCCTTGGTGGTGGTAAAATTTTTATTTTCTTTCTGATTAGAACGGATAATAAAAGTGCTAATGATAGCCTCTAAGAGGTGCTTTCTTAGTTCCACCGATGACACTGGTGGACAAATTACAATTGGAGCCGGTTTGTACGACTTTGGATTGGTTGGTGGAGTAGCTGAGGGGGAGGGGGCAGCTGTGATGGGTGAATCTGGTTGTGAGGTGGACGGGCCACTAAGTACAGCAAAGCTATTAGATGTAGCAGTAGCTGGTTTGTCATTGGTTGGTCGGGGCACAAACGTTAGTTTTTTCTACAGCGTGGTGAAGCCTTCGCTGTCTGTAAGCGGAATAAATGTCCGCTTTATTTTCAGGTTGATCAGGGGGGCCTGTATATTGTAGATGAAGTTGAAGCAACTTCATCTAGGGCCATAGGAGTTTGTGTGGGTGTAGTCATTTTGAAATAAAATAAAAGCTAAAACTAAACTAAAGCTAACTGTACATAGGTAAGTAAAATGTACTCACGTGACAGGAGCACCAGGACGGACCGAACGAAGGCACCACGAAGAGTACCAATCACAGGCAGTATCGAGCACCAGCTGTCACTAGGCGAGAAATTCTTCAGCACGCTAGAGAGGTTTTCAAGAGAGGTCTGTCTTCCACGACTGCTAGCTGTAGAATGAACCTCGTTAAGTAAAAGTGTACTCACGTGACGCCAGGGCACTAGGACGGACTGTAACGAAGGCCGTGTCGAGAGCACCAGTTGTCACTAAGGGCTGCTTGCCAGTGCGACGCAGCCCGTTACCCAATGAGGTGTTTGCTGAGGTTAGATCCAAGGGATAAGCATGGATCTCAGCAATTCTAGGGCGATAAACTAAGCAAGTGATGAGAGATTCTTGAAAGAAATTCTTCATCTCGCAAGAGAGGTTTTCAGGAGAGATCCGTCTTCCACGACTGCTAGCTGTAGAATGACTATTGCTCCGCTCCTGTATGATTGATATGTGTGCGTTATGCGAGATACGAACGAACGAACGTACAAAAGATGTCACGACGAAACTAGTCAAAATGGATTCAGTGATGGTCAAAATGGGTATTTCTGTTGAAATCTGAAAACCGAAAATTTTCGCGATTACAATACTTCCTTTACTCCGTACAAGGAAGTAAAAAAAATGTACACATATGTTTATTAGAACAAGTATCATTTAGGTTATTTAAACCATTATAATCTTCAATCCAATAGGATCAAATTGTTTTTTCTTTCCATTTCAGAATGATTTAGCTGAGGCTGCTGGATATTCAGCTACAGATGTAGAAGTAATAACAGAAGATGGATACAGCCTATGGATGCATAGAATAGGCAATTCATCAGGCCCACCTGTTATGTTGCAGCATGGATGGCTGGCTGCTGGAGAATGTTGGATTACAAGAGGTCCTGAAAAAGATCTTGGTAAAATTATTTTAGTAATATTAAAATATTTTTACCAGTTCAGAAATTAAGAACCAGAGTGGACCGACCTCACTAGCTATGGATTTAACAAAAACATTTTTTTGCCAAACTGCTTAAGACCAGTTTTGAAAGTGAATCCTTACATTTTTATCATTTTAAGTCCAATAAGTGACAGATTTTATGTATTAGTTTTATAACCTTCATTTTTCAATAAAATGTAGGATAGTCCACTCTATTCTCACTTCCTCAATTGAAAAACAAATATATTTAAAATATGTATGAAACAGGACTATAATAATGTCTGACAAGATTTATGTGTTAAATGATATAATGTAATCCTTTAGTTAAAGTATTCCCCTATTTTAATTATTAACTATTTTAAAGTGAGAATAAGCTCCAAAATACTATTGAAATTGTTATTGTAATCAACATGAATGGTTGTGAAGTACAGCAATTTTAGTATTTCCTTGATGTTTATATTAGTGTTGTGCCGAATACCCGTTCATTGCCCGGTACCCGGTTTTAACAAGTGGCACCCAGCTTATTCCCGGATCCGACTAATCTTTTATAAGTAATTTTTCAGGCTAATCAGTAATTTATAACGTAATACCGCTTATACAAAATCGTGTATTACCTTTTTTAGTGAGTTAAAAATCAAGTTATTTTTTATTAAATTAATAATTTTAATTGCACTACTTGTAATAATTAATTAGCCACAAACCTTGTAAAATATTGAAACTGACCTTGGCGCATTTCTTCTGGCCTTATTTCCAGATTTTTAAGATTTCCAACTTATTAAATTAACGAAGCAGGACGATGTGCACTGGATACCGTGTATAACGATCCTGAAATAAGGTGATCATATTTTCTGAACAAAATTTGGGACGCTTTTGAATATGTACCCTCTCCCCTCTGCCCTCTCTCCCACCATATCAAATACCTTACTCTGAAGAATTTTAAGGGTTATATAAAGGCGGATGATTTTTAATATAAAGACGAAATACGATTGACGTATTTCAAAAATAAGTCATATGTGGATTATTTTATTGAATAATATTTGGCAAATTTAAAAATCAGAACAAATGTATGTTCCGAATGACCTTCGAAAAAGTCGGGAGAGGTCACCTTGCCCTGAAGGGGCTTGTCGGTATTCGTTGTAATAACCGGTGTTTGCTATAACCGAAACCAACTCCAGAAGAGAGGAATTTTCAATGTTATAAAAAACAAATTGCAAAAAAGTGTTTTTTTTGAGCAAACAGTGCTAGGAACAATAGAAATAGTCTATTTAAGTTTTCATTCACAACTATGTTTGATTTAAAAGGGCAACATTATTGAAAACTTTTATCCAGTACAAGAAGCTTTAGCCAACATCTATTAACGTGTTAGCAACATTTTGTTGGCTGGTCTATAGTTTAAACTACGTACTAATCTTTAGAGCGTTTAGAGGTTATAATTTATATTTTATTTTTAATTAAATTATTATTTATAGTCTTAAATATTTACATAATGTTTAAGAAAATTTTTGCCGAATATCGGTTACCCGGCGTTTGATCGACCTTATTACACAAAACCCAGTACACGGTGCTCTGAAGAGTTTTATTACCCGATGCCCGGAGAAACCGGTGCAACATTTGTTTAGATGAAGCATCATTTTTTGGGACATTCCAAATACTTGAAAACAGAATTGACAACCAAATCCATAATTTGATCATCTACAAGATGCTTAAGTATAGACATTAACTCAGGAAGAATTTGATTAATAACTTTGAATTTTTATTACAGATATTATTGATTCACAAATCAAAGATTAATATTTAAAATATCTAATGAAAATATTATATGAACCCTAATTATGATAGAAGGATCTTATTTTATTTCTTGACTATTATTTAATTTCAGCATTCTTATTACTGAAGGCAGGATTTGATGTATGGCTGACGAACCAACGCGGCACAGTTTACAATCAGTATAACTTAAAGTATAGTCGGACAGACCCACGATTCTGGAACTTCAGGTAAAGATGTTAATTACAAGCTAAATTTTCATTTTCATTTTATTAGGAAAACAGCTCATTTACAGAATTTTTCTGTGGTTTGCTGTAGCTTAGGTTTATGTATTCATTATCAATAAATAAGTAATTAAATGCACTTTATGTTATGAAATCACAGTTCAAAGGGGAAGGTTCACTGCATAACATTCGAAAAGAAACTCGTGAGTTTTGCTTTGTTATCTGATTTTTTTCTTGATAAATTTGTCGATAGCATATTAAAAAATCACTCGTCCCACGTTCAACTTTATTAAAACGTTGAGTATTTGAATCCATTGCCCCAATTCCGTATTAATCTTAAGGAACACATCGTGTACCTTAAATTTCTTTTTCACTTCTTTCCACTTCTTCATCTTTTAAATGCTGCCTCATTTTTATCTCTATTAAATCCTCATTTTAACTCTAAATGACAAAGGAATGCGGAATGTTGACATTTTCTCAAGAAAAACGTTTATTTTTAGTACAACAAATAGTTTTTCTTTTCTCTCAAATCCAAGAAACTTATACTAGAATTTAAAAAATCCAAAACCAAAAAACAATACAAATAGTTTCACAATTTTTTTAATGAAATAAGTAATATGCTATAATTATCTAAGGTCTATAATTGTTGCCATAGATAAAAATATAATTTTATTACGTCATATGCAACAAATGATTTACATTGAAAAAGGCTAAATTATTAATTAATTGACTTACATTACGTCAAATCTCTTAGATTTAAAAATGTGTAAATTAATAACTAAAATTGGAAAAAGACTAGAATTGATTAATTGACTTAGATTTAATGAACAGTTAGTTAACCAATTTTATAATAAAGCTGAACATTTTTGTCGATGTGGCGATTGATTAACAGACGTTTGATGTATAAATAATTTTTCACGAGCTTTCATCTCATAAGGGAAGATAAAAGGTAGTTTCCTCTTAATGATTTTTATCTTTGGTTCTGGGAGAATCTGCATGTATCACTTGTCGATGGTGCAAGTATCTTTTTCTAGCAAATTGAACTCTCTTCCATTCTCTCACCAATTTTTTCAAATAAAATACTTTTAAAATAAGTAAGCCCCCTCCCCCCTAAGCTTGGGATCTCTGATTACACGGGGGCCATGGGGATGGTTGTTATGGCTCTGGATCTGAATAGAAAATTCCATTTTTTTGTCAGGTATCTAATTCATTAACTGGGCGTTAAAATAATATTGGCAAAGGAATAAGAATTTCGGCTCCAACAGGTGATAAACCAGTTCCCTATTACTTGAATAAAAAAAAATAATAATAATAATTTTCTATGAGATTGCTGTGTCATCCATTAGAAAAAGATACAACAATAATATATTTAAAGAGTATGATGGAGAAATGAGTAGAATTAGGGAACATGTATTCAGGGCCGGGATTTAGGTTGGGGAGGGGACCAAAGGGAACACTTACAAAGGGAATACACCACGAATTACTTCCCGTAATTAGGCTGTAAGATTTGTTGTTTTGGTAATCAAAACTACAAAGATAGTGGAAATACCGTAGGCGGGACCTGCCAGTTTACGAAGAATACGCTGCCAGAATACGAAGAATAGTGAACTTAACAATAGTAAAATTCTGGAGGGAAATTTAAACTTTTACAAAGGAATGATAAACGGATTTTGGTACTGGATTATTCCTGTATAACAAGCATATTGCATTACAAGATTTTCCTTTCCTAGCCTTAAAAGTCTTGAAAACTGACACAAATTTCATTATGAAAAATCTAGTATAGACGTGCCATTATCCTTACACAGGATGTTGAAAGTAAAAAAGTGCGATTTCGGACGGAGAATTGAGAACTAAGCGGCTAATGATAAATTAAAATAAAGATGTTAAGCGATTTCGAGATTAAAAACATATTAAAGGAGTAGCCAATTATGTTAAAAAAATCGATTAGACCAAAAAATGTTGTTGTGAACGATACCAGTGTCGTTGGACACAAAATGCCCATTTTTGACCAAGCGTGAGTAGTCATTAAGTAGATAGGTCATAAAGTGAAGAGTACCTTTATTCAGGGCCGTATCTAGGCGGCAGAATTTAGAGAACCATTTAAAGGAGTTTCCTTGTCGCTTTGGGTTGACATATTGAGTCCAACACTAAATATGTTTGCAATATTTTCGCTAATATTAGTCTGATTACGAATTTTTATATTTATGATGTGCTTTTTCGGTCAATAAATTATCTGTCGAATAAAGAAATGTTCTGGGAGATTAATAGTTTTTGAATTATCAAATAACTAAACAAAGATGAACTGGTTTCCAGGTACAGAATACTTTATAAATCATGTCTACAAAGTTCAATATGCTATATTTCTACTAATACTAGATTTTTTAATTCTACGTATCTTGAAACGTAAAACATCAAATTTTGAGGTAGGACTAAAAAATTGTATTTGTCATTCTCAACTTCATTCGCCACTTTATTTTATTAGGGGCTGTGGGAATCAGGAAAAAAATTATTGAAAACTTACCTTAGAGTCCACAAACATGTTGTACAATCACCGGGGAAGGTCCAGCTGCAGTATTTTGTTAGTTTGGCAATTTGCCATGAATTTTTGAAAATAGCAAACTCATTTTTCATTTTTACGAGCACCACCGTTGCTCGTAAAAATGCCTTTTTTCCATTTTTTCTACGGTTTTTCGAGCAAATACTCTATCAGCTCTTGGCACTGGTGCAGCACACTATTAATCATCGAAAGATTGTGATTAGTAATTTTCGACAATCTTTCTTTTTCTTAAGTTGTTACATTTCCATAGTTTGTTGTGTTTTCGAATATTAAAGCATACAGTCTTCAACTCATTCAGTTTTAAAGATTCCTGAAAAATAAGCAGTCTTCTTTGAATTACAATCCAGCACTGGCCAACTTATTATCATCAATTTTTAAAAGCCTTCCTACACTAAGGTAAAAAAAAATTATTCTAATCAGCCACCATTTTTAATCGAAATGCCGAATAGTAATGTCGGGTTCCGAGAATCATCCTGATGTGACCTGTGACTTTGGTGCCAAATCTCAAAACAATGGCACAATAGCCTCGGAGATTTTTTTTTTTGTTCGATTTTTGGATTCTGCTATCTTGAAACATAAAACCTCAAACTTTTGGATAGGAGGTTAAATTTTCTTTTCTTGGTCACTTACAAAGGTACATTATTACAAATTATATGCAATAAAAAATGAAAGAAATAATGCGTTAGTAATTAACTGTTCAACAAGAGAAATAACAAAGCAAACCTTTTTGTAGTAATACAAATTTACAATCTTTATTTATGTATTCAAATATAAAGTTTGTATGAACCATGAAGATTTTGAGCACAGTGCATCTCATGAATTGAAATTAACTCTTATATTTCTCTCCTGGTGAATAAAAGTTAAATCCTTTGGTTACACCACTGCTTAACGATCGCAATTTTACTGCAGTTATAAAATGTTTTTGTTTCCATAAAATTAATTTTACGTAGATGCATTCATCAGAAATTCACAAAATATTTCTTGAAACAATAATTTGTTTAGTGTTGCTTAGTATTAGTCTAGTTTACATTTATTTCATTCTGAAAAATTCCTTCACTAAAAAAAAAATGGTTAAATATAATGGGGTCTTTTCCGTTTCGAGTACCGCAGTTACTAGCCGATGATTTCTGTGATAATGTCTATTATTTTGCATGCTTAATTTTAAACATCTGTTGTTATTATCAACTAACCTCGTTACCTGCTTTGTTTACAATGCAATATTCTAAATTCGGGTAAAATTAATTTCTCTACACTTGTTACTGATTTTAACACCGAATATAGTTGTGTTTGTTATTATATGGATCAGGGTGTCATACTTCATAGAAAAATGTGTCCAAATGGTCACGACATGGAGCTTCTCCATCAAGAGAATTTCGTCTGTAATTTGGAGGTATAGAAGAAGAACATGTTATGCCTCTATAAACTGGAACATGGTTTTAAGGCTATAAGTTACCATTTAAGAAGTCACTATGGTCTATATATTTTTGGGCGAACGAGTACTCTACAATTAAGTGGTGCGAAAATGAGTTACAAATGAAACCTGAAGATTTGGCTAAGATATAAATCTTTTTGTATTGCATATTTATTTTATGGCTTATAATGTAAATAAATGTTTATTTTTGTTGGTCACTGTATATATTATTAGTAACCTAAACTTTAGGATCATATGTTAAACTAGTGATCACATAAATCACCGGTTAGTAATAGTTCATACAAAATGTGAAATTTTACCAAAAATCTAAATACATCAACATAAAAATTAAACAAAGGATCATTTTCCCAGTCAGGAAAAGAAAGAATTTTAAATTGCCTGATTACTATGAAAAGAAGATATTAATAGCAGAAAATTTAATGAAAAACAAACATTTGTTTGTCCAAACATGTCATGACAAAATTTAGCTTTGTTAAGAATTTGATTATCTTTCAAATGAGCATCTGGAATGTTTCAGGAGATTTATAGTTTTCGTTTTATTCAAAAAACTAGAAAAAAGTTGACGAGTTTCTATGGGAACAGGTGCCTAATTTGGTACACTGGCATCGGGAGCCAAAACCTTACAAAACAAAAGAGAATCGGTCTACCTGTTCAAAAGATTATCATAGCACAAATACACCCACCAAGGATCTAATATGCGTTTTTTGGAAGAAGGAGGCTCTGAAACATAAAGACCTGTTAAAATACCTTCCTTACCACCTCTGATTGTGTTTATACTAAAATAAAAGTTTGAAAAAAAAACTTAGGAATTTGTTAATTTTTCTTTATTAAAATATCAATTATT
This sequence comes from Rhaphigaster nebulosa, assembly GCA_948150685.1. Classification (NCBI taxonomy): domain Eukaryota; kingdom Metazoa; phylum Arthropoda; class Insecta; order Hemiptera; family Pentatomidae; genus Rhaphigaster; species Rhaphigaster nebulosa. Next base: position 82,829,139 of record OX411308.1, read on the forward strand.
ACAGCGAAGGTTTTCATTATTCATATTTGTTGATTTAATTTTGTTTATAACTACGAATCTTACATAATATGTCCTTAAAACAAATCAATTGTGAAAAATGCCTGAGAATTATCAATTCCTATCCCAATGAATAAGTGGTAAACTTGACTCACAAGAAAAATAATATTAATCCTCTAATTGGCTGCACTTACTAGATTGTTACAAAAGTCTTTGTGCATAGAATAAGTTTTATTTAACTTTCAGTATAAAACCTACACATTAAAATTATTATTCAAAATATTGCCCATCTTTGCCAATTACTTTAACTCATCTATCTATCAGAACTTGAATTTGGCTGTCCTTGGTTTTCAAGGTAGAAAACTTCTTATATCCTCATTTGACACTTCTGTTGTTTTTGAAGTGCTAGCCTTTCAAAAAATGTGCCATTGGCTATAAAAGACCACAGCCAAACAGTGCAATGTCAGGCCTGTAAGGAGGGTGGGGTAAGAATCTTTGTATGATTAAGAGAGAATGATAGGCATGAGCTGAAACATCACTTAAATATGATTGACCAAACTTAGTTGTCAGTAGCCCAGGCATCTGGAACCAGATCAAATTGCAAAACATCCTCATAATTCCACCAAACACAAAGCATTACCTTGAAGGCTGCTGTTCCCAGAATTGAACCACCTGAACCAAAACGCTATTGTATTACAATGCACCACATTTTCACCTTCCACCGCACAAATTTCTTCAGCAGCTGCCTTTGCACTTAATCCTTTTTTCTAGTAGTACCTCAGAAGACCACAAATGACAATTTTTTCTTCCAGCATTATCAGTGAAATTTATAAAATGGAATGAATATGGTAGTAGAGACAGTTGGTATACATAATTAAATAAAGGAGTAGTCAAAGTAAACAACGATATATAAATTGTCTACATCAGTGTTGAATAAGGATTCAAATGGAGACTTTAATGTCAGCAATGAATTAATGCACAAAGACTTTTGTAACAACCTAGTACTTTTAAAAAAATTGCAGAAAAACGTTAAGGGGGGTTATTGCAATGTAAAATTACAAGTTTAATCTTTAAACCCATTTTCAGACTTATGAAATTTTCAACTTGACCACTTATTTAGCGTGGCTACATAAATTATGCAATTTGATTAAGTAAATTGATATCAATTTTGCAGTTTTCATGAGGCTGGCTATTACGACATTCCTGCATTCATTGACAGAATTCTCAAGATAAGAAAAGCAAAAAAAATGTTTTTTGTGGGACATTCTCTTGGTAATATGTTTTAAAAATTGTAATGATATAATTTAAAAAATATCATATCAGATTTGTGATGGAATAAATATATTTTATTTTATTTTTGTTATGTTTTGCAATATCTGAGAAATATGATGGTTTTTCAGGTGCAACTTTATTCCTCGTAATGAATTCACTAAGACCAGAATATAATTATAAAATACATGGAGCAGCATTGTTGGCACCAATATCTTATGCTCCCAGCTTTGATGCATTTGGTTCTAATCCTTTTTTTCGCTTTGCTCTTAATAATGCTGATACCATTTATGTAATTTTGCAGCGTGATTTGTCAATCCTCAATTGTAAACTTATAATTAATTGAAATTTATTTGTTTTCATAATTATTTCAGGCTGGGTTTACAAATGGAAGAATTTATGAAATCTTGCCGAGAACATCATCAATGATTAAAACTATAAAACAATTCTGCTGTAATTTATCACCAAGTCAAGACCTTTGCTTGGACGTAATTGGAATAGTTGGTGGTGAACATAGATCCAATATAGATAAGGTAACAGCTAATAAATGGTTAAACAAAATGGTTTTGTTGTGGCACATCTGCACATGTGCCACAAGTTCAGAAGTTAAAAATATATATTATTGTAATTCTCTTTGTGTATGAATTTTTAATGATATTTAAAGTTATTAATTTGTAAAATACTTTAATTTTAATTAGTTTTTTGAGGATTCAAATCTCTCATGATTGGTTCTGTTACATATGTTAAAACTGAATTAGTTAATTTTAATTATATATTATTATTTTAATTATTTATTTTCTTGTACGAAGTAGTGGAAGTATTGTAACCGCGAAAATTTTCGGTTTTCAGATTTCAACGGATATATCCATTTTAACCATCCCTGAATCCATTTTGACTAGATTCGTCGTGACGTCTGTACGCACGATTGTACGTATAGACTCAAATACGTACTAAAATACGTATATAACTCAAAACGGTTAGCTGTAGAAAGTTAAAATTTTGTAATTAGGATTATTGTAAAATCTAGTTGTGAACCTCCCTTTTTGGTTAGTACATGATTACCGGAAGTGGTACTTTACTTGAAGGTCATTATTGATTTTCATCAAAAATTATATTATAATATAATGCAAAACTTCTCAAATGAGGTATATAAGGCTTACATATCAACATAAATAGCATAATAAATGTTGGTTAAAATTGGCAGACCGGAAGTAATACTTTACTTGAAGGTAATATTAGATTTTCACCAAAAATATATTAAAATATAATGTAAAACATTTCAAATTTGCTAAATAACTTTACATTAAAATTACTTTACATCAATATTATTTATATCAATATTAATGTATTTACTAAATTTTGGTCAAAATTGGTGAGAAAAAAAAGATCACTAGAAAAGTTTCACTAAAAAAGAAAAACTTCACTAGAAGGTCATAATAAACTTCCATCAAAAATTATATTAAAATTATAAACAGAGTTGATACAGTGATAAAGTATCTCATAAGAGGTACTTTTTGCAAGTCATTTTCGTAAAAAGCTGGCAGCTGTGAGAACAAAAACATATAAATTGGCTCACCTCCTTACCTCACCAGATTTAAGCCTACGACTTAAGTTATTAATTTATATTTGTATCATTCGCCCAGCTCTGTTCTACGGTGCTCCAATGTTCGAACATATAACCCCTCATACAGCGAAAGTTCTACAACAATTTCAGAACGGGGTAATTAGAAGAATATGCAAGCATACTTCCCTCCGGAGACAAAAAGCTGCTACCGTTCATAGCACTCTACAAATACCGACAGTAAAGCAATTCCTAACGCGACGCCATGTCACGTTTTTCGATTCGTTAACTCATGTCGGCAATCCGCTATTTGATAGCATTGTACCTCCACCAGCTCCGAAACGATGGCAAGATGCTGTAGCATCTACTAGATAAAATTAATTAAGTTAGAATTAAGGCGTAATTGTAAGTTACTTTTGCAAACAGAAGTGAGCCCCGTCACAGGTATGATGAAATTTTTATTTAATATCAAAAATATTTAGGCATATCAATCCTACCTTAAAATGTATCCAAGATACAGAAGAAGGATCAAAGACCAGAAATTAGCTATTAGCGAAAAATTGATCAAGAGAAAGAAAAAATGGGGATAGAAAAAAAAAAAAAAACCATGAGGTTAAGTTTTTATTTGTTTATTTTTCATGCTTTAAATAGAATGTTTGAGTGATGAAAAGTAATTTTATAAGAACTAAGTAGCTTACCGAACTTCTTAGAAGCATTGCGGGGCGAGTTCTAGGACAGTAAATATGATCGAACCCCCATTGACTTCGGCTGAGGTCGAAGTCATGAATGGGTTAGAAACAGCAACAATTAATAATTTCCAGATTCAAGAGGGAGTTTGTGAATTAGTTGGAGGTCGCAATCGCCTTTCTGAAGTCACAGAAGAAGATACGAGTCGATGCAAACTGCCAACTTTCAATCTGCCTGTCACTCCAACACATAACAGGTTTGAAATTTTAGCCAATTCTAATACTGGACCAGAACAGCTACAGACACAGAAAACAACTGCATCCAAGCCACCACTGATATTCGTAAACGAAGTGAAAAACTACCCAGTTCTGATAGAATTTCTTGAAAAGGTTAGTGGGCCATCAACATTTAAACTTAAAGCAACTGGTACAAAAGTTTGCATTTATCCCGAAATCCCTGATTCTTATCGGGCAATCGTGAACTTTTTAAGAAAAGAAGATGCTGCTATTCATATTTTTCAATTACCCGATGACAGATGCCCACGTGTTGTAATTAAAAAATTACATTATTCAATCCCAAAATCAACAATTATAAATCAACTAAAAATTAAGGGATATGAAGCGGTGAATGTTACTAACGGAATATCGGGATCCAAACAACCATTACCGATGTTCTTCGTAGATATTAGTAAACAAACATTTAATGAAGAAATATTTCATATTAATTTTCTTTACAATATGCCGTATCGATCGAAGAACAACGCAAAAAAAAGATGATACCTCAGTGCATCCACAAAAATCTACTGCAACCACAAACCTAAGTGTGTGAGATGTGGCCAAAATCACGAAAGTGCTTCATGTCAGAAGACCCGGGATTGCAACTTGTGCCAACTGCCAAGGAGCGCGCCCAGCGAACTATAGGGGTTGCCAGGCCTTTAATGTACTCAGAAATTCCAGATACCAACCATATCTCAAGTCTCACATCATCTCAAGTCTCTTGCGCGCATCACACAATTTTCCCTTACCAATCTTTAATAATAATCTTTAAGATATTTTAAAGAGTTCACAAAAACACTACTCGAAATAAACTCAGTAGAATGCACTTCTCTCGCAAAAGCACAATTAATTAGTTTTTTAAACAACTTTAGTACGACTATTCTGTACACTATATAATTTTGGTTTGTCAAGCTGAAAATATATTTTGAAAGTTTTGGTTTAGTTTGCAGTTATTCCATTTTGTAACAATCTACAAAATGACTAGGGAAGCTAAAGGAAGTGCAGAAATAATCCAAGGTAGGATTGAGCAGAGAGATACGAAGAAGTTAGAAGCCCAATAGATAAGTCAGGAGGCCTAGGGCCACGATGACCAGCCGTGCCGGAGAATTAGTCTACGAAGTTCATTACGCTATATCTCAGCTAATACTGGTTCGATTTAAATGATTTTTTTCCTTTTTTAGGGAATTTCATCACCTTTCCTTAAAATACAATAAAAGCACCAACAATTTTGCGGACGGCCAAATATGATATTTGGATTCTACGTATCTCGAAATGTAAAATCTCAAATTTTGAGAGGGGTTACAACAATTTTTCTTTGGTCGATTCCAAAGGTCTGTTATTGAAAATAATAAACCAAAATTGTATTAAAATTAAATAGAGAAACCAGATGGTTCGGCAATAAAGGTTACAAACGCGATTTCGTTTCCACTCCAATTAAACATTTTTATTACTTTTTTTAAACGGCAATGAAGCACTTTTGTGTTCATTATCTCCGATTTTATTAACTAATGACGCTTTCACACAATAATTTCACTCTTGTTAAAATGTTATTGTAGTGAACTTGCTTTCACATATATAAAGTTGTCATGACAACGATTACAATATTACCTGTTTTTTTTTTCTAGTTTTCCTCATTTCTCCTCTTAAGGAGATCATTTCGAAAAATTTAATACAATTAAATCTTCTCGAAGAAATTCTCTGAATGATATTGAAAACCGATAGAAAATCAAAATCGATAGACTACTTTCCAAGTTTTGCGATCACAAACATATGCAGGCTGAATTTATATATATATATATATATATATATATATATATATATATATATATATATATATATATATATATATATATATATATATATATATAAAATTAATGTGTTAAAAATAAAATCAAAATTAAACTTAAATCTCTTTTTTTTAAGTTGTTTGTAAAAGTTTTGTACAAACTTTACAGTATGATCATGAGTGATGGTTAGGAATGATAATAACAATTGTTATGTCTTCTGTTACTCATTTTATCTTTTAAAATTTAAACAAACAAAAACTTGAAATATGGGTGGATATTTAACTCGCTATTCTTTTCACGGGGAACGCCTCACAGTGGGAAAAATTGTTGATTCAGTGGTTAACTCTTTAGTCTATAACTCTTGATTAAAAGACGATTAAAAAAAAAATTCTTTTTTCATTTATGAGCATGGAATGTCCTTTATTAGTCAGAGTGAAAAATTATATACACGGTGTCCTCGGGTCTTTGAAATTAATTTTTCTCTTAATTATTTCATCACTTTATTTTAAATAAAACAGTTTATTAGGTATGAGACCATCAAAACGGGAAGAAATTAATTAATATCCTTTTTTTTTTTAAAAGGTTTAACTAATTCTCCGGCACGGCTGGTCATCGTGGTCCTAGGTCTCCTGACTTATCTATTGGGCTTCTGACTTCTTCGTATCTCTCTGCTTTATCCTTCCTTGGATTATTTCTGCACTTCCTTTAGCTTCCTTAGTCTTTCCTTTTTTTCCCTACTGAAGGGCATATCTAATATTTCTTCTGTACCATTTTACTCTCTGATTACATGTCCTAACCATCACACCCTACTTGCACACGATAACTTGCGAATAAATAAAAACAATATCTGGTGCGGTGCGCGCATCACACAACTTTCCCTAACTGTTCTGTAATAATTATCTTTTTAATATAATTTTAAAGAGTTCACATAAATAATACCAGAAATAAACTCAGCATCATTCACTTCTTCTCATCTTCTCCCACATAAGTATAATAAAACTATTTTAAAATAATTTCAGTTCGACAATTCTGTAGACTACCAATATATTTTAAGTTTGTCAACTTGAAAACATATTTTAAAAGTTTCGGTTTAGTTTCTATAAAAACATTTTATTCCCATTAAATAACATAAAAATAGAAATTATTAAGTTGATTTCTGCTTTTGTATTCTTCCATTACATTATTACAGAGCGTATGGTTGACAAATTGGGAGGAGGTCGCCAACCGATCATCTTCTTTCGGATGTGCTTGGTTATCCATCTTGTAGTCCTCATAAAATATTCTGTATTTTTATAAATTCCCTTTCTTTTTTGTATTTTAGAGAGTTTAATCACCTTTCATATGATTTCATACATGATTTACCAAAAAATACTTATTTTTTTAATTACGCTCAAATAAAATTTTCTTTTCGCTATAACTTTTTCTTTGCATTTTCTCGTTGATATACTAAAAATATGAAAAGTTAAAGGCCTTTATGAAGAATAATTTAGGCAAATTTCATCAAAATCGTTTGAGCCGTTTTCGAGAAAATTTAAAAAAAAATTTAAATCGATTATATAAAGTGGTACTTCTAGTTTGTCGATTTTGACGAAAAAGTTGTTGTCACATTACATGCATGTGCCTACCTTAAATACATAATTTCAGTATCGTACAACTTTTCGTTTTTGAGCTAGACTGTTCACATACAAACAGACACAGACACACTGACCATTTTGCGAGACTTGGTTATTTGGACTCAGGGGATCTTAAAACGTGTATTTCCGTTGAAAACTCGATTTCGAACATTTTCACGATCGCATTACTTTTCCTTGCCTATATACGAAGTATGTAGTAAGGAAAATTAAAAAATAGTCGTGATCTATTAATGTTTTACTAATTTTCTCTGTTAAACCAGGTTTACACAATTAATTTTATGGTACTTTATTTCTTTATCCTGTCTCTTTTTTACTCCTTCACATTTATTTTTATTGTTGTCTGTTGTATTATTTTCATTATCATTATTTTTATCTTTATAAAATTTTGTAATTGTCTTTTATTTTGGATTATTTATTTATTTTTTAAATCTTTACCATTTATATCTTTCGACATACTTTCATTATTTGGCTTAATAGTCTCTTTTTTATTGTTTTTTGTTATATTATTGGTTTGGTTATTTTTATTGATAATTTTCTTAGGATAAAAATTTTCTTCTAAAATTTTATATGCCTACTATTGTTTTTATGTTTCTTATGTTTTCCCGGTCTGCTAAGTGATTGCAGTAACTGCTAATGTACACAGAATTAAGCAGAATATAAGCAACTGTAAAAATAGTTCAACAGCATTAGTACAACATAGTATTGAAAATAATCACAGCTTTGATTTTAAAAATTCCAAAATATTATAAAAAGAAAAATACATAAAAAAACAGAAGAAAAATGAAAAAAAACCCAGATAATACAATCAATTATAAGACTGACAAAAAAAATCTAAATTATCACAATGCTGATCTTATTAATAAATTGAATCCAAAATCTAAAATAACAACCATTTAAATAATGAGGATACATATAAAATAGACATAAAAATAGTTGTTATAAGAAGGCAATTAACTAAAATATTAGGAATAACATTCAATATTGTATATACAATTTATACATGTATGATATAAAAATTAATATTAGTGCAACAACATAGTGGTAGGTACATGAGAGATAAATAAATTATAGCAGAGATATCCATCCAGTACTAATCCATTACTAGAGCTAATACCAAAGCAATGATGAAAATAGATGTAATACACACTCCTAGCAATATTTTTAAAGATATAAAACACAGTTTTTCTGGTTAAACTAATTGTATTTATTCATCATCATCATAATTCTATCCTTTTCTAACGCTTTGCAGTGTAAGGATATCCTCTATATAGCCTGGACCATGTGTCTCTTTCCCATGCCAACTCTCTCCTCCTACTCCAATCCAGCTCTCACATCCTGAATGCCTCTCACACATCTTCTTTCCAGGTTATCCGAGGTCTTCCTCTAGGTTTTTTTTCCTCCACTCGTGTCGTGTATGTAATTCTAGCAGTTGTATTTATTAACAGACAAAATCAATAGTGATGGATCTAGAAAATAGGAGTATTTATAGTATGGCGTGGCTTATGCGCAACATTGTTATATAAATAATTCTGACTGTTGTTTTGTCGTATGATATTTGTAGTTTAAAAAAAGAACACCTTGAGAATGGGGGAATACCCCGAAAAATTGCTGGAACGATGTAGCAAAAAATAATAAAGGAATATAGAGATATTAAGGAAGAAATTATTCCACTAATAGAGCATTAGAATTCTCCTTCTTCCCATTATTAATTTAAAATACATAGAAATATTTCAAAATATTTTTATCAAAATACATTTCTAAAACTAAACATAATGTAATCTTAATCATTATCTTATAATTAATGTAGATATTAGAAAAACCTAAATATATGTTATACTTCATACTCACTAGGTAATCCAATGAAATGCAATTTTACGCATTAAACTAAATTGTTATAATTTCAGGAAAACTTAGGAAATATTCTGATCTTTGGATCAGCGGGGACATCTTCTAAGACAGTATACCATCTATCTCAAATATATAAAACAGGTAAAATATAACTCAGATTCTAAACTTTAGTAAAAAAAAATGAATGACTACGAAGAAAAAAAAAATTTAAGCATAGTTTACTACAGAGGTGGACAGAAGCAAAGCATCTTATCAATCCTTCAGCATAAATTAGTATTTCTGCTATAAAAATTAGAAAAGAAAAAATAATAGACATTTTTTTATATTCATAATTATATAATTTAATACTTTAAGGAAAACCTTGCTTTGATAAATGAGGAAAGAGATTGGTGCTGGTACTGGTATTGTTGGGGAAACTAGTCCGGCAAATGTAGCCTTGTGGTCTTTTTTGCCAATCCCCGGTACCTTTAGGTCACCGCCCAATACTTACCAGAATGGGAGGGTCAAATAACATTTCTCAATATCATTGCAAAATAATTATTAATTAGCCTAGGTAGGATGAAACAAATAGAAGAAAATATCTTATTCAACACAATACTGATTAAAATTAGACTGATACTATACCACCATTAAACACTAAACAGATTAAGTTATATTTAAAATATATATTTATTATTTTATATATTTGATTTAATTGATCATTAAAATGCTTAAAGAACTTAACCAAAATTCTGAGAAACAATATTATCTAGTTATCCTAATTAAAAAAAATATATAAAAAAATACAGCTTTTGCAACTACTCTTAGTTCTCTTAGTATAGTATAGACTATAAATTGATCATATCCTAGGAACTTGTATCTGACAACTAGATTTTCATCTATCTGGCCACTATGCCTAACCATCATAATCTTGGTTTGCTCTTTGATTGAAGTATACCAAAATATTTGCAATTTTAAAAAATGAATTATTTTTTTTTCCAATACTCTTGCTTATATGTAAATAGGAGAATTTAAGCAGTTCGACTATGGACCAAAAGGAAACTGGATCAACTATAATAATTCAACTTCCCCGCGCTATCCTCTTGAACGTGTTGTGGCCCCAGTTATTATATTTTGGAGTTATAATGATCCATTTATATCAGAAGAAGTAAGTTAATTTTTTTTGTTTAAATACTAATTATTGGATACATAAGATAATTAGTTTGTTAATGCTTCCAAAAACTTCCCTACATTACCTGCTGATGTATCATTAAAAATTGGTAATAAAAATTTTGGTCAAATACCTCATGTTACAATACTCTCTAATCATTATCTCCAAAATTAAACTGCTGCATACATAATTTTGATATTAGTCTTAATGAAGAACTTAAAGAACTAATGCTCTTAAATTTGTTTGAAAAACCAGTAAGGGATACCTATACCGAAGAATTTTGTAAACTAATAATTAAGTAAAAATGGCCGAACAAAAATTTCGTTTGCAAATTTGACATTTCGAAAACCTTACGAACGATCACCAAATCTCCTTCCTCTCCTCCAAATACATAAAAAATAATAAAAATTTAAAAAATTAATAAACAACAATTTAATTCTAAAATTTGCTTGAAATTATCACTTAATGCCAATTATCTATAATTATACTGGGAAGGATATTCCAAAAAAATTTCAAAAGTCATTATTGTAATGAAAATAAAAAAACTTCAATAATAAAATAAATAATATTGAATTAATTCAGGTGAGTTGGGTTACAATTGAATTGGAAAAAGTTAAAATTGAAATGGAAAAGATCACAATTGAATTGGAAAAGCTATAAAAAATAAAAAAAATCAGTTGACATCCGCATCATGGTATAGAAGGATCAATCTAATTAGGGATTGATAAATTATTTGCCATTTCTATAAATTTGTTTTATTGAAAACTAGTTTCGAATGTTATACATTCATCTTCAGTTCTAAAAACACAAAAAATTCATAAATGTTTTATGATACTGATTTATATTACATCTAATTTAATATGTATAATAATACAAAATTATATTTTGAAATTGCTTATTTTTTTTATATATTTTTTTTGTGTTTTTAGAACTGAAGATGAATGTATAACATTCAAAACTAGTTTTCAATAAAACAAATTTATAGAAGTGGCTAATAATTTATCAATCCCTAATAAAAAAAGAGGTGCAACTGTGTGCAAGAAATAATTTATAAGAAAATACTGCAGTCTAAGCATAATTTTTTGATAAATCCTTTTTCTGACCAGAATTAATAAAAAATTATAGGCTCTATTTCGTGTCACAGTATATTATAATATTGAATTGTCAGCGAATAAAAAAAAAGAAAATGTAGGCTCATTTTCACGGATAACTGATCTAAAATTATTACTTTAATTACTTTTTTAATAGTAAAGTTTTTCTGTTCATTTTATTTTATTTTATTAAAATAAAAAAAATATTCCTTATAAAATATGCCTAGGACATTTTTTTATAATTATTAATTTTGATTAATTTGTTTCAGTCTATAGGGAAACTGACATCCAAACTACCCAATCTTATCAAGATGAAAACTGTACCTGATCCAAAGTTCACCCATGTAGATATGATTTGGGGAGAAAATGCCAAATATATTGTTTATCCTGATGTCATTGACATTTTCCATTCTTTGATTAGAAAAGATAAATCTTAAATTGGTAGGAACAAATATTATTACTTAAGTTGATCGAAAAAACTATAGTGATTTGACATTTAGACTGATAGAAATAATAAGATTAGTCTTTGGTTGATAAAAAATCTATAATTTATCAAGAAGAATTTTCTTTTCTTTTATAATTTCATTAAGACTGTTAATGATACAAAAAAGATGAAAAAGTCTGTCTTACATAATTATTATTTTTGAAAAGTCTAGCCACAATAATAGCTATTGCCAACTTGTAATTTTCTATACAGTATTTATGCATCAGTTAAACAGTAGTATAACTATTAAAATTTACAGTGAGAAAAACCTTTATTTCAGAAATTTTACTTTTTCATATTATAAATGCATATTTAACAAATATAATGTATATGTAGAGCATTATTTTAAAAATTGATTTTACTGAATAGATAAATTTTAGATGAGTCAGCTATGAATTCCCTAATTATGATAAAATAGACAATTATTCTTCATTGTCAGATAAAAAAAAATTATCCTTAGTTGGTTTTTATAATTAGTTATTTTTAGAAGATTTAAATGGTTTCCCACGTCGCATTTGTTATTTTAAAAATTAAAAAAATTAAAAATATTTTATCCAAGTCTATTTTTGATACTTTATTTAATCATATCCTCGTTACTATGATATATATCTTTAAGAAGGATTTCAAATTTATGTTTGCAAAGATTCTTATTGAATTAAGCTACATAACAATCAAAATATGTGTATATAAAGTGTACTCTTAAACAAAGTAAAATGAATTGAGAGGTCTGCAGCAAAAATGAGGCAGCTCCATTCTACAAAATTGTGGCAAATTAAAAAAAAGTTTTTCAAATTTAGTTATTGAGATAAATCTTTTTTTTATCTTTTTAAATAAATATATTAGCATCAAGAAATAAAACTGGGTTATCTGGAACCCACTCTTCTCTTCGTTGAGTGGTGGAGGGAGGAAGCTTAAAAGATTGGAGCTACCTCCCCATTGCACCACTGCTCAAAATAGCACATACAATTTAAGGAACAAACATAGGTAGAACTAAATACTGAAAAACTCTTTTAATTATTGGTATTAACAGTATGAACAGTACGTTATATTAAAGCACTCCGTGTCTGTCTGTGATGAAGTCTCAGATATAAGATTCATATAGTAGGACCTCTTGGCTGGTTGACCAATAAGATCAATTAAATCTCTATATTAGGCAATTTTCAAGGGCATAGGATGGGTGTACAATGTGGAATGTAGTCCATGGGTGGCAGTTGATAAGATTCCAATTTTTTTTTGCTTTGGATAATCATTATAATGAAACACTCTAGCAGCATTCAAGAATACTTCAGCCAACATTTTCTCTGTCATTCACGAATGCATTATTATACTTAGTTATCAACTAATTTTTTTTTAAGTATTTCCTGCAACAAGATTTTCTAAAACATGGATTTGAAAATGATAACAAAGTTTTATATCAATTAATCAATTAATGTCATTTCCTGTCGAACATTGATGACATTGAATATTCTGCTTGTTTTTTTGATAATGGTGATCTATTCTTAATTACTTTTTGTCTCTCATATCAGACCAATAAGATCAATAACTCCAGGGGCTACATTCTTCTTGCTCTATGAAGTTGAATGGAGGTAATGCTACCTAGCAGAAAATGTTTGAACTAAATGCTGGAGCTAAATACTTTTTGCAAGAAGTTAAAATTAGAAAGAGAAATTTTTTTTACTATGAATCCAGGTTACTGAAAAACTGTAATATCAATATAGCCTCCTTGTTAACCAAAAAAGTTACATATGTTTTATTCGATTTTCTATCTATATTTTTTCATTACCAATTTCTATATGAACATTAATATAACTATTTCAATTGTACTTGTTGTTGAATTATAAACATAACAAACGCGACGAGGATGGTGAAGAAGACCATGTTACATTGTTGAGAAAGTTTCGGTAAGTAGATACATTCATTTATTTAATTCATAAAATAAGTCATGGCTTGGTGGACTTGATGGCGTTGTTAATAGAAGCTCTTCAGCGTCTTCAGCCAGCAGCAGTATCAGTTCAGCAGCCAATACCTCCAGAGATTCATGGTATGACATTACGACCTTTTGAGGAAAGCCAGAAACCGTTTAGCTCTTATGTATTGCGTTTAGAAAATTTCTTTAGCCTTAAGGATCTTAGAGAGAAAGAGCCATGGACAGATGAGCGGTAAGTCCAGATACTACTGAACCGTCTTGGTCCGAAGAACTTTGTTACCGTGACTACACTCACAGCACATCGCCTGCTGTACGAGAGTACCTACCAGGAACTTATAGACCTCCTGGTCGGTCACTTATGTCCTACGCCAAGTGAGATAGCAGAGAAACATAGATTTGTACTCAAAGTCCAGTAAGCAGGTGAGTCAGTGGCCAATATTGTCGAAAGCCTTAGAAAAATTTCAAATACTTGTAACTTTGTTTGTCCAGATTGTAAAAGTTCAATAACAAACACACCTTCGATCGCAGTTTGTTCGCGGGATTCTGGACAATGATATCCGAGAGCGTATACTCCAGAAAGGTTCTGCAACCACATTCGATGAGGCCGTTCAACTTGCACTTGCAATCGAGTCAGCGAAATTAGACAGCAGACAAATGCAGCGATCTACTAGTGTTTCAATGCAGAAGGTAAGTCCGAGAGAATCGAACACTATCTCGAGGATAGAGGAATTATCGAAAAGGTAACCCATTCGGACTAGAGGGCACCTATAGTTTCTGTTGTCAAGCCAAATGGGTCTATCAGGCTGTATGCTGACTACAAGTCTACTGTAAACTCTCATCTATAAGACGACCACTATCCAGTGCCCAAGAAAGAAGACATATTTGCCAGCATGAGTGGAGGTAGGTATTTCTGCACTCTTGATGTACGTCAAGCCTATTTGCATATATCCATGGACGAGGAAAGTTCAAGCCATAAGTACATATTGAGGTACATTTAAAGTCAAAAGACTTATGTTCGGCGTAAAAGTGGCTCCTAGTACTTGGCAAAAGACAATAGATCAAGCTCTTGCAGGATTAGACGGTTTATCCTGTTTCTATGATGACTTAAAGGTATAAGGAAGTACCTACGAAGAAACATTGTCACGGTTAAAGGCAGTTTTTGACAAGTTACGGATGTTGTGTTAAACCGTCAAAAGTGTAAATTTGTCAAAAAAACGATTAAGTATTTAGGTCATGGTCATGGTCATGGACGAAAATGGACTCCACAAATCTCCTGATAAGGTAAGGGCGATTTTAGAAGCACCTCAGCCTAAAGATGTGCCCGAACCAAGAACCTTCCTCGGCCTAGTCAACTATTACAACAAATTTATTCATGACTTACACCCTTAATCTACTTTTACATAAAAATAATAAATTCATGTGGAGAAAGGAATTTGAATTGGCCTTCTCAAAGACTAAGGGTAAAATCGCAAGTGACCAAGTTCTCACACCGTTCGATCCTAATCTTCCACTTTTACTTAGTGCAGACGCTTCACCCATGGACTTGGAGCGGTACTCTCACATCGGATGTCAGATGGCTCGGAAAGACCCATCATCGTTGCATCGAGATCGTTGAACAAAAACGAAGCGGGTTATAGGCAAGTAGATAAGGAGGCTACCGCTTTGTACTGGGGTCTACAGAATTTTTTTCAATATTGTTATGCGACAGCCATAACAATATTGAAAAAAATTAATAATAATTAATAGTAAAACATCTCAAATTTGGTAAATTAGACTTTTATATCAATATAAGTAATATAATTGATTGTGGTTGATATTGAAGGGGTATTTTGCTTGAAGGTCATAAGAAACTTACATATAAGGTATATCGACATTTATTACATAGATCATATGGTTCGGTGATAAAGGTTATAGATACGATTTTTTCCCCCTTTAACTAAACTACTTTTTTCTCCCCATTTGTGAGCTGAACAAGTCTGCATTAGCCGAATAAGATATAAGTTAAGCTGTTTTTTCGCTTAAAATGTTGAAACCATCGATTTCCAATGCTTTATCTAATGAAATAGAAAGTTCTAATGTTGTTAAGGAACACGAATAAATCTCTTGGGAACTTGTATTAACGGAATAAGATCTCAAGAAACAAGAGCTTGTGTGTTTGTTTTTTTTTTTTTGTTGTTTTTTATAAGAGGGTGGGTGGAAATCTTCAAAAGACACGGATAGGCCCGCACCTCTCCGCGTGTGGGATTTCTACCCACTAAAACCACCTCCCTACACCTCTTTCCCACCCTCCACGGGACCACCGTTAGGCATTACTTCATGGAGGGTGATTGGCTGTGTGCCGCCTCATTGTTTTAGGCTGCCACTATTTAGGCGCGCCTCTCCTTCTCCTCCTTCCTCAGCTTCTTGATGACCTCTGCCGCTAGGCGCTGGCCTGCCATCCAACACTCCTGTGAAAGCAGCATCAGGCTGACGATGCTGTCTACTGTGGGTCCTGAGCCACAGATTCCTAAAAATTCTCCCCTCTCTTCTTGAAAGCGGGGACAGCTAACGAATACATGCTCTACAGTCTCATCTATTGTTGGGCACCTTGGACATACAGCGGTATTGTCCAGCTTGAACCGCACTTTGTAGGCTCTGAAGCAGCCATGTCCTGTGAGCATCTGTGTTAGGTAGTAATCTACTTCTCCATGTTTTCTATCCAGCCAAGGTTGGATTTGAGGTATCAGCCTATGGGTCCACCTCCCTTTCAATGTCGTATCCCAGCTACGTTGCCATCTCTCGGCCGTCTGCTTCCTTTCCTCGGTACTGGAGATGCGTTCAACTCTCTTATATGAGCGTTGCATCTCTTCTGCGACCAGCTCTATCGGCGGCATCCTGGCCACCACACATGCAGCTTCGTAGGAAACTGTGCGGAACGCGCTGATCACTCTGAGAACACTCCGGCGGTAGACAGATACCATTGGTCTCCTGTAGGCCAGTATGTCCAATGCCTCACTCCATATCGCGGCTGCGTAGAGCAGAGTAGATGGGACCACACTTGCTACCAATAGTCTCCGACTATTTCTGGGTCCGCCTATGTTGGGCATCAGTCGGGCCAACGCTGTGCTCACTCTAGCCGCTTTATCGCATGCTTGTTGGATATGCTCCTTGAACCGCAGACTCTCATCGATTATAACCCCAAGATACCTCAGGGAAGACTGGGATCTAATTTCTTGTCTACCCACTCTCAAGGTTATTTCTTCCTTCCTTTTGCGACCACTAATAAGAAGGGCCTCTGTTTTCCTGTCTGCCAGCTGGAGACCCACTGATGCCAGCCAATCTCGGATCAATGAAATGCTCTGGTTGGCCTTCAAGGTCACTTCATCTTTGTATTTTGCCTCGATCACCACTGCGATGTCGTCGGCAAAGCCCACCGTCTTGGCACCCTCTGGCAGGCGAAGCCAGAGGACCCTATCGTACATGACATTCCACAGTAGTGGCCCAAGCACTGAGCCCTGAGTTACTCCACCAGTCACCTAAAACTTTTTTGGCCCATCCTCTGTTGAATAAATCAGAGTTCTGTCCCTGAAATAATCTCGAATAATGCTCGTCAGGTAAGTGGGGACACCCATTTCCTGCAGGGCATTCAGATTACAGCTCCATCTAGCCGAGTTAAAGGCGTTTTTAACATCAAGCGTGACAACTGCGCAGTAGCATTTCGCACCTCTCATCCACCTCTTCCCCGCAATAGCCTTCCAAGCCGTTTCTACCACCATGGTGATTGCGTCCAGAGTTGATCTTGCTTTCCGGAAGCCAAACTGAGTCTGTGCTAGGCCCCCTACGCCTTCTGTGGTCTCTTGTATCCTACCAGCTATAATTTTCTCCAAAGCCTTGCCAGCTGTGTCCAACAGACATATCGGTCGATATGCTGAAGGGTCCGATGGGTTTCCCTTGCCTTTCGGGATCAGCACAAGGCGCTGTCTTTTCCATGGCCGCGGAAAGGATCCTTCACAAGAACTGAAGAGTTCCTGAAAAAGATTTGACCTAGTCTCCATTGCCGCCTTTAGTGCCACATTTGGGATGCCATCCAAACCTGGTGCTTTTCCTATCTGAAGGCTAGTGCAGACATCCTTGAGTTCTTCAGCTGTCACGGAAGGTACGTCAAATGGCTGCCACAACCCTGAATGCATTAATTCTTCTTGTTCTGGAA
Organism: Rhaphigaster nebulosa; assembly: GCA_948150685.1. Lineage (NCBI taxonomy): Eukaryota > Metazoa > Arthropoda > Insecta > Hemiptera > Pentatomidae > Rhaphigaster > Rhaphigaster nebulosa. The sequence goes on from OX411308.1 coordinate 82,847,038, forward strand.
AAAGAGTTGTCACTATCTTCTCTACAACAACCGGGCACGTGGGTGATCTCGAAGAGTTGCTCTTTAACTTCTTCACGACGGTCCGGTACGGCCGTCCCCATGGATCCTCGTCTACCTCTTCGCAGAGTTCCTTCCAGCACCGCCTCTTGCTCATCTTGATTGCTCGCCGTAGTTCACACCTCATAGCTTTGAACTCTTCCTGGAGTATTTGGAACTGAGGGCTGCCTTTTGCTCGCTGGTATCTTCTTCTCGATGTATGACACCGTCTACGATAGTCAGTGATCTGGTCGTTCCATCAGTAGACTGGGTTTCGGCCCATGCATGCCTTGCTGCGCACCATAGCTGCGTCAAACGCTGTAGTGACCAGATCCATTACCTGGTGTGCCTTATCCTCTGCGGAGCCTGAAAGCTCACAAGATGCCTCCATCATAATTTTGAATGACTCTCTGTCAAAAGTCCTAGCTTTCCAGCGAACTGTACACCTTTCTTGCCTCGCTGAAATTGTTTTTCGGTTTCCCAGTGTGATAAGTATAGCCTGGTGATCACTGTGGGTGTATAGGTCGCAGACCTGCCAATCAGTAGTTGGACGTAGGCTGTCACTGACAAATGTCAAGTCAATGATGGAAGACCTGTCCCCCTTCACAAATGTTGGTTTCGTCCCTGTATTTACCAGCACCAAGTCGTCCATCTGGGCAAAGACTTCTAATAGGACTTCTCCGCGTCGGTTCGTCGACCTGCTGCCCCACTCTGTCGCCCAGGCACTATAGTCTCCGGCAATTACTATTGGCCTACGCCCCCTGGCGTCTCGTACTATGCTATCTACTTGATCCTCGAATTCCTGGATTGTGGTGCTCGGTGGGGCATAGCAGCTGTACAGGTACAGATGTTGTATCTTACCCCAGACAAAACAGTTGTAGGGGCCTGCGGCGTTTCCTCTATGCAGTTTTGTCCACATGCCCATATTGCTGCCCTTCCTGTGACGTCGGATACCCAACAATTGCCGTCCAAGTTTTTATACGGCTCACTCAAGATCACGGCGTCCACTCGTAGATCTTTAACGGTTTGCCATAAGAGATCCTGGGCGGCTTCGCAGTGGTTGAGATTAAGTTGGAGGATTCTCATCTGCAACGACTTTTTATCCTTCTTTGTTCTTCTAGAGCTCGCTGTAATGCCGGGCATTTGCTACCACCGCACGGGTGTCCGTTACCGCTTACTCCATCGCATAGTGCGCAAATAGGACTCTTCCTGCAGTCCACTGCTCGATGACCCTCTTCACAACACTTGCGGCAACACTTCGTTCGGTCGGGCCCTTTGCATTGCCTGGCCAGATGTCCGAAATCCCAACATCGGAAACAGCGCTGTAGTCGGATTTTCTCCCGAATCCGACTTATAAGTTATAACCAGTCTTACCTTGATCCTTCCTTCAGCAATTGCTCTCCTGGCCTGTAGGACTGGAAGAGCAACAACTGCCGTCTTTGTTCCAGCATATGCCAGGCGAATCGATCGCACAGCAGTTTTCTGGATCTGCTCTCCATCTAATAAGGTAGTGAGTGCCTCAGCGACTTCTTCTTCTCATGTAAGGGCATCCAGGTCTCTGATTTCAATCCATGGCTCCTGTCTCAAAGCCCTTACTTCGGCCTCTGTTCCCAACGCTCCTTCTAGGGTTTGCTTCATGCTCTCCAGAGCCCCTTTTGATTCTCGGTTCAACTGTATCAGAAGATTCCCGGCCTCATTCTTGCGTATTCTGGTGATACTTGAGCCCATATTTTGCAACGTTGAATCGGCCCGAACCTTACGAAGGGTATCTGCATAGGTGGTGCCTTCTGGGATCTTGATTATCAGGTCGTCCGGCTTTGGTGGTTTTGGGCGTTGGCACCCTTTTCTGCCCCTCCTTTTCTTCGTGACTGTTTGCCACTGCCCCTCTGTGGATGCTGTAGGAGCCATCATGTGTTGCCGAGGCTGCTCCGCTCTTTCTCCCCTAGGTACCTTGGTATGTTTACCCTGTACAACCACCTTTGTTTTTGCTTCTTTCTCAAGTCCTCCTCTTGAGTAGTTGAACGCTGGTTATCCAACTGATTCTTTTTTTTCGTAGTTTTTGTTGGTGCTGGCGTCACGGTCTGGGTACCAGTATCCACTAAACTTTCTGCTTTTTCCTCACTTAATTTGGTCTCCAGTGACATCAGGTGGTTTTGGATTCTACAGGCATATTCCTTTATCTCACCGTGGACATTATGTCGCGACTGGATGTATGCTTGTAAATCCTGGACTTCTTTAACAAGTTTCGTCCACTCCGCCTGGCAAAACTCCAAAGGTGTACCTGAAGTCTCAGCTACAGTTGGGTTTTTATACGTGGTTTTGCGTTGGTATGATGACGACGACGTGGGTCCCGCTTTCGCAACCTCTTCCGACGCCGGTACTGGGGTTCCGAGCCCCTGCACCGTAAGGCTAATCTTCTGCTCTATCATTTCATAAATTTAATTTGCATTTTATACCTCCTGCCAGGTTTAATACAGCCGCCTCTAACCTGAGGAACAGACGCTGACCAGGTCACCGCCTAATCTGGGAACCGTCGCGCCTGGATTTGTTTAGTTTTGGTCCACCCGGGTATTTTATTTCCCCGATTCCCACCATATCTGGTGAGCATTCCCCTAGTGTGTGTGTGTGTGTGTGTGTGTGTGTGTGTGTGTGTGTGTGTGTGTGTGTGTGTGTGTGTGTGTGTTTGTGTGTGTGTATGCGTGTGCGTATGTGTGTGTCTTATATGAGTCAATAGATGGGCGTCGCGACGGATAGTGTCGTTTTGCTATGTTCGGAAACTAGTAATCGAATTCAGAATCAGTTTCGATAATACATACATACATTAAGAAATCAAATTAAATAAAATATATACCAATATACTTCCTTTTTTTCCTCTCAAAAAAACCTATTGAATTAGATTTTATTATCGGAAATCTCACATAGATTACTCGAAGTTTGATGATGAAGCATCATTGCTTATCATTAAAAACAATATTTTTTCAGGCTGTTATCTATCGTCAAAGTGAAATGACTATCTGTTGTGATGATTCTTTAATTAGAAATAAAATTTAAAATTAATTAATCAAGTATTTATTTTTCTTATAAAAAAATTAAAAATTTATTTAACATATTTTGAAGTAAATGTGAAAAAATAGTTGTTATACACGTTTATTCTTCAAGAAATTATATTGGCCTTTAAAAATACAAGTATTAGAAGACAATTCAATAAACTTTGCCTATGGAAGCCTTAAATGCGGATTTAATTTTGATATATTAATTTTTAAACTGACGTAAACTGCTTCGATAAAGGGGTTGCCGTCAGGCTCTGCTACAGTTAACATCAGTAGAGTTAGTTTTTTAAGTATTATGAAATTTGTTTTACAAAAAAGAAAACCAGCAAGAATACAAAATTTGGTAAAAATTTATCTTATGGTTTTCATAAATAATTTCGTAGAATTTACTATGAATAATGAAGTTGTGTGTATAATAATTTGTGAACAGTGCTCATAGTGGACTTACACTGATTACACTATCCAACAAAAAAAAAATATATTTTGCTTCCGGATTGAAAATAACTGATTTCGATTGTACATTGAGTAAGAAAAAAGAATATAACAGACAGAAATTTTTATTAGCTCCTATTTACTTTACATACGGTTTTTAGTATACACGCAATTGCAATATCCAGAATAAGAAATGACATTTAGATATTTACCTTTATGCAATACAAATAAACTAATTTAAATCAGAATAGTTTATAAAAGAAAATCAATAATTAAAATAGCTCATATTGTCAGTAAAATTGTTTATTTATTGTTCTCTGAACGGTTCCTTTTTGCTTGGCGCCTGTATATTTGGTCTGGAATGTACCTCACTGGTGTCAAGCCGTAATCTGTAAGCATGGACACGTGCCATTTATCCTCATACCTTTTCTCCATGGCGGCAATGTCTTGATGAAACCTTTCGCCATGTTCGTTACTGACGTCTCAATTGTCAGGAAAGAAATCCAGATGTGAGTGGAGAAAATGAATGTTTAAAGACATTTCAACCTAACTTATAGAATTTTTTTAAAAGCTCATTAATGTTTTGAACATAATTTTCATATAATTTCTTACCTAAAAAGCCCTTAAGAACTTTTTTAATGCCCCTAAAGCTTTTTTCTCATTGATCTTTTCATTTCTTTATTCCTTTCTAACATTTCTTATCAGCTTTCTAATTTGAGAGCCAACAAAAACGATTGTTTTCATTCTTAAAATATAGCATCAGACAATTTTGTCGATCTCTATAACAACTTACTTTAACATCAGTTGACAAAAGCTTCCATTGTTTAAGTCTAGATCCTGAGAATTCGGCCTTGTCTTTCGAGAAGTTTAATTCTCGTATTAAATCGTTTAACTCACCCTATGTAATTCTGTGTGGCTCATCTAAGTCATCTGAAGGATCAAAATCGGAATCTTGTGGGATAGAAGGCTACTTCTAAGTCTTCATAGAAGGCAACGTCTCTTGATACGACTTCATCGTGATCATCGATAGTTTTTTGGAAGGTTAGACACCGGAAGCCCTTCACTAAGTGGGACATGTCGAAGAGCTGATGGAATATTAGGATATTCTGCAGTCCACTATTTTTGCCACATTTGCATGCTTTATTGGCTTACATCATATCATCGGTACACCAAAGTTCATGAAATGTTTCTTTCCAGCAACGAAGATTCACTAGGCATGTATAACAAAAGTGAGGTGCCATAACTTATCTTGATCATCTACCTAGACTCCAAAGTAATGAAAGTAGGGTATTTTTACGATCTGAGATGAAGGTCTTGTTTGAGCGAAGAATGTCACTTCACCACATAACGTATATAGCAAAAGTTGCCAGTACTATTAACGCATTTGAGAGGCATTTTCACATTTTTTGTACACAAAAAGTCAGAAAATATCACTGACTTTCACAAATTCACTCTGTTGTCACAGCCAAACCATAACCTGAATTGACAATAAGAGCTAACTAAACTTTTAAAACGTTAAATTAGTTTTTTGTAATCGAAATGGAATACAAATTTGCTACTTTCAATCCGAAAGCATTTTTGTTGTTGGCTAGTGTTATCTGTTTATACCAGAGATTACATTTAATTCTTATTTTTCTCTATCAGTGAATAAAAGTCCAGAGATAATTTTTATATTTGGCATCAGAAAATAAAAGTCAGATCATGACTTTTATTTTTCAAGGTCAAAAATGAAAATCACAATGTGATTTTTATATTTTAAATAAAATTAAAAAAAAGTCTATGTTAAAATTTTATTATTTTACTATGAATAATAAATATATTTGTATGAATAATAAATATTTGGTTTTTCAAATATTTTTGATATTGGGGTCCATTATTAGATTATCAAGGGTGCTGATCATGAAAAAAATATATATTTTAATACTGTGACATCGGGTATCGATTTATTTTAACAGTTCGGATAACATCGAAATTGGGGTCCATTATTAGGTTACGCAGGGTTCTGATAATGAAAAAAATCATCGATTTTAATATCGCGACTTGGGATATCGATTTATTTTATCATTTCGGATATTCTCTACATTGAGGTACATTATTAATTTATGGAAGGTGCTGATTATGAACAAAGAATCGATTTTTTAATGGCGCACTAACGTTTCGATTTATTATAACATTTCGAGTATTCTTGATATTGAGATCGTTTATCTGATTAAGGTAGGTACAGTTTTAATGATATCGTGAGTTAAAATAAATCAATAGGTGAATGCTACATTTGAAATCGATAGTTTTTTCATTATCAGCACACCGAATCTGGTTTTAGGGCATCAAGGAAGGAATGGTGAACAAGGGAATGCGTGAAGGAACTGTCAAGACAGAGGAAGATGGAAAAAAAGTTATATTTGGTGACAACATATGACCGAAGTTGTAAAAGTCGTTAAATAAATTTTTAAAAAATAGTAGTATATTAAGTTACCTTTAAAATATTGGCGGCTGTGTTGTTTGTTCCGGAATGCTTGTAATGATGAGTAATTCAAGCTTTCTTAAATGTTTTTCTTGTTAATTAGTTTGAATAAAAATAAAAAAGTAACTTTAAAAGATTTCAAATATTCTTGATATTGAGATCGTTTATCTGATTAAGGTAGGTGAAGTTTTAATGATATCGTGAGAATATATAAAGTTTTAATATATTAAACAATTTCTACTGTATATGGAAGTTAATATATATATATATATATATATATATATATATATATATATATATATATATATATATATATAATAAATTAATTTGTGAAAAGTACACTTCCCATAAATATATAACTTATATTTTTAAAAACACATTTATAACGACGTTTCGAAGTCCTTCTTCGTCTTCAAGTTATTTGTTTTCTTTCATTTACATTATTCTCTCCCCAATGTCCTGCCGTCAGTTTTCAACTGTCCGTTGCGTTCTAAGAAAAGATGATTTTCACGGAAGAGTAGTCCGAAAACAACTTTTCAACAGTCAACCCAAAAAGAGAAAAAGGAAAGTGCTCACAAGTTCTTTTTATGGAAGCGTGATGAATTTTGGAAAGATGTAATGGTTACAGACGAATCTCGCTTTAAAATGCATGTTTCTGATGGGAGAATTATGGTTTGGAGAAAACCAAACACAGAATTTGAAGACAAAACTATCTAGAAGAAGGCAGAACAGGGAGTAGTGTCGGTGGAGGTTTGAGATAGTTTTTCTTCGAAGGGGGTAAGTAACCTTGTATTCATAGACAGATTCAGTTATGTTGACATTCCCAAATGAATCTTAAAAGAAACTGCAAGAAATATAGGAGTTGAATCAAATTTTAAAAGCTATCAAGACAATGATCCTAAACATGCGGCAAATACTATAACTTGATTGCTGTACGATTGCCCTGAAATTCTGGAAACCCAGTGGCGTACGCAGAGGGGAGCATCAGGTGGATATATCCTCCCCTTCACCTCTCTCCCCTTCCCCGAAATTTATGTAAAAATATTATTTACATGTCCTCCAACATAAAGTTTGTTTTTACTTCCTTGTACGAAGTAAAGGAAGTATTGTAATCGCGAAAATTTTCGGTTGTCACATTTCAACCGAAATATCCATTTTGACCATCCCTTAATCCATTTTTTTATCCATTTTGACTGGTTTCGGCGTGGCGTCTGTACGTACGTACTTCGTATGTCGCATAACTCAAAAATGATTATCCGTAGAAAGTTGAAATTTTGTATTTAGGATTGTCGTAAAATCTAGTTGTGAACATCACTTTTTGGTCACTGCTTGATCACCGAAAGTGGTACTTTACTTGAAGATCACAATCGATTTCCATGAAAAATTATATTAAAATACTATGAAAAACTCAAATTTAGTATTTATAACTTATATTTTGATCTAAATAATATAATAAATTTTGGTTAATATTGGCGGACCGGAAGTGGTACTTTATTTGAAGGTCATATTAAATTTTCATCAAAAATTATATTAAAATATAATGTAAAATATCTTAAATTTGATAAATAGGACTTATATATCGAGATAAATATATTTACTAGATTTTGCTTAAAATTGGTGAGCCGAAAAGGGTGCTTTACTTGAAGATCATAATAAGCTTACATCAAAAATTATATTTAAATTAAAAATCATATGTTACGGTAATAAAGGTTACAAACGTGATTTGGTTTCCATTCCAATTAAACATTTTTATTACTTGTTTTAAGTGTTAAAATTGAGTGTAAAATACTGGTTTTCCTATTCATTTGTGAGATCAACAAGTTTGTAGCAGGAGAATAAGATATTAATTAAATGGGTTTCCGCTTAAAATGTCGAAATTGTCGATTTCCAATGCTTTATCTAGTGATATTGACAGTTATAATGTTGTCACGGAACATGAAGAAATCTCTTGGAAACTAGGAACTGAAGAAAAAAGACATATAATAACGGAATGAGTCCTCCAGAAACAAGAGTGTGTCTGTTTTTGTGTGAGTGTGTTTCAATAGATGGATGTCGCGACGCCGAGTGTCTTTTTGAGGAACTGCAATCTTCGGAAACTAGTAACCAAATTGAGGATCACTTTTTGAGCCACCGATTTATAGTTTAATAGGCGTACAAGGAAGTCATGTGTTGTCAACATCAGATATTTTGAGTAGTATTTTTAATAGTAATGTTTAATCCAATTTTCATGCTTATCCTTAAAACACACAATTTAGCGATTATAGACACTTAATTGATTACTTGCCTTCTTCTCATTAAATCCCCCTCCGAAAAAAAAATTAAATCCCCTCCGAAAAAAATTCTGCGTACGTCTCTGTGGAAATCCTTCCCTAAACGGAATTTAATTGAATATTCGTGGGTCCACTTTTAAAGAAAAACAAGGTATATGATATGACCTGAAGACTAAATTAATTCTTGAGCAGAACTAAATCGGACTTGTTAAAATTATTAAATTCGTTTAATCAATGTCTAAAATGCTTAAATACGAATTTAACCAAAAAAATTTACCACCCAAATATTGATATATTGTGACTGCATCAATTATTATACAATTATATATTTCTGAATACTTATGACACTTTTATTTTTATTTTTTTTTTGAGTTTATGTTAAAATCGACCAAAATAAAATTATTTTTTATGCGAATTTTGTTTTTAACTATTATGTACCGTCCTCTCGACATCAACAAATAGGTAACATTTCTTTAAAAATAATAAATTAAAACAAATAAGAAATATAAATCTCAGTAAAGTCCGAATATTTTTGACACTCAGTGTACGTTATACAACACATAGACAATGAGAAAATCCGTCTGTCGAAGTTTCTGTGCTATTGTTTTAATAATCTTCCCTTTAAAAATGAAATAAGTAATTATTATTATATACACTGTAAATAGAAGTAATATAAAATAAGTTACAATTATGCTTTAATATAAACATTCTTCGTCAATCATCCATGTTTATTTTAAAACTATAAAAAGAAACACATTCAAAACCTATAAAGCCTCATCAAGTAAACAATTTAAAATCAACAATCAGAATCCTTTATTAAAATAAATATGTCAACTATATTCTGTTCAAAAAATATACTGCATAACACCAACAATTAATAAGGCACAAAAACATTTCTCAAGTATAATTAAATCTTTCATGAACTAACTCTTCGAGCTTTTTGCAATGTGGCTTGTTGTACATAATTACTTAAAGCTTTCCAGTTGGCACCGCTTGGTGAGCAACATAATTCTTCTGGAGAACAGATCTGCCGCCCAAAATCTTTTTTTCTTAACTCCACTATACCAGTACATTTGGCAGGCTTTTAGAAAGTGAATAGTATCCTCTTCTAAAGATTTACAAACCGGATTTTTCATGAATCCACGGCTTTAGACTAAGCTTTAGCAATTCTTACATCTAACTTCATTAACTTTCCACGTAGATCGGGACATTTGAAGTATCGAGGGATCTCCAGAATTCTCAAACCATTATCAAAATGTATTTTGAATGTATAGGAGTATATCGAGGCGATACCTGTTTCATGCACTAAAATATAATTAGGTGCATATCATGAGAGAAGCAATAATTTATTCAATAAATATCTTTTAAATTTTTCCAAAACGTCATAGCGCTCGAACCCCCAAGCCTGCCCAGCATAACTAACGACCGCCTTACAGTGGGACGATTCGATTATCTAGGTGGCAATAGTTAACATAAAGAAAATAAACAATACATGCCGGTCTCATGAAAACAACAACCAACAAATTATTAATCAGTTTAAGCAAATTTCAACAGAATAACACAAGCGTAAACACTACAATCCATCATGATCTGTATTTGCACACCTCGTTGTGAAAGCAATACAATCAGTAAGTAAATTTTGTTTTTTGTAAATTTATTTTACATCAGGCAACGGAAAAGGATATATCAAGTAAGTTTTTATTAGTGTTTATATTTTTAAATCTAGATTTAGTAAGGAGTATCCTCCTTTATTTCGGAGGAGTCATATAATAGTTGGACAACTATTATTAGCAATTATGCCTATATTATATGAAAAAATCGCTAGTACCTGCCAGTCCGGGTATATGGTTCCTTTTCATGTGTGAATATCTCAATATCGACCGTCAATATTTTTAATATCTGGTAGGAGTACGGAGATACGAATAACATTTATACAAATATAGTATGCCAATTTTAATTAGAAAACATAACGGAAAGCTCTGAAGTGATAATAAAACGCGATTTAGCGGAAATCCTGCCGGGCATTTTTTAAAAAATATATGTTTTGAGTTCCAGCTAAGATAAGGATCTTGTTCTTATATTTTATAAAATTTTAAGCACTATGTCATTTGGTATTGATGTTGAGGATTTTCAAGGTTTCATAACTGAAACCAGGGAATCGTACATTAGTTTATATTTGAGGTACAATATATCAGTAACTATACATAACTTTAAGATTTGTGGCTCGGATATTAATATGCTATCCAAAGAAGCCCAGCAATCCCGAAATAGAGATTTAAGGGGCTTTAAAGAGTTTTACACACGGGTCTCAACGAACAAGGATTTTTTTCACAATGAACATTGTAGTGTCATCGAATTAGCAATACGAACCTTGATGATTGTATACGATTGGAATTATCATCTTGTTCTCCCAGCAATGAGAACTTACAACTTGATATGCAGCATCATGGATTATATTAATTGTACTGTAATCTTTTTTTTCCGACGTCTTTACGTTTTTTCTTAATATTTTTTTTTTCATCCTGTTTGTTTGAGATTTGTTTTTATATGGAAAGTAATAGGTAATTAGTGTCCTCGATACTCGCACTTTAAAAAAAAAAAAAAATTCTGATTAATGTTTAATTATTTTTTTAATTCTATTTATAATAAGAACTAGATACTTATTTCATTGAATGTAAAAAAAAAAAATGATGGTACCTTTTTGATGAGTTATTAGAGAAAATAAATTAAATTAAATATCCGACTTTTGGTTAACGAGTTAGGACTACAGAGGGTTCATTCCTTTCGCAACTACTTACAGGTGTGATCAAGCATTCCCGACCATATGTTTCACAGACACACAGAAATCGGATAGCCATGTCTGATTTTAGAGTAAAAGTCTCAAATATGAATTCAACTTATCACCTTAACTTAGGAATTACAGGTGATTTCTGTGAGAATATAAAGTAAGTTTCTTAGTATCAAATTTATATTTTATATTAACTGTAAACAATAATTCTTGTTGACTTTAAGCTGAAAAGGGATATAAATCAATTATTTAAGGCTGAAATTAATTCACCAGATGTTTATTGGTTTATTATTTTCAATAATTATTAATTACTTTTGCAATCGAACAAGAAATAAAATGATAACCTCCCTCAAAATTTGAGGTTTTACGTTTCAAGATAAAAAAGAAATCCGTCTATCCCGCCATCCGGCTTACGCCGTCCGCTGCTTTTCTCCGAGACTTCAGAACCGATTTTCTTGAGATTCGGTACCAAAGTTACAGGTCACCCCAGAATTATCCTAGGAACACGACATTACCAGACCGTCTTTTTGTTTCAAAATGGCGACCGATTAGAGATTTAATAATTCCATAACTCGGCCATTTATAAAGATAGAGGGGTAATGTAAGATGTTTTAGAATCAGCATACAAAACCATTAAAAAAAAAATCAATAAAAATGATTTTGGTTTTATGCAACCGACCAACAAAAAGAAAAATTATACTCTCCCTCAAAATTTGAGGTTTTACGTTTCAAGATGCATAAAATCCAATTATCGAATAAATAAAAAAAATCGTCCGTCGAAAAGTGTTATGATCAATCGAAAGGTGATATTTCCTTAAAAAAAAAAAAAAAATAGTTTAACCTTTTTATGAATTATTTGAGAAAATAAATTGTCAAGAAAATTATTATTATTTGTTGTTTGTAACGCTCAAAAACACAATTTGTTTTAAAAAATCACAAGAATAAAATGTATTAATAAAACAAATAACCGAAAGCTTGCCTGAAACACGTTTGACACTTTCTGCAGTTCTTTTATATCTTATTGCCACTCTAATACTTAGCGTTCCCTTTAAAGGGATCAAAAAGTTTCCGATTTGAATTCGTCATATAATTTCATTTTCTATCAGTATCCTTTAAAAAAAAATACTCCATTCGAGATGTCGTTAGGAAATAATTTTTTCAAATATCATAATAAATTAAATGAAAATTATTTGTCATGCCTTAGCATGCAATAAGAATCTGTTAACACAGACATAGTCAACATTTTAAATATAGAGGATGACAATAAAAGTAGGAAATTACTAATATATTACTAAAAATATAAAAAATGTAGTACTGGAGGGAGTTTTTTGTTGACCGTATATTTATATTTAAAGGGAAAAGTTGGTCTAGGGGTGCGGTCAAAGAGTTACACTTTTATAAGTAAACTTATATATTTTGTGCCGACGTTTCGGCCTAAGTTTTAGGCCATCTTCAGGGCTAAAAAGAAAAAAAAATTACGACAATGAAAACAGACACAGGCAGTACCAGTAACAGAAATTACAAGTAAGATAAAAAAGTATGAAGTATAAAAAGAAAAAGATAAAAAATGTAATAAATTTCAAGACCGATGTAAAAGGAATTGGTCAACATTATCATCTAAATCGCACCAGTATTAGCTGAGATAACGTAATGAACTTTGTAGACTAATTCCTCGGTGCTACTGGTCTGCGTGGTCCTTGGCCTCCTGACTTATCATTTGTGGCTTCCTGGCTTCCTCGCATCTCTCTAATTCCTTGCATCCTTCGTTGGATTATTTATCCACTTCCTTCAGCTTCTTGGTCTTTCCTTTTTCTTTTCTCACTGAAGGGCATTTTCCTCTATACCACTTCACCCTCTGATTACATGTCCTAACCATCTCAGTCTACTTGCTTTGATACAGTTTCTTCTTAACACTCTCAGGTCCGCACTCTCGCGGCGATCATTTTCGACAAGCTTTAAATTTCTGCTCCATGGGCCCCTACTGCCTAATTTCTTTGCTGAACTTGGTAGATATATTTTATCAAGTATTCTGCACATGTTCCTTTCCCGAAACATTCCAAATGCTCATTTGAAAGATAATCTGATTATCTGAACTGTAAACCAAAGCGAAATGTAAAGTCCTGCGAATGGACAGACCAGGTATTTTTGAAATGGCAGCGTTTTTTTTCATATGGAATGTCCTGGCCACAAAATTATCATCGGTTATAAATAAGGAATAATTAATTATATTTTGATTTTACTTTAAAAAATATTTTTTGTTAATGGTTGCAAATAATAAATTACTATAAAAGGCAAATAAAATGATAAACATGACATTGTCTTCCTCTTTGGAGTTTCACATTAACAAGTAAATAAAACAGAGGTGGCTCCTTAATTTAAATTTGTAAGATTCAATACATAGAGGATATTTTAAATAGAGGATTTTAAATACATAGACGATATTTTTACATATTAAACTACTAACAAGGTTGATTGATCCTAGCCTGATATTTGTTTTTATTTTTTTAGTTGCCACATTGATATATTTAGCGTGGTTCAGATTGGACAATAATATTTTATTATTATTTATTTCAACATGTTTATTTGAGATAATGTAAATATACTTCATAAGAGCTTACTAGATTCTTAACAATCCTTAAAATATTATGCATAAAATATTTATTTATTTTTTTAAACATAATTCATTATCTCTGAAAATTCATAAGAATTGCCGAATCTGTTGCAACTCAATTACAACTAATTTTCAGACCAATTCATTTTGAAAAAAATCTAGAGAATTAATCGAATTAATTATTCTCAACAATTTGAAGGCAGCGAAACTACTTACTACACGGACTTATTGTATGGGAAATCAGACGTAATATAAATTGTTTATGAATAAAAGAGAAAACATTTTTAAAAGCCGAAAGGAACGAACTATCTGCCTCTACTATTCGAAGAATCCAGTGAAACCCAATATTGTTAAAAACATTTCCTAGAATAGCCGAAGGTTACCTCAATCAACCGGATTTTCACGCAGTTACAGTGAAACTTATTCGAAGTATAGCCCTACAATAGAATAATCGGTGGCCCTACATGATCGGTTTTGCTGGTCTTCCAAGAGACCCTGTCGTGGACAGAAAAAAAATTACCCGTCGTGTTGGAACGATCTCGTTAAAACAGCCCGTGGCTACATTGTACTAACACGTTGGTTTTTTTTCTCCTCTTTCGTACATTATAGATTCAATTTGATAAATGCATATCAAAATTGTGCCAGTAATGTTCTAACCAAATCAAATCCATAAATAATACATTTCAGATATAAGCTCAGAATAATTTTTTTTTTCTTTTTTTTTTTTTTTTAGTAATCCTTAAGGATGATCTGCCAACTTTGCCAATTTCGAACAACATTATTTTTTATTTTTTTATTATTAATAATCATTTACTTTCCTCAACAAATGAGCATTGGTCGGGGTGAAAATTTAAATGAGAAATAATTAGTAATGATTCATTTATTTTCGATTATTCTATATAAATTAAAAAAAGGCCAATTAAATAAATTAATGAAATCAATCAATGGAAGGTTTAGATGGATGAAAAATTTCCCTCATAAACCGATGGTGTACGACAGTATCGTTCTTCGTGCCAAACCGACGGTGGTTTTTCTTCCATTTTCCTTCGTTGAACCGACGGTTTGGACGAATAAAAAAACCGATCGTATAAGGCCACCTTAATACTATGCGTATTTAATATATATATATATATATATATATATATATATATATATATATATATATATATATATATATAAGTATGTACGTTCCATAAAATTTCATTTAATTTCAAAAAATGACATAAAATAAAAAAGTCCACTGGTTGGCTTCTACATATCGTATAAATGATTGTTGATGGAATAAGTTGAAAATTATGCTTGGAAAATTTCTTTGTGGGTTCAATATATATTTTTTATTTTTTCAGAACTTCCTTCGAAAAAAATCTCACTATTTTGAATCTGACTATAATGGCCACTTATAGATAACCATGTCATTTATTAGCTCTTAAGTGCTTACTTGATATCAGGCTTCGTCTAATGCCCAATAGACCCTGTAGTTTGTCCTACTTTTATATCCTTCAAAAACTCGGTCAATAATTATCTGGTTTACATACAAAGACGGCAAAGATCAAGTCTTCTCAATATCAAGTGGACGGAAGGTCGACTAGAATGAGCGACCATGGTAGGGGGAGCAAGAAGTCTCCAGCTTCAGTCGCTCTGGGGATGCTGCCTTCTTTCATTCTCCTCTTCTTGGTGCCGGGATCCTGGCAGAGGAGTCCTCCGTCGTTCCTTGGGCTTCCCAGTGTCGTGAGTTTTTTTAACTCTGATTATTTTCAAATATAAACGCTACATTAATATAGTGGATAGAAGATATATTATTAAATATAATTTTATAAGTAATATATATAAATATATATTTATATATATTTACTATACGTGGGTGTATGCTGGAAAAAATTTATAATTTTCATAAACTCATGCAAGCCATAAATCATATATGATTTACATGGAATAATGAATGTTACACAAAGATTAGGACCATTTAAAAACGTTAATATAATTTTTAATCTTATTACTTATATATAATATTTATATATAATTATTATAATTATATATAAATATAATATTTAATCTTATAACAATATTGATTATTACTTTTTATATTATCATTGTTTAATGATAGCACTAAATCAGTGTTGCCAAATGATATCATGTATCATTTATGACGACTTCACGTGCCGAATTTGTTTTTTAAACGTTGCATATCTTTAAAAAATACCATAATTATTTTAATATTCGAATTTTCACAAAAAAATATGAAAGAGAATAGAAAATTAGTTTTATTTAGAATTTGAATTAATACATACCTAATCAAATGTTACAGTCTATTAGGTAAATGTATATGTAAATGTGTCTATTAGGAGAATAAAGTATTCTAAGGTCGGCAGTGGAAGAAACTTAAAACATTTAAAATTTCATATATAAATTGTAACGTTCGTAAAATAACACCAGATATGGAGGGACAGTATTGCATAAGACTGCATAAAAAGCCATTTGTATTAATTTTACTGTATAAGCTATTAATTTTAAAACTTCAAATTAGCAGATAAGAACAGATCTACAGTCTCTGAGTCCCGTCCATTTAAAAATAGACCAATCAAATAAATTAATGAAATCAATCAATGGAAGGTTTAGCTGGATGAAAAAAACCGATGGTGTACGGCAGTATCGTTCTTCGTGCCAAACCAACGGTGGTTTTTATTCCAACATTTTCCATCGTTGACCCGACGGTTTGGACGAATAAAAAAACCGAGCATGTAGGGCCACCTTAATACTAAGCTTATAAAATATATATATATATATATATATATATATATATATATATATATATATATTTATATATTTTATAATATTTTATAATAATTTATAATATTTATAATATTTTATAATATTATAAATATTTATATAAAGAACTAAATATACTGCTAAGAAACTGCTAAGAACTAAATTCCTCATGTATATATATATACATGAGGAATTTAGTAATTAGCAGTATATTTAGTTCTTAATATATATATATATTAAGTATCGTACATCTGAGTATCGTACATCTTTTATATGAAGAAATTACATGTTAGGCCCTCATAAATCTTTTTATCCGCCAGTAGTTCAATTAGTTAATTTATTTTTAGAATAAATTGCATACAAAATTATCAATGGTATCCGATAATTAGTGTGATTTATAAAATTTATTATTATAAATAATATAATATATTTAAGTCAGTATTCTATTGTGAGTGTGGTAAATATAACCTTTTCTTCCTCCTAAAAATTAAGGATATGTAACTATATTTATATGGTATATAACCTTTTTATAACTATTTAAGTTTTTATTACTTTCTTCCCTCCTGAAATTGTGGACACCCAGATTATTTCGGACATCAGCAGTAACGCCGTCTACCCATCTTGCTCTCGGTCTCCTACGCCGCCTTTTACCATAGATTGGTACTCTCAGGAGCTTTTTTGGTATTTCGTTATCTTTCATCCTGGCCACATGACCAGCCCATCTCAGGCGGTTTAGCTTAAAGAACGTTATTAGGTCAGGTTCGTTACATTTATTGTACAACTCTTGGTGCGTCTAAGCCATTCATTTCCAACTTGCAGTCCTCCTAATATTTTACCCAAAACTTTCCTTTCGAAAATACTGAGATCTTGCTCTATGGAGCAAGTGGTTGCCCAGGGCTCTTATGCATACAATAGGACCGACCGGATCAGTGTCTTGTAGAGATTTATTTTAGTTTTTTTCGATAGGGCTCTACTTCTGAAGTGCCTTACTGGCCCGAAGTACGCACTGTTTAAGCCTGAATCCTTTTCTTAACCTCCAAATGTAGTACATTATCTCGTGTGAGCATTGAGCTACATTTTCAAACTTATGCTGTTCGAAGATAATCATCTCTCTTGGAGTTGGAGTCTCCTCCGCTATCATATATTTAGTTTTCAAGGCATTGACCTCAAGTCCGAGCCTCCTGGAATATTTTAAATTAATATTAAAGTTTTTATTACTATATTTAATTTTTAAATTGATGAATATGAAATAATTTTCCTGATAATGCGTTTGAACACGTCAGGGCTCATAGTAATTTGGTTTTATATGCACTCTTTAAATTTGTTATAATGTATCCCCAATTTCGATATCATTTCGATATTTCATCTATCTCTGTCATTCTAATTATAATTTTCCTTCTTAAGTTATCGAATGTCAGCAAGACAATTTTATTTTAAATATGCTTTCTCTGGAGTTGTCCTTTTCTCTGTAGAAACCGAATTCTTCAATTCGTGTTAAAAAAATTCATGATAAACAAAATTTCGTTTAGTCATTCTTTTTATCCGAATGACTAAAAGTTTCTATATACAAATTCGTCCTTATTTTCTTAAACAATTGATCTCCCAATTAAATACATTTCGCCTTGACTTTGTATTACACCGTATGAGAAGGAAGTACAAAAAAAACAAACATTATGCAATGGAATTTGTAAGGAACGTTAGACAAATGCAAAATTAAATTATATTTTATATGGGTCTTCATGTGTAATTACATTACAGGGACAACAAATAAAAAATAAGTACTCAGTTTTCACTAACTTATGGTTTCACAAAATCAGTTATAATTGTCTGGAGGTAAATACTTCGCAGGGTGGTGATAATCAAAATTCAAATCTAGATCGCCAGTGGTCTTTGGAAATCTCTATAAGGTGTCGAGTATACGTAAAATGTGGTTTCTGGATGGTTTCATCAATCATGGTTAATAATGTTGATTTTGGAATATTAAATTTTTCAGTTATTTCTACTTTGGTTTTTAGATCAATAGATCTTAGGATAATTTTTCTTTTTAAGCCTTGTTTTAAACTTTTTAACTTTAAATTTCCACTTATAACAATTATTTTAATAATATTTACTAAAACTTATTTTTTTTTTTTTACAAAAACAGATGTTACATATAAAGAGTGCTACTGAAACTTGTACATGAAGGAATAAGGAGTCAGAGCCCCGTGTATGTTGTTGGTGAGGGTTTACCAAATATTCGTACCTGCAATAATATTTCGTATTTGCCGAAAATTCTACTCTACCGTTACCTAAAATTATTCGAGATTTGTGTTAACCGAATAATTCTTATTAACCGGGGATATTTTTTTCAAAAATATGCCTGGAGATGCATTGTTTTTGACGAGGGCAAGAAATTAGTACACATTATCAGACGTTTGGCGTTTTCTTAGTTCGTGATAACGAGAGATTACTTGCTATATTTTTATAGGTACTGTTCAAAAATTCTTTAACAAAAATTCTATCAGCAACTATTAAACATAAATGAATCAGTAATTTTGAAAAATTGTCAATTCTACTTATTTTGTTTTTCATGAGAAACAAAGAACGTAATAAATTACTTATTTTTTTCTTTCAAGGAGAGATCTCATTTACTTGAAATTTACTAGATTCGAAAAATCTGCAGCAATAGTCGTCTAAAAAAATTGTTTTTCTTATGTTTAGTTGGTCTTTTTTTAAAAATGAGCGTAGGTTTTTAAGATTACATACAATATTTTGTATTGAACAATGTTAATTTTAACATTTTTAATGCTCTAGGAGACATTCCCATACAATAAAATGCCCCTTTGTTTTAATGGTGGCTCAGAAAAATCAAATTACGGGAAATTTACCATTAAGTCCACAAACATATTGTACATGTACAGGGGAAGGTCCAGCTGCAGTATTTCGTGTTTGACATATTGTCGATTTGCTATGAAGTTTTGAAAATGGCAAACTCATTTTACGATGGTGCAATTGGAACTTAATTAACTTGAATAGTTTTTGAGTGATCGCTTACTATTCAGCAATAAACGTGACACTTTAAAAAAGACAAAACTCTAAGGGATTTTGAAAAGGAAATTTAACCTGCGATTCTGCGTGAAATTGGACCATGGCCCATATGAACATTTTTGTTGTTCTTGATATGCAGAACCAGCCCCTCAGTTTTTCTGGTTCTTATAATGTGTACACCCTGTATAGTTTTTTTTTTAACAAATTCATTTAATATGTTTCAAAAACGAGTTTGTTAATTTAATTAACAAAGAATCAATGATTTAATACACAGAAGCAATCCATCACTCATCATTAGCACCCAAATTTAAAACTGCTGTTGTTAATTATTAAAAAAAAACGACTTTTTTTTCTTTAAATATTTAATTGGAGAAAAATATGATGTTAAATAATCCATAGTGACGGTTTCCAAAATTTACTAGGTCACACCAAACTGTAACCGTGAAGCTTTAAACCAATTTATATAACTACTAAATTACATCTGGAAAATTTGGCAGATTGTCACGGATATCTGAAGACATTAATTTTATAATCTTGCTTTCTCTTACAAATAGGGAAAAAACAAAAATTCCATCTCTAAAATCTTTTTATACTGAACTGAATCCTGAGTCTCTAAACAATCAATTACCTGTTTAACCAGTGCCGTACGCAGAGGGGAGGGGATCAGGGGATATATGTTCCCTCTCTCCCGAAATGTACGAACAAATGTCATTTTCATATCCACCAACATAATATTTGTATTTTGAGGAATATTTTTGATAATTTTAACAATAGTTTTTGATCGAATTTTCATGCTTATCCTTTAATCTTATGCCAAATTTGGCGAATACAGACATTTAGGTGATTATTTGTCTCGAAACTTAATAAAGAGTTATCTCATGTAACGCAAAAATAAAGGTCGCATGTAAAAAATCCAGACCTATTGTCACGTATGGAGGTGAAATCTGGGAGCTAAATAAGACCACATGTGACAGGTTCAAAAGGAGGATGCTGCGAGTAATGTTTGCTGGTGTGCTTGAGAATGGAATATGGTGAACCAGGAAAACTAAAGAGGTGTATGATCTTTAATACGAACTTCGCCTGTCGACTGTAATAAGAATGAACAGGCTGAAATGGTATGGCCATGTAGCCCAATGAATGAAGACAGACAGGTGATGAAAGAATATCAAATAAGGGATTTTCGCCACTAGAACAAAGGGACGACAAAGGGCACAAAAAAACGAGAAGCTGGAAGAGGACATGAGGCAGGCGTACATCTGAATGATGGAGGACAGAGCTCTGCGGCAACAGATGTTGAGTTGGTTAATGACCACTTCGGTCTGCTGAGCCAGAAGAAGAGGTTTCAAGATACGAATATTTATTTTTTGTTATGGTCGATCTAAATGTAATAAAATTCCTTACAAAATAAAAATATTTGATGTGGACAACAAATGAATTCCTTGTACGCCAATTTAAATATAAATCGGTGGCTCAAAAAGTGATCCTGAATTTGGTTGCTAGTTTCCGAAGATTGCAGTATTTCAAAAACGACACTCGGCGTCGCGACATCCATCTATTGGCACACACTCTTGTTTCTGGATGTCTCATCCCGTTATTATATGTCGTTTTCTTTCAGTAGGTAACTAGTTTCCAAGAGATTTATTCGGGTTCCGTGACAACATTATAACTGTCAATGTCATGTCACTTGATAAAGCAATGGAAATCGACAGCTTTGACATTTTAAGCGGAAGAACCCACATAACTTAAATCTTATTCTCCTGCTGCAGACTTGTTCATCTCACAAATGGAATGGAAAACCGGTATTTACACATAATTTTAACACTTAAAACAAGTAATAAAAATGTTTGATTGGAGTGGAAAAATAATCGCGTTTGTAACCTTTATTGCCGAAACATATGATCTCTGCATTTAATTTTAACTAGTATATTCGAGCGAGAACCCTCTCATTAAAGATCTATTTTTCTTCTCCCTAATACATTCGAAGTGTTAGCGATATTAGGGAAACATGTTTATTCGTATAAATAATATAATATAACTAAGAAAGTTTATTTAAAACACACAATCAATTATTACGTTGAAGTAACAGTTTATACTTAATAAGTAATTAGCTTGCCCCACTGGAAAATATCCCTTCAGTTTAAAATAAAGCTCAGCTATTATATCATTTTCTATTCGTCTTATTCACATTTAATAGTACCCTTTAGGATTAGACATTGGAAAGAAAATTTAATCTTCTCTATCATTCATAGAAACCTAAAAACAACATTTTATTTACAAAATAACGATTTCACACAGTTTCTACTTGGTTTTACATGTATAAAGTTGCCATGACAACGGCACGTACGTAAAATGGGATGTGGTCCGTCGGCCCTATATCGTGCTTTATCTCAAAAACGGTAGGTTTCTGGCCTTAAAACGCTGGGCCATACGTTCCATAGGAACGTATGTGGTCTTGATGGCCGATGGTCTCGATCTGCCGATTTTCAATTATTGCTTTGAAACCTCCCAGCCTGAGAGCCGGAAAAGGGATCTATAGTACCGTAATAATATATAGTAGTGATATAATTTTTGTTGTAAGCTTATTATGACCTTCAAGGGAGGTTCACAACTAGATTTTCAGCAATTCTAATTACAAAATATTAATTCTCTACGGCTAACCGTTTTTGAGCCATGCGTGATACGCACGTACATATGAACGCACGTACAGAAGTCACGACGAAACTAGTCAAAATGGACTCAGGTATGGTAAAAATGGATATTTCCGAAATCTGCTTTCCGGCACTACAGGTCAGCGTGGCCCTTGGCCTCCTGAGTTATCAATTCCGGGCTCCTCTCTCGCACCCACCGAGCTCCTCTCTCGCTTTCTCGCACCTCTCTCCATCCAGTTCACCCTTCCATGGATTCTTCATCCACTTCCTCCAACTTCTTGGGTTTCCCATTCTCTTTTCTCACTAAAGTGCGCCTCCGATATTTCCTCTGCACCATTTCATCCTCCATCCTGGTTGCATGTTCTGCTCATTTTAGCCTATTTGCTTTGATACAATTTATTTCGAACAGTCTTAGTTTACGGCAATCATCTTGGGACAAGCAACATGTTGCTGCTCCATAGGTGACTACTGATTTGATAAGAGATTTATTTAATTTTAATTTCGTTGTTTTAGACAGTTGAAACGAGTAGTTTCTGGTTTGAATAGTAGGCTCAATTGCCCGCCATTATTCTGCGGTTAATTTCTTTGCTGAACTAGGTAAATATGTTTTATTTAGTATTCTGTATATATTACTATAGAAACCGGCTTTACTTTTGTTTAGTTATTGGTGTTGAAGAATTGGTGTTCACAATTACCTTAAAAGTATTAATAATATTTTTTGCGCGGTTGGTAGATTTCAAGATATTGAGCAAGGAATGAAAAAGGAACGAACATTTTAGGGTTTTTCTTGAATAAAGTGAACTTCCGATAATTGAAATAGTTCAATATCTATTTTTCAAGAACATTTGCTGTACCTGTTGTAAACTATAGTCTAGGTAAAAATAGAGTTATTTTTTAAGTTTGAAATAAAAAATAAATAAATACAATTAAAAAAAAACAACTAAAACCTGAAACTTTAATGGGTAAACTTTTTACTTTTTGATGTGAGACACACAAAAAAAAAATATATATATACACATATACATTGAAATCCATCCATTGTCACTGGGTTCCTCGCTATAATCTTAAATACACTAAACGTAGTATTAAAGTTTCATCAATAAGAGTTTAGTAGTTGAGGAAGCCAAGTGTTCCTTAGTTACATGAAACTATAGTGATGGCAACGACAATAAAATATTTTATTTTTAATCACATTTTCGGACTCAAAGGACCCTAGAAGTTTGTTTTAAAGTTAAAGACATTTCGGCTTTACCATCATTGCAAAAGAAGCAATTAAATCGAAATTCATTGAAACTAACCTGCTAAACCAAAGGTTGAATAATTTTGGTTGTTTACGGCCTTAAAAACTTAATCACTCAGTGGGAAAATTCAGACAATACTGGATTCAATTATTGTCCGAACTTTCGCACTGAACGTTACTAATTAATGGATTAAAATTTCAATTAACTATACCTTATTAATTCAAAAACCTGTTGAATTCAATTTAAAAAAAAAAATACATGCATACATATCTGCACGTCAGAGGTAAACTGTCTAAGTTCAATTGTGTTGATTTTGATTTAATTATCGTATTTACATTATTCTAACTATATTTTTTGAGACTTTTTTCATATTATTCATGTTGGAATCTATCGACTGCCTGCAGTCAGCAGTCATACATAAGTTACACTGTGCACAAATTGGTTTAGGTGTTCCAGTCGGCAAATATTGGTGGGTTAAGTGTGTAAGGTATATCCGATTCGGATTCTTGTCAGTACGACTTCTTGTCGTCTGCTATTTTGAATTGATATTCTCCATGGGAGTACTCTTTTTTTAAGCTCTCTTAGTTTGTTTTCTGCCGTCTTGACCCAGTTTACCTGCCATTTCTTTATTACTTGCGATATAACTAGTGAATACATGTCATTGTGAGGGATATCTATTCTCAAATTCTAATGATTTTGGATAGATGCGTTTTTATGGGTCGCCTTCTAACTTTTCTGCGTTTGCCCTATTAAGTGGTCCCTGCTAACGTCGGATCTCAGATAGCGATTTAATGAATCACCTGTCCTAATATCATGAAATCATTCATTTCAGACTGTTTAAGACTTGGATGAAATCAAAATCTCAACCGCCTTTTCAAAATTATATACACAAATTCTAACCGACTTTAGCAATTTCCTGCTCTTAATTTTCATCCTTTAATTTCACGCTTGGTGCCACTGTATGGCATACGGCGAATCGGAGGACTAATTGATAGATCACACAGGTGATGGAAAGAACATCGGTGATGGATGCAGTTAATTGGCCTTTGAACTTGTCGAAATACCATTTTTAAAGCTGGGTTCAAACAATACAAAAATACTTTGATAAATTTATTTATTAAAACAAAAAAAATATTTAAGCAGTCAAAAAATAATGTGATCATTACTCTCAAATTTCTATTTATGAATCCTTTTATTTATGCTTTATAGTTTTCCATAAACTCTGACCGTTGTAATTTATTTATAAAAAAAAACAAAAAAAAAACACATCTTCCATATTCAAATGACACATCGTGATCAAATAAATATTATCATAATACAGTAATTAGAATAAAATAGTTATATACGTCTTCATAATTAAAAGATAATATAAATTAAATATGCAATGTGAAAGAATGAATAAAAATGAGAGAATGGAAGAATCTAGAAAATAAATAAATTTAAAAAATAAAATAATATAGATCGATAATTAATATAATGCTCAGTATCATAGGTGGATATTTCATTACATATATATAAAACATACATTACATACATACATATATATATGTGTATTTGATCAAAGTTATAATATTAATTGATCGATAGCAAATCTGATTTTAGAATGATATAGTTACTGCAGCAGGATATCAGTCAACAGATATAGAAGTGATTACGGAAGATGGTTACAGCCTCTGGATGTACAGGCTGGGCAACAACACCGGACCCCCAGTGATGATGCATCATGGTCTCTTTGTTGCATGTGAATGTTGGATAACAAGAGGCCCAAATAAAGATCTCGGTGAGTGGTTACAAGGATAAGAAAATTTACTATATTCAATTTTAAAGCATTATCAATGCATACGCCTAGTTTGCCATAGTGTATCTTATCCGTTTTATTCATAATTAAAACATTGACTACGCCTCAGTTAAGTTAGGTTTTCTAACATGGTGACTTTCCATAATATTCTGTAATAACGCAGCGAGACTTTTAGGTATATTCAGATGAAAATCAACAATGGGCCTATTACGAACCAGATTAAGGGGACAGGAGTTACGATGTCTATTTTGCTGAATTGTTACTTTACAGTGGTTAAAGCACTCTAACTTATGTTCATGAGAGTTATTAAAACCTAAAAATTTCTAGCCCAAACAATACCTTTGGCGATGGATAGACTGTGACAAGAGACGGAAAAAAAAAACCTTTCAGAACGTTAAGGAATGTTCAGGCACTATGGCTTCCTTTCCCTAACGAGTTCTTTCTCAGTAGAAATAAGAGATTATAGACGAAATTCTATCCTCTTGAAGAAATTATTAATAGCATTTGATAGTCAAAATTATGTTTCTTTAGAATCAAAAATATTATTAAACCCTTTAGTTGAATCATCTGGCTATACAAGTTTCTAAACTGATGAATATAGAGCATCCATTCCGTCATACTTCACTGGTAATTTTTTTAAATTTTCAAATTAATCATCAAATCGTGATCTCGAAACATTTTTAGAGGGGATGACGTGGCTTTCAATAATACTAGGGAGTGTGAAGTGGCTAGGGCACTTCATTGTTTAATAACAAACGAATTCTACTGAAATGAAGAAAATCTGCCCATTCCGTCGCTCTAGTTATCTAATCCAATCCAACTTTAAGGTAAAATTGAGTTTTACAAAATATGAAATAACTGTCTTGCAGCATCATTGTTTCAATGAGCTTCATTGTAACAAAAAACGGATGGAACAGGGTTAGATTTAAAAGAAAAAAATCCATAATGTTTATTAATAATGTTATTAATAAAAAAAAAAAAAAAGCCCAAAGGCAAATTAAAAGTGACCTGATTGGAAAGGAGGTCGGTCATATTTTCGCTATTACCGAAGCAAAATATTCAAGTTCGCTTCAGTATTAGTTATTGAAGCATTTCTATAGCTATTGACCTGGATTAATATAATATCAGCTGTTTGAGAAACCAGCCAAAGGTTTTTATTTTAATTTGTGCAAAATAATCCAACTTGCGTAACGAGTTGAAATTTACCGCTCAACTGTATCCATAGTTATTTAAAGATTTAGGGAATCCAGTTTCGCTATTAAATGAGAAAATCTGGCCAGTAAATGAGTACAAACCTATATTGCCTGCTTTATGAAATATGATTTTAATGAAATAAGTTTCTCAAAAAGTTCCGAAATGGATATATTTCTGACTTCAATAAGTGTCAAAAGACCTGTTACGGGTTCACTTATTACCGTTATTATTACAAAGCGCTAAGATTTTTTTTAGGTACATAAAAATATCTAAATTGGAATTTAAATATTGAATAAAAAAAAATTTAGTAAGATGCCGACGTTTCTACCCACATTGCATGTCTTCATCAGCACTCAATGGTCTATGAAGAATAGGATAAGTCTGGAGATTAGGCTTATTCTATCCTTCATAAACTATAGAGCCCTGATGAAGACCTACAATGTGGGTCGAAACGTCGGCATTAAATGCATAGTTACAACTATTTTATTTTATTCTTGACCGCCACCAGCACCACCTCCTTCCTATAATGTTAGGAACACAGTACCTTTTCCAGAAAAATAATTAATAAATACATTAATAATTGCGTAATATGTTGAACGGATGACATTAATACTTTTTTTCTATAAAAAGTTGATAGATAATTCGTAGATAAAAAAAAAAACGCAGAAAACAGTCGCTGGCATCTGTCGCGTTGTAGGCTGAAAAAAAAAACTTTTTTTTTTTGTCGCTTCAAAGTTATTTTTAAGTTCTCAGAAGAAGTGACAAGAAAAGAAACATAATATATCATTAAATGCGTAACTATATTTCCAAATACACAATATTATAATATTAAATAATGGATATTTTATGAAGTTAACATTGGACAATGCTTGTACTGGAAATGTTAAAGGTTTTTTGCTCCTTTATCTTTTTTTTTTGGGGGGGGGGGGGAGATGTTATTATTCTTTTTATAGTATTTTCATATGAATCATTATGATAATTATTTCTGAGTTGCAAGCGTGTTTTTCAACTACTTTTCCATAAACGATATATTATACCTTATAATACTCTTTATTTAATATTTTATTTAGATCAAAATTAGGGGTGCAGCCTATGTTCCCTACTTTTCATATTGGTGCTGGATAAGGTGCTGAAGAGAGCCAAACCAACAAGGCGTTTTGAACTAGAGCTTAGGAACTTTGTATTTGAACTTACAGGCTACTTTGTATACAGTTCTCGCTTTTGCTGATGACCCCGTCGTATTCGCTGCGGATGAACGGGACCTACAACACAACGTAAATATCATGCAAGAAGAGTTGAGGAGCATTAATATTAATTCAGATAATATTGAATATTAATCCAGATAAGACCAAATGCATGAGAATAGAAAGACGTCCTCACCGTGTTATAAGAATATTGAGACTGAAGGAATCAGTCCTAGAACAGGTGCAGGATTTCAAATATCTAGGTGCCTGGATCAACGAAAGCGGTTACATCGATGGAGAGGTGTCGCAAAGGCTGGGAGCAGCTGGTAGATTGTTCAACGTAGTCCGGAAAGGTTTTCTCAACAAAAGAGAGGTTACGAAGAAGACGATGATATCCACCTACAGGTCTTACGTTCCTACCCATCCTATCTTACTTCTCCGAATCATGGACCCTTACCTCAAAACACAAAGGGCAGATCCAGACAATGGAAATGAGATACCTAAGAAATGTTCAAGGAAGGACCAGGAGAGATAGGATCCGCAACACTGTAATAAGATCGAACCTCGAGGTACAGTCGGTATCAAGCTAAGAAGATGGAAATGGACTGGAAATTTCGGCTGGAATGAGAGAGTATGATATTTTGGATCTATTTCCTAAATTTGGAAAGAAACATAGATATTCCAGAGACAAGGGATAATACCACAACATAGGATGGCCCTCTAGAAAAAGGCTTACACTCCTTTTTTAAAGTATGGTACTGAAGGATCACTACAAAAGATCGGATTTCCTGGCGAAGGAATATTGAGGATGCCAAGAGCTCTTATAGCGAAGCGGGAAATAGGCTAATTATCGAAGCCTAAAACTAATGGTCAGCCTTGATCTTGAACCAGAATTACAGCTATTAAATCAATATCATAAATATTAAATCTACATTACTACACCGAGGCGATAGACAAACAAATGATTAATTCCTTGCGTGACTTATTATATAGATAATCCACGGGATATGTACATGAAAAAAAGGGTAGACCTTTCAAAAGGTCGCGTAAAATTAAAAAAAAAAAATGCTAACTTATATATTATTATATATATTGAGACTAAACTGAGAAATCCGAGTTTTCAAGAAAAAAACAATAATGTTAGTAAATATATGACATATGTAAAGCATTGAATTTGAAAAAACCACATGTTTCATATTCATTATCATTACAGTTGCTAGAGGGACGATGGCTCAACATATTATGACAGGCAGTAATCAAGAAACAAAAAAATAGATTAATTCAGGAAACAGATAGACAGCATACTCAAGCTGTAATGCCAGAGTTTACCTAGGAATCATGAGAACTTACAGCAATAATTAAGTTTCTATTAGGTTTATTATTTTCTGTAATCAAGTTGAGATTCATTCCTTTGCTTGATTAGTTATGTCCACAGCATAGTGATTAAATTTATAAAAACAAATAAATATATCTGAGCTACAAATAGTGACCGTAAATGGTAACTGTACATAGTAATTAACATTTAAAAAGTTCTTGAGTACTGCCCAAATAATAAAACTAATTGGTTAAATTGTTTTCAATTTTTACCTCTTAAAATAATTATACCGAATAAAAAGAAGAGAGGAGAAGCACATCCACCAAAGAAAGAAAAGGCAAAGTGAACGAAAAAAAAATGAAGAAAATAGAAATATCGAAAGCAGAAAAACGATTCCGAATTCCGGAAAGTTGGATAGTTCATCCCAAAACAGCTGCCCTGTCTGAACAAGGAAAAGAGCTACCAACTTCTCAACAACAAAAGAGTTAGCCTTGTGAAAAAACTATTCCTTTAGCCTTTTCAACCACGAAGAGGCAGAGACAGTAGATGAAGCACCTAAAATAAACCAAATCACTCTAGATGTTGCCAGATGGAGACGAAATAGAGGAAGCCATCAACAAATTAAAAAATCCCGATCCTGATATGTAACAGCTATTGGTATCTCCTTACTATCGTCTTCATATAAGGTGTTCTTCAACATCCTTGTTTTACTTCAATTTATAGGGATATTGCCCTATGCAGAGAAAAATCTATACCCATACAATATAGCTTCAGAAAGGGAAACTCAGTTATTCATCAGATCTTCAGCGTTAGCACTATTCTGGAAAGAGGACATAAATTCAATATCAAAACCTATCACTTCTTAATAGACTTTAAGGAAGCTTATGACAAAATTAATTGAGAAGAGCTGTTACAAAGCCTTAGAACTTTAGAATGCCTGCCAAACCCGTTAGTTAGGCTCATCAAGCTTACTATGAAGAACGTGCAATGCTTAGGCATAAGGCATTGGCATATGCAAAAGGCATATGACAAGGAGAAGTCTTGGATTGTCTACTTTTTAATTTTGCATAAGACAAAGACATATTATGAAGATAAAGACATGGGAGTCTGGCCCAGAGTTGGGTAGTAATTAACTACATTAGGATATAATTACATCTTCAATTACAATTACTGTAATTGTGTTAATTATTTGCAATTACTGTAATTGTAGTTGGAGCTCTCCATTACGATTAATTCTTGATGGTAAGTGCTTACAAATACAATTACAATTAATTTTTGAGACTAAGTAATTGCAATTATAAATACCTAAAATTCAAGTCGTAAAAATATTTAGTCTATATTTAATTTTGTCGTAATATTTGTAAATTTTCATTCGGTTCTTGCAACTCATTTTGAAACGTACCTCTTAGCACATTTGTGGAAATAACTTTTTTTAGTGCCATATCGGTGTTAAGTAATTGCAGTTGACAATTATAATTATTAGAAATTGCAGAAATAAAATTACAATTACTAATAATTGTAATTGTAATTGCAATTACTTTGGGTCAACTAGTGATTGTAATTGCGGCCCAAAATTACAATTACAGTGGTTCATTAAGTAATTGCGATTATTTGTAATTGTAATTTTGTTTTTGCAATTCCAAATTACAGTAATTGATAAGTAATTGTAATTTAAATTTAAATTATCTGGCCTTCAGACGAGAACGATACATATAGCATAGTACCATAGTACCATAACCATCTTTACCAGCTTATAATCAGTAGTCCAAAATCCGAGGCGACATTTGGTGACTTATTTAAAAAAAAACATCTAGTCATACATACATATAATCTCCATTCTCAATTTGTTCTTGTCTGCCAACTCAAAGCGAGCGGGCAAAATAGCGGCCAAAAAAACTCGAAATTTTAGGAATTGTTTTCGTTTTTCATCTATAACTCCTAAACGGAGCATTCTATCGGATGCTCGAAAAAAGAGCATTAAATTTAGAGTCTAATGAGTACCACAAAATAATAATTTGATTTAGCAGTGTGGTTGAAAACCACGCTAAAAAACGACGATTTTGTATAAAACAGAGACAGTACTACGTATGAATCTGCAGCTTGGAAATGAGTACTCTAAAAGAAAAACTCATATTATAAACGTTGAAGAGCATCAAATTCTGCGTCCGTTGAGCTCAAAAAATTGTTAATTTGGTCAAGTAAGTCTACCTCTCGAAACTATCAATCTTCCGATCTCAGGCAATTATTTCCGATTGATCATCTTTTATTGTCCAGTCATAATTTGTTGGTGACATCGTAGGTGAATCAGGAAAGTTTAGAGGCCTTAGTGGCCAAGTGTTAAGGCGTCACCGTTAGGTTTGGTTCACCACCCTTTAGGGTGGTTAATGGGGAGCCGAAAAATTTCGATGTTTTTTGGTCGCCATTTTGAAACCCGCCCGCTTTGGGTAGTGTGAATTCAATATTGAGTATGGATATTAAATGGATATATGACTAATAAGTCACCAAATTTCGCCTAGACTCTTGTACTAGCAGGTGGCGATGTGGCAAAATGACTCGGGCCTCGAATTGGCCTTTATACCAATTAAATATAATATCAGTATTATTAATTTATAAAATGTTATAAATATTTAATATTAAATACTGTATGCAGTAATACAATTAATAAAAAACATTGTATAATTATGTAGAGCACACAGCCCCTTCATCAAATTTTGAATAAGAAGCTTAGGGGGTCTAAAAACGTGGCTCACGGACCTCCAAATTTACTACTTATAACATATATATTTTTAATAGATTCCAAATATTTCTTTCTTTTACCATCTTTTGGATAACAATTGTTTTATTCTTAATCTCTTTCAAATAGGTATTTACTATCTTTCAATAAAATGTCTTTTTTAATTAAATTTTTATTATTATTATTATTTATAAAGGTAATCCACCACAAGGTGATGTCTGCCTACGCTCAACTAAGTCGGCTATCCAAGATTGACCGATATCAGTTCATAACGCACCGCACTGCCAATACAGTTGGCAGATAGGGTAAAAAAAAAAATAATAATAATATATGAATAAAACCATAAAAATAAAATATATATACTAATAATGAAAAAATAAATAAAAATAATAATGAAAATAATAATAGTAATAAATAAATGGAAATAAAATTAAATAATCTAAATAAATATATGCATATAATTAAAGTATAAATAAATAAAAATAGTAATAATGAATAGAAGAAAATAAATAAGTTAAACTAAAAGAAGAGAACTTAAAATAGAACATATATTATACATAAATGGTTATTGTGGAAGCAAGAGAAATATATAAGAAACTTAAATTAAAGAATTATATCTTTAATTTTAAATCTATTCATATACTTCAATTCTCTTTAAATAATCGAATATTTCGTTAATGTGTGGACTATTTTCATTTAGTAAAGTTCCCAAATGCTATGGGGGACCGGTATCAATCAACTGTCTGCAGTCAGTTAGTAAGTGTTTAATAGTCATAGGTACGTTGCACTGGGCACATATTGGTCTAAGTGTTCCAGTCAGCAAATATTGATGGGTGAAGCATGTGTCCGATTCGTAGTCTTGCCAGTACTACTTCTTCACGTTTGCTACACTGAGTTGACGTTTTCCATAGAAGTACTACGTTTTTAAGCTCTTTTAGTTTGTTTTCTGCTGTGTTTGTCCACTTTATTTGCCATATGTTGATTACTTGCGATGTCGCCGGTGAATAGATATCATTATGAGAGATATCTAAACAATCAGATGGAGGTATCAATGATGCAGCTTTTGCCGTTTCGTCGGCTTTGCAATTGCCAGGTATATCGTTGTGTCCTGGGATCCAGACAAATAAGACTCTACGATTCTTCGTACGGTTTTAGCTTGTATAGCAAGTGGAGTATGAGGACTATAAGGGGGTGAGTTGAGTACATATTTCTTAGCTTTAACAGTGAACTTAAAGAATCAGTAAAGAGGACGATGTTGTTTTTGCTCACCCAATGATATGCCTCCGTTAGCCCCAGGTATATTGCTGTCAATTCTGCAGTGAGTGAATTACACTCGGGGGAAGACTGGTTTGCGCCATGGAGGTATCAACTATTGCTGCGGCTCCTACACCACTGTAACTTTTGGATCCGTCAGTGAATATCACAAGTGTGTCCTCTGTATATATCCAAAAAATCCTCCAACATTTGTTTGGTGACTCTATTATTCCTTGAGTGGTGATAGAATTTGTAACTTACGTTAATAGTGGGAATGTGCCAAGGTGGGATTTTGAAGTACGAATGTTGGAAAATTTGCGGAATTTTGAAGTTAAGATCAGTGAGCAAGAGTTTAGTTTGTACGTTGAAAGGTTTTGGTGATCTTTTTCTGGATAAATATTTATGAAAAAATGGGTTTTCGACTGATATATTAGAGCATTCTGATCCGAGAAGAGCTTTCAGTTTTATAGTTTGGTTTAACAATAACATATGTCGCCTATATTCTAACGGTGGTTCTCCAGCTTCGACACACAAATTATCTATCGGGCTTGTTCTAAACGCACCCGTTGCTAAGCGTATTCCGGCATGGTGTACTCTATCTAATAGTTTTAGTGCTGTGGGTGAGGCGGAGGAGTAAGCTATACATCCATAGTCGAGTAGAGATCGCACGTATACTCTATAAGACATAAATAAGGTTTTCCTATCAGCTCCCCATTTTGTACTATTAAGAACTTTTAGTAGGTTCAATGATTTTAAACTTTTGTCAAAAAGATATTTGATGTGAGGGATCCAGGTTAATTTTTGGTCTAATATCATTCCTAAAAATTTAATAGATGTGACGTTTGATATTACCCTGTTATTTAATTTTAATTTTGGTGCTGATATATTTCTTTTCCTATGAAATGCTATTACCTTTGTTTTTCAGCAGATATTTTAAAACCGGTTTTACTTTGCCAAATATCTAAACCATCCATGATGGTTTGCAATCGATCAGTTGCTTCTTGAATTGATTTAGTGGATAGATAAATTAAGATGTCATCCACGAATATAAGAGTTTTAGCAGTTTCGGATATGTAATTAGTGATCCCGTCAATGGCTATTTTAAAAAGTGTTGAGCTGAGAACACATCCCTGCGGTACCCCATTTATTTGAGTCTGTTTTCGAGAAAAGGATGTTCCAACTCCCTTGAAATTGGCGGCATGATAGAAAATTCAGAATAAACTGAGTGAAATATCCCTGAATACCCCAAGCCACCAATTTATCAATTATCAGTCTCTTCCATACCGTGTCAAAAGCCTTTTCAATGTCGATGGATACTGTTATTGAATTGGATATGAATGAATCGGAGACATCTTGTTGGAGTTTTAATATATGGTGAATAGTACTATGATGTTCCCTAAATCCACATTGCCTATCCGATATAAGTTTATTATGTTCTATAAACCAGTTTAATCTCTTATTGAGGACTCTTTCCATAAGTTTACAAATGCAGCTAACGATAACTAGAAGGAAGGGTTTTGTCTTTGTTAGCCTTGAGATTAGGGAGGATTATTATTGTTCTCCAGATATCCGGAAACTTTCCGCTTGTATAGATTTCATTTATAATGGTTAGCAACATAGATTTGCCTGATGATGGGAGGTTCTTTAGAAAATCGTAAGCCATATTATCGGGGCCAGGAGATCGGGATTTAGACTTATTTAAGGCGATATTTAGTTCACTGTAAGTTATTGGCGTATTTAAGGGATGTGATGCTTCGAAAATCGCTACCGGTATGGATTCAATTTCTATTTTGCGCTTTCTAAAATTTGGGCTGTAATGATTATCGTCTGAGATATTAGAGAATGTTTGGGCCAATATATCTGCAATTTTTGGGTGGTCGGTAGCAACACCTAATTCTGTATTTAGTCCTGTTACGGTTGGTAATCATTTGTGGCGTAGCATATTAACTTTTGCCCATATCTCACCAGCTGGGGTATTATGATTTAATGATTCAAGAAAATTACGCCACGATAATTTCTTTTTTTCAATAATTAAAAAAAGTGATTTTGCCTGTTTGTAAACTAATAAATTTGTGTCATTAGGACATTTAGTAAACTTCCTTAATGCATGTTTTCGATTTCTAATGGCTTCAGTGCAGTCATTATCCCATCTTTTTATTTATACCGATTTTTACTTTAGGGTTGGATTTGTCGGCTGCTTCAATAAGCAGGTTATTAAAAGTATGAATATTTAGGTCATTTGGTGTAAAATGTTGGGCTATTTCGATAAAAGCAGTTTTGAATTTATCCCAGTCTGTTTTCTTTGTTTGCCAAATCTTTGCTGTGCATTGATTGATTTCAGTAGTACTATTAGAGGGAATCATGGAGGTTAATATGGGGATATGATCACTTGAATGGTAGCCATCAAGAGTTTTCCAATCAAGTTCGGTCAAGATGGAAGGTGATGAAGCCGTGATATCGATATGTGAGTGAGCCATGTCTGGGACACAAGTAAGTAGGGTAACCGTCATTGAGGACAATGAGATCTTGTTGATCGAGGACTTTGAGTACTAAGTGGCCTCTATGATTTGTTGCATCAGATCCCCAAGATGTATTTCTAGTATTTACATCAGCAAAAATTATTTTAGGGTTCGGAAGTTGGTTAATCAGATTGTTCAATTTATTCTGATCGATGGTTTCGCCCGGTGGAAGGTATAAGGAACAAAGGATTATCTTGGAAGGGCGATGAACAGTAACGGCTATAGCCTGAAGGGCAGTAGAGCAAGTAATTTCTTAGCAGTATATTGAGTTTTTTACATAAATGGCTACTCCGCCGCAAGCTATTTTTCCCAACTCATAATCTTGACGAAATGCGAGATACTCTGGGTTAGAGAGCATGTGTTTAGAGGGTAGATTGGTTTCTTGAAGGCAGATAAGTGAGATGTCGTGATCAGCTAAAATTATTTGTAGTTCGGATCTATGTTGAAGTAAACTATTTATGTTCCATCGCAAGAATTGCATATATAAAGAGATAAGACAATAAAAAATACATCAGATTTATATAATATTGTCTTATATATGTATACAGAACTCTACATACTCACACACATATATACATATACACTTACTTGCAGTAAACACCTACATATACACGCACGCATAGCCACATACAAATAAATATATTGAAAAGGAAAACAGGATATTGATGATATAAATATACACATATACATACATTAAGTGAAGAAAAGGTATTGCAAATACCTTATCTAATAGTTTATTTCGCTGTATTATTTTTACTATTAATTACTGGGGTTTCTTTTTTCAATTTTCCTTTTTTATACAAAACTTCAGTGAATCCGTCATTTGTGTCAGGCGGATCCACGTCAATAGGTACGGATACATCTTCTGGTAGGCCTTAAATGCGAGGCCTTACAGATGGAGAAGACGTAGATGAAGAAGATATTGAAGGTACCAAAGGGACCGAGGAGGGAATAAGAGGAGAGGGGACAGATATGGGAGAGGGGACTGGGCAAGAGGTGGGACTTAAATTTTTAGCTGTATTTTTAATCTGGTGTCTCAGATGATTTTAATGATGATAAAAGATTCTGTCACTAAAGTTTTGTTTCTTCTTTCATGTTGTTTTTAAATTATTTTTATCAAATATTTATTTAGGACCAAATATTTCAATTTATTATTAATTGGTATTCCTATTGTAAATATTATCTTTTTATACGCTTTATTTAATAATTAAAAAAAATGTATTATTAATATTTTTATATATTATTAATACATCATGTATGAATATATTTTGTAATTAGCACAGGTTTCTTCCACTTCGATAGATTACTCATTGATTATTTTATTGAGATTTCATCGCAGAACATTGAATATAATCTTGATTCAACTATTTGGTGCCATAATTGATAATTAAGTTAAAAATTAAAAAGACAATGGGACACCAATATGTATTTTATTCCAATTTCGACAATGTTTCGGCCATCTTTAGCCATTTTCAAGTCTGCAAACAATGTTAGTCGTTTAGTCATTTTATATATATATATATATATATATATATATATATATATATATATATATATATATATATATATATATATATATATATATATATACATTTGTTTTGATACAAAAAGAATTATTTATTAAATTCAAAAAGTTATTTAACTATTATTCATTTTTTTTGGCTACCCACTATGTAACGCACATTAAATGTTTTTATAAACATGGTACATCCCGGGCCCGGATTCGAAACCGGCTGTGGCAGAGAATTATATATTCTGTTATCAATCGTGGATCGACCCTGATCGGGAGACCCTCTTGGGGCTCACCCAGCCTCTATAAAGTTGATACCCTTAATTGGAGGAAAAGCCTGGCGATTGAACGTGATCTCGGCCAAATCACCTCCTTGCACAACCGTTGGCTTAAAAGCAGTACGTCCTTATTAAGTATTGAGCCCAAGACCCTACATGGATTGTAAAGGTTACAAGTTGATGTTTATTATTAGTAGATAATAATTATTTCAAGTTGAATAATAATTATTATAAATAACTACACGGTTTAGCAATAGTGCAATCTTCGCTATTGCACTACATGACAAACTGATGCCCTATATGGAAAGTACAGTAGGCGACTACCACAAGAATAAGTTGATAATATACCAAATTTTCACCTCCAACTGCTGGAAAAGAAGATATATGAATTCGGCCTCACTCTATGGATACTTTTTGTGGATTTTGAGAGAACGTATGTTTCAGTGACCAGGGTGAACTCTATATTGCAGGGATGGGAATATGGGAATATTGGAGGGAATGGGCATCCTCAGAAAACTTATTGGATTAACTATTTGTACTATGGAAAAGAACATCAGCCAAATCCGGATGAACGGAAAGAGTAGTGGGTTCGTTTGGTGTGAACCCGAGCCTAAAGCAGAGTGACATATTGGTACCGCTGTTTTTTAATAAGGCTCCTCACAGAATTATCAATATAAGTAAATACCAAATATATTTACAGAGTGTATGATCTGCAATTTCGCACTATTTACTCCGAAATTCTCCACTTGCCTTATTTTTCTTCGGTCCTACCTCTGAAGTATGTCTGTTTTGTTTTACAGCATTCTATCTTTTAGAAGAAGGTTACGATGTATGGCTGACTAACCAGCGTGGAACTGTCTACAATGAATATAGCTTGAAATATAAACGCTCAGATCCAAGATTTTGGAATTTCAGGTAACCATGTTTTAAAAAAATATTTTTATTATTTATTAATTAATAAAAGAAGATTTTCTTAAAATTTGCCTCAATTAAGATTTATTGATTCTAATTTATTTCCCTTAGTTTTCACGAGGCTGGTCTTTACGATTTGCCTGCGTTTATCGACAAAATTCTACAAATTCGTGGGATTGAACAATTAATTTATATTGGGCATTCTCTCGGTAAAAGATAAACGAAATGATTTTTAGAAATTATATACTTTTATTTCATGAGATTCATTTTTATAAAATTATTTTTAAGGTACCACTACATTCTTGGTGACGACATCAATGCGGCCTGAGTATAATTTGAAGATAGCCGCAGCCGTCCTACTATCTCCAGTGGCTTTCACGCCTTCCGCCAATGACTCAAGCACCTTAATGAAACTTTTCCTGTCTATTGCTGATAAATTATATGTAATTTCACATATTTTCTTTTGAAACATATATCTCAAATTACCTTGTTTAAAAAAACAAAACAATAGAAAATCAATATTTTTTATTTTTTTTTACGACTTATTAACATTTTTAATTATTAATTGAAATAAAAAGTATTGTAAATGTTCCTAGAATAGTATAAACTTAATACTAATAAACAACAACTTTTTTTTATACTTATAAATAATTGAAATTAGCACTGAACATCAATTATCTAATAAACGAAAAAAATGTCAGAAGTACATGCCGATATTATTTCAAAAGTCATTATTGAAATAAAATAATTATTTTTAAATAAAAAAAATAATAAAATATTATACATAGAAATTAATTCAAGACCCTTTGGGCTACAATTGAAATGGGAAAGTTTACAAGACATTTATTTATTATTAGTGGTAGTTTGTAGAGTAACTATAGCTAAAACATGTTAGCTATTAGCTGAATGGATAACTACTGCTTCATAATTAAAAAACGTAATTGTCCATAGCATCTAATAGCTTATTTAGCTGTAAGAATCATCTATGGGCAAAAAGATAACCGCTATTCCTTTAACTATTGATCCATTACAGTTATAGCTATTTTTTGCCTAAATCTGATACTAACAACTCACTGAATAAGAGTCAAATACATTTTTAAAAAAATTACAATACTTTATAAAATTCGTAAATCAATTCAAATATATTATTCTGTCTATTTTTTAAAAACTGTTTATACCTTCATTTCTGTTAAGATAAATGATTTAGAAATTATTTTACATAAATGCTGCTCTAACGCATATGTATTCAAATTTCTTGGAAAAAAAATAAAAAAAATTTGAAAAAATTGAATCACCATAAATGAAACACTTGAACCTAGTTTTAACAGCAATAAAATTTTACCAAGAAATATTATAAAACTTTATTAGGTTACAATTGAAATATTCCATGCAAAGCATTAACTGTTTCTAATCGCAGTTAACAACTAACTGGCCAGCATTTCGCTTCATCAAAACCATCAGGACTACAATAACTTAATTAATCCATGCATTACAAAATAATTTGTGAGAGCATAATGCATAATAGACAGGTACGAACGTAGGAGGGGAGGGATCTGGGGATATATCCTCTCCCGAAATTCATGAAAATTATGATTTTCATACTCACAAACATAAAATTTGTATTTTGTGTAATATTTTGTATATCTTTAATTAAATACAATTAATTTAATTTGGCGATACTTAAGTGATAACTTGCCTTCTTATTAATAAATCCCTCTCCCTGAAAAATAATTCTGCTCATGCCCCTGATAATACAGACTAAACAAATAAAGATAGCAGATATTACGTCAACAGTCAAATGATACGGTTGAACAGTTAGTTATTAACGACGTTCTGAGAGATTAATGGCTTTGGAGGATAAAATAACTTAATTATTTTTTGTCTCTTTCTGATTTTATACTCTTGCTATTCATAACATATTGTAAAATTCTCATTTCTTACACTCTCATTACAGTACGGGGGACTGAAGTTGGGAATCAATGAGATACTACCAAGAACACCATCAAACATCAGATTTCTCAAAAATTTCTGTGGATACAAATCCAATACTCAATCATTCTGTTTGTATTTGATTGGATTGTACCTTGGTGAAAACAGACCAAACACTGACAAAGTAAGTACTCTTCTATTACAGATTTTGAAAAACCATAGTATTTTTACCTATGGTTCTTTAACTATGGTATTTTTACCTAGAAAGTTTTGGAAAAGTTCTGAAAATTTGCTCATTTGAGCACTCCATAAATGAGCAAATTTTCAGAACTTCTTTAAAACTTTCCACTGGGCCCCCTTACTCAAACAATTAATATCGACAATCCGTTTCATAATTTCGGTTCGCTCTTCCTTAAAACCGGAGAGCCCAAAAATAAAAAATCATAAGAATCAAATGCAGGTATTTTGCTCTCCTTCAACTTACAAGGGACAAGGGGAGGCTATTCACCATCGATTTCAATAAAACTTTATTTGGTGATACTAGGTCGAAAAATATCTACGACTAGAGACCAGAAGGGGACTTGGTGGGAAGTTTAGGAGAAGTTCTGAAAATGTGCTCATTTATGTTTTTAGGGTGCTCACTAAGAATTTAAACTTTGTTCCCTCGATTTTTCTTGAAAGTATAAAAATAAAAAAAATGATTTTTCTTCTTTTTTTCTTATAACTTGAAGACCGTGTATTATTCGAATAAATTTTAATATTCATTTTATTCATTACAAGGAGAGGCTACAGACATGGCCTCACCAAGTGTGCCCGAGTGTTCTTGCCAATGCGCCCTAGTAGCCAAGAAATTTTTTTTTAATATAATTTCAACAATTTGTTGTGTTATAGTTTTTTTTCTTTGCTCTCCATGGATTTCAAAGTTCTCATATACCAATCAATTTGTTTTTTGTATACAATAAAAATATAAAAACCAATAGACGCTTCCAGTAAATTAGGGCCAAAAAAGAAATCAGAAAAAAGCAAGCCAGATTCGTTCCTAGCATCCTTAAATAAGAATTCTCATGGAAATTAAAAAATAGAAATTTTTGGATTTGATTTTGAGGAAGATTTTTTTTTTTTTTGTCGATGTTCGCCGCTTATAACGGCATTCATAATAACTCCTCAGAATTTTATACAAATTCAATGTCACTACAACCATTGGAAAGTTAAAGTTCTGATCTCAAATCCATTAGTTTTTTTTTTATTTCCATGAAAATTCTTCTTTGAGGGTTTTAAAGGATGCTAGAAACGAATTTTACAGTTTTTTCTTAAAATATTTTATTGCTGGCCTATTTTATTGGAAGCTTCTTTTGTCATACAATTGAGAATGTGTTTTTTTTTTATTTTGCGCATAAAACAAATCGATTAATATATGGGAAATTTGAAATCTTTGTAGAGCAAAAGACAGAAAACACTAATATAAATAATTGTTGACATTGTAAAAAAAAAAAAAATTCTCGGGTCATAGGCCGTATTGGCAAGAACCCTCGGACAAATGTCCAATATTTTTCGACCTAGTATCATTGACAAAAAAAGTTTCATTGAAATTGGTGAGGCCCTGTCCGTAGCCTCCCCTTGTAATGAATAAAATGGATATTGAAATTTATTAGAATAATGCACGGTCTTTGAGTTGTAAGAAAAATATTATTTTTTTTTTTTTTATTCTTACAAGAAAAATTGAGTTAACAAAGTTTAAATTCGTAATCAGCACACTAAAAACATAATCAAGCACATTTTCAGAACTTTTCCTAAATTTCCCACCAAGACACCTTCTGGTCCCTAGTTTACTCATCCACAGTTAGAAACTATCATGAATTCAAGATGTTTTGAAATTTCAATTTTTTTTTTTAAATGATTTATTTCTTTTTTGGTTGTTAGCTTGTAATGCTAATAAATGTTCATAAATGTACTTTTTCTTTATAATTCCAGCTACATTTACTTCAAATGAAGTAAATTAACGGACAATTATTTTGGAGAATGGAGACAGATTTCTGCCATGTAGCAATAATTGATGTAGCTTCAGAAAGATTTTGAAAGAATCAATTATCTTTCATAAGCTTGTTCCTCTGCCCCACAATTTTGGTATCTTATACTCAAGTAATTATTTATTTCCTACTAGAACTTCACTCTAAAGATCTTATTCCACCCTAATACATTTTCATCATTGGCAC
The DNA here is from genome assembly GCA_948150685.1 of Rhaphigaster nebulosa. Classification (NCBI taxonomy): domain Eukaryota; kingdom Metazoa; phylum Arthropoda; class Insecta; order Hemiptera; family Pentatomidae; genus Rhaphigaster; species Rhaphigaster nebulosa. Next base: position 82,889,208 of record OX411308.1, read on the forward strand.
TTCTTCTTTATCCTTCTCAAACAACATGTCTTCTCATTCTTCTAATGTCGTTTGACCTAATAGTTCTTCATCAGCAACATTTCTGGAAAGTATAATAAATATCAGAGCAAGGCTCATATGGTCCAAATTTGTCCAAAAAATAACTTATTCATAAATGTTAGCAATAGAAAAGATTATAAAGTTCAAGTTTTAACTAGCAATTCCAATTGTTACTTAGGGATTGATCCTTCTATACCATCATGCGGATGTCAACCAATTGTTACTGCTTCTATCAATTAAAAGTTACTGTAATTTGATAACAATTTATTTCTGACTAAGTTGATTATATTTTTATTTATTATTTATATATATTGAATAAGTTAAGGTCAAGTATTCAATTATAAGCATTTTTTGAAATATGCTTATAAATAAATTAAATCAAAAGTGGCATAGCTTTGAAGGTAGTGTTAGTACTCTTGAATAGAGGGTAGATTTTAGTTCTATTTCACAAACTAAATATATCTTCAAAACTTCATACTTAATTTAATTAATAGGCCAGCCAATGATGAGATTGAAGATGGAAATGATGGGATAGTCTAAGTTGACTTTAGCACTTTGTACTGGTAAAGAGGTAAACACACTAAAAGACTCCGGATCTAGAATCTGTATCTGTTACAGTTTTAGAAATAGGCGCTCATCAAAGTAACAAATTTGATAAAATAAATTTGACTTTATACTCTACTGGACTATATTCTTCCTTTTATCATCTTTACCTTTTATTGCTTTGAAGATTGTATATTTCTTAAACTATAACAGATACAAAAAAATTAATAGGAACATTTGTGTAGGAAATTTACTTTTCTTCAAGTAAAATATTTTAAGCTAGAAACAACCATTTTCGAGATAAAAACAAATAACCAAAAAACATGACATTCTCCCTGTCCTCTCTTTTCCTCTGCTCCTTAATACAGGGATTTTTAGTATCCCTATCTCTTAACTAGTCCAAAGCCCTGATATCAATTTTGGCCATTTCTGTCGACACCCTCCTTTAGAGCATTCATCAGTGGACTATAAGTTAAATTAAGCTTATATTAATTTAATATTTTTTTAATCTTAACTTGATACAACACTTCATAAATTAACTTGTGAGACCTGCATTTTCCATATCTTCGGGTAGTTGGTGTTCAGTAGTGTACTAAGCCTTTCTGACCCTAGGAACCTAGAAAAAAATCACAGAAGGATAGGGTACCTAAGAAATTTCTATAACATATAAGTCTGAGCTACTAGTCCTCAAAGATAGAATAGTACCAGATCTAAATTTCTGCAAACCCTATCTCTACGTTTCAACAAATAGTAATGTTATAAATAATAATAAACACTGTGCAAACAAGAGGTACTTGATTGTAAATAGAAACCTAAGAAAGTTAGCACCATTCTACAACTTCTTGGCTATCTCCAATTTTCCGAGTAGATTTATATTTCCTCTGTAAAAATGAGCTTTGTGATAAATGAAAATAAATATCATAAGATAGTTCTGAAGACTTAACCCAATTTTCTTTATGAACCCGAGCCCCTCCTAAAAATTGGTTGAAGATAGTGAATTTTTATTGTTGTTGTAATTTTTAATCAAAGATGCTAATATCACTACTTGTTTTATTATATTTTTTTTTTTTTTAGAAAGACTTTGGATTCCATATGGCTTATTTTACTAGCGGGAGTTCAGCTAAAACATTATATCACTTAACTCAGTTATACCGATCGGGTAAGATATTTTGTACACTTTTTATCTTATTAATAGCTTTATGTGTTTATTGTCAGTTTGAAAACATTTAAGGATTCCCAAAAACCATAATGAACACAAAATTCAGATTTAATCTTATAACAAGTGGATTTAAACAATTTTATATTACTACTAAGCATTTCAATTCATGATGTGACAATGAGCAAAGTCTGGTAAATCACAAGTGTCAGGTTTTCTATGAAAATTACATGTTACACAAATAGAAATTTTCTTTTTGTAATTAACAATTACAAAATAAAAATAAAAAATATCAAAATAAATAACATCAATACAACTTTTTTAATAGTAAGATAATATTAAAATTTCCATCAAAATATGATGGTCTAAAAATAAATACATATGAAAGAAATAGAACTTTACTAACTTGCCCTTTTGTTTTTCAACTTGTCAAAGTCAAATTGATTTCATCAGTCTTGAATTCTGTCAGTAATTTTGGTTGCCTCAGGCCAAGTCCCATGTTTTAGTATGATATTCGATATTATTGACCTTTATTTCAGCTCATCAGTCTGTTAGAGAATATCAAATAGAGGTTTACCAGACCAATGAGCTGACATAAGGGTTAATAATATCAAATATCATACTAAAACATGGGATTTGGCCTGAGACAACTTAAATTATTAACAGAATTCAAGACTGATGAAATCAATTTGACTTGATCTATCGATCTAGATAAAAAAATCTAATCATGATTTTGGATTTTTTCCTAAAAAAAAATAATTCTCAATTTCAATCCCTGCCTATCAGAAATACGTAATTTTAGTTTTGTTCAACTTTTCATTTCTGAGGTAGATGGTTCACAGACACAAACACACACAGACACAGATACATAAACAGAAACAGACACACACACATGCATGTGCACACCCATGAACGCACACCATTTTGCTAGACTTGGTTAAATGGACTCAGGTGACCTTAAAATGTTGCTTTCCATTAAAAACTCAGATTCTTGAAATATTTCAGGGATCAAAATATTTCCTCTTACCATTTATATCTACATAAGGGAATGTAAAAATAAGCACAATTAAAAAAGAAAACAATAATGAAATCGATTAGCTGTAAATATATATTATGATAAATAAAAATATGTTATCATATAAAATAAAGCAATATAAATATAAAATTAACAAAGTAAATTAACGTAAACATGCTTTAAATAATATTAGACAGTCTAGTGGACTTAGATATTATTTTAACTGAAATAATATAACAATTTAAATAATACAAATAATTACTATAATAACACAGCATATTGATCATATGTAGTATTGTGATTGGTACTGTATTAATAAATAATTTTGTTTAGATAGGTTAATTTTAGACAATACTATTATAACATTTATTTAAATTGAACCTATTAATATATTTTAATGATTGCTAAAATGTATCCCTAAAGAAAATGTATCCCTAGAGAAATAGAATAAAGCTGCTAGTGTTTTAGTAATAACAATCCCATAATCAATATTTTGTTAGTATGTTTACTGTTTCAATGATAAATTGTTTCTATTTCAGGTGAATTTAAGCTCTTTGACTATGAAAGAAAAGATAATCTGGCCATTTATGGAATTGAGAAACCCCCATTTTATAATCTCAATTTAGTTTCTGCACCAGTAGCTCTATTTTGGAGTTACAATGACCCTTTGCTTTCAAAAGAGGTAATTTTTAATAATTACTTTTATAAAAAATGAAATTTTCTACAGATCTTTCAGATTTAGAAAATTCATCAACATGAATATAATAAATTCGTAAATAAATCATTTCCTCATCTTATTGTTCCATTAGTCAGTACCTTTCATATTTGTATGTTTTATGTATGTATTGTATGTACATTTTATGTTTATACAATATTTCTATATAATTTTTTATTAAAATAATGAAACATTAAATGATTGAGGTGGTCCAGTCATATTGCTGAGACTGAGATCTTTAGAAGCTTATCAGTAAAAAATGCAGAGTACTAGCTCCATAAATAATTATAATAATATGAGCAATAATTAGTTGTAGCTGCATTGATATGCATATAAAAATAGTTCTTTAAAAAAAAAAGTTACACATTATATATGTTCACACATTTGTAATGTTAAATTGTATTATATTAATCTATAGATTTAATTTTCTTTTAAATCTTAAATGATGCTGACACAAGTTTTAAATAATTTTGTTTTTTATATTTGCAGTCAGTAAACCAATTGGCATCACGTTTACCTCAACTGCTACTTTTAAAACCAGTTCCTGATCCACATTTCACACATTCAGATATGTACTTGGGTAAAAATGCTAATAAAGTGCTTTACCCTGATATTATTGACCTTCTAAAGTCATTAACATATTAAATTAGGTCAGCAAAAAAGAGAAATGATAAAGTGAATTGAAGAAATGCAATTTTCAAACACTAAATTCTTAAAAATTTTATATTCAAATATCAAAGAAAATATTTTAGAAATTAGAATAGTAAGATATTCAGTAACAGAGCTTTTGATTTTTTGGTGTTTTGTTCAATAGTTCATCCATTGACTTTTATTATTGGTCTCAGCACTTTAATTAAAATATAGAGAAAACCAATTGTTTTATTTATAATACATATAAATCGGTATCAGCATTTACTCAGTTCATAAATCTAAAATGAATGTTTATTGATAGTAATAGTGATTACAAGGGCATTATTTATTTATTTATCTTGTTTTTATCATGTAAATATTCCTTTTTGTGCTGTATGATTATATGATATGCTTGTAGTGTATGATATAACTTAATGAATTGTCACATCCTGTTCCTTAACTTTAATCCTCTATGCCACTTTTTCATTTTCTACTCACCAATGCATAAATAAAATGGTGTTTTTAGTAATTTTACATACGATCATTTTATTATGTAACAACCATGATTACTAATATTTGCTCTATAATTTATAACATATATTTCCTTTTTCTGAACTGTTCATCCCTTCCTGCTTTATTCTTCATTTGCTTATCATCCTCTTTCTTCATTATATACTTACTTTTAATACTTCTTTGAGGGTATCAACTGTTTCCACTACTATGTCATATGCGCTTAATCCAGTTCCCTGACAATTGTAAATAGCCTTCTTCTATCCTAATAGGTAAATTTTGAATATATGTATATAGTTTTGTATAATTTATAATTTATTCTGCCAAAGGTTTTAATAATGTTTTTAATTTATTTATTTTCACTAAAAGACTCAAAAGCTCCACTTTGTTAATGATATTTTTATTCTATAGGAAAAAGTTTTCCCAGAACAAATAAAAAAATTTTTATTAAATTGACTTATATAATTCAAAATACTTTTACATACCCAAACTTCATGTTTAGTTATAAGAAAAGATAGGTAATATATTTTTCATATGTGAGTAGCATCTATATACAAAAAAGGAAGCATGAAATGAAAGTTTGTTATCACAAATTTTCAAAAAGTATATTATAAAGCCTTAACAACCAGGACAGCAACTTCTCTTAGGACAAACTGGAGCTGTTATACATTTTAATCTAAGTATGATTAAAAATATGCATTATATCATTAAAGAAGTAGCAATTAGAAAAATGAGGAATTAATAAATATCAACAAATGTAAATGTAAATATATCTACTTTTCAGTATACCAAAAAAGTACATTACATATTACTTTTAGCTTCCCCATTCATCCCTAGCTCTTTTTACTTCTCTCCACCCTAGATTTGTGTTTATAAGATTTTATTTTGCAAATAATGATTTTGGTAAATTAATAAAACTAAGGAATTCGAAAAATGCGATTTTTCACATTCATTATTTTAAAAAGGAGGCGACGATATGTTAATATAGAATTTAAAGCTAAAATTATATGTATCGATCTAACAATGCACTAGGGTATATGCTGGTATGTCTGTCAAAAGGACAAAAGAAAGAAAAAAAGAAATACATTTTAATCTAAAGTGTGGTTAAAACTGAGTATTTTATCAGTAAAAATGTATTAGTCAGAATAATAAGAAATTAATAAAGATATTAAAGTATTTAAATCTAGCATTCTATGTATCGATCTAGCATTGTTCAAGGGGATATGATGGTCTGTCTGTCAAAGGACAAAAGAAAAAATAACATACTCTCAAGTTGTGATAGAAGGAAAGATCGAAAAGAACTGTTTAAAATAGGATTTACACTTAAAAAAAAAAATAACTATGAGTTCATTCTATATGATTTTAATAATGTTTACTATAATAATGGCAAATTTGTAAATATAGCAATTCTATCAGAAATCATATTTAAAAAAGATAAAGTGGGAAGAAAAAAGGCATTTTATACAATAAGATGTAAAGATGTTTCTGGATATTAGGCTGTTAGTAGTATGCTATAGCAATAATTTGAGTAGCAATTTTAGGATAATTGAATTCCCCGAACTGAAACATAAAATTATAACTGCATATTTAGTGCAACATAAAAGTTTAGAAGATGTTACAAATAAAAATCATCAAAGCCCAAGATGATTTATTGCTCTAAGTTGACTGGAAATTAAAAGTTAGTGCTTTCACTAAAAAATAGTTTATATGGGAACTTGAAAAGTTTCAGAAGGCAGGGACTTTCAAATTGACTGTATCCCGATCTTTAAAATTTCTGAAACAAATTCTTGAATCTGCTCCTTTAAATTTACTTTTGCTACTAAATTTACTAAATTTACAAGAAAAACATTTAAAAAAGCTTGAATTAGTCATTGTTACAAGCATTCCAGAACAAACAACACAACCGCCAATATTTTAAAGATAACTCAATATACCACTATTTTTTTAAAATTTATTTAACCACTTTTACAACTTCGGTCATATGTCATCAGAAAATATAAGTTTTTCCATCTTCCTCTGTCTTGCCAGTCCCCCGTTCACCATTCCTTCCTTGACGCCCTCAAACCTTCTCCTCGGGCGACCCCGACCCCTCTTCCGTTTTCTCTCTGGTCTTCATTCCATAATTCTTTTAGTCCATCGTCCCCCTTCCATTTTCATCACCTGCCCATACCACTATTTCTATTTACCAAATATACGTTAATCTTAGACATTTGATTGGGGCAAGGGACTGCAGAAGAAATTTTTACATGAAAGTGTTGTACTGATAGAATTGATTCAGAAAATACCTCACCAAATAAATATTATTGGTTAATTACCCCTTCCCGAAAGAAAAACTTTAAAATTTTAACTGAAATTACAACATAAATGGTAGGATTATTAAATGGTTTATATGGTTGATATTAATTTTTAGTGCACATTTTCTGTCTTCGAATTTTGATGTTAGTTTGTGAGGAAATGGGTTATAGATTAGAGACGAAAAATACTGGCCTATTACTGCTTGAAATTTGAATTTTTTTTTACGGCAAGAAAATATATATATAAAAAATAAAAGCTCACGATTGTTACTTGTCACGCTATTTGCAAACTTTCAGTCATATTGAAAATAAGTAAAAAAAAATTTATCGACTTTGAAAATTGGTTTAACTTGTTCAAAAAAATCGCAAGTTCATTAAAAATGGCAATTTAGACTTAATTAAAAAAAGTGTACAACATTTAAAGTAAAATCTCCCATAATTCTCAACAGTTAACTCACGAGTGTTACTGCCGGTTAAGGTATATATATAATTAATGCTATAATTAGCTGTTTCTAAGCAACTTCATTTTTTCCAAATTGAGCATCTTCAAAACACTGTTTGGCAAAAAAAAATATTTTCACCCATATCAATCTGATGATATCAATCAATGATACTATCCTGAAGAGTCATACATAAAATTGTGAAAAAACATTTTGTTGAGTTAGCTATATATTTGAAATATTTTGCAGAAATTACATCATTAGAGCAAGCTTGTGAAATGGCTTATTTCAATCTTATGACTACCCTGAAAATATTTCTCTAAAAATGAACAGATTTTGTTCGTGGTTATGGCAAACCAAACAAATATTACGCTATGAGCAGCATGAGTGACTTTCACATCAAAATGTAATTCTGAGTGAGATAATTCAGACAAACATTTCCGTTCATTTACAAATACTTTCTGTTGATGGAATGTATTTTCTGCACTGTCTACCAACAAATATACAGCCAGGGGCGCACGCAGAATTTTTTTTCAGAGGAGGATTTAGTTTTTTTGGGGGAGGGAGATTTAATAATAAGAAGGCAAATAATTACCTAAATGTCTATAATCGCCAAATTTGGCGTAAGTTTTAAGAACAAGCAGGAAAATTGGATCAAAAACTATTGTAAACTATTAAAAATAAACAAAAATATTATTCAAAATTCATATCTTATGTTGGTGAGAATGAAAATTGTATTTTTTAGTACATTTCGAGGGAGGATATCCCCTGCGTACGCCACTGCATGAGCAGTCTTTCAGCTACATTACTGAAACATTTAAGGTTATTAAGGAAAGGTATGGTGTCTGGCAGCCATTAAAAAGCCATGCACGAAGCCATTAAAAAGAAAATTGGGAATGAACCAGAAAAGGATAACACAAGTATGGTAAGATTTTTTTTACTTTTAGAGGACCAATGCAAACCAGGCCTATGTCTATTAGTATTAACGCACTAAAAAATGAGTCCTTCAAAGAAGAATTTATTATGTTTCTTGCAGAAGATTGGAAACCACCTCAATACCACCTTTAGAATGACAATGCCCGACCATTCGTCGCCTATGAAGATATCTGCTACAGCTTCGGAAAGGCGTTTAATATGGCCAAACGGGAGTGGACTGTTAATTTGTTCATAAAATCCTATGACTACACATAACAACAGCTCTTGCGCGCAAACGTAAGATCCCAGAAACTTAAGGATGGAAAATACTGCGGAAGCTTGTTTCGACGGTCCACAATTTCCGGATGACCGAATTTGAACAAATAAAAGCCTGCAATGAAAGAGCAATGCTTCTGATTTTTCGTAAAATGGCATTGACACTTATCAACCGTCTATTTTTGGCTGTTTCGAAATCTGAAAAAATGGTTAGCGATCAGCAAGAGAACCGATTTCGGAGATATTGTCTGAGAAGATTACAAATACGTCTATGTATCCTGTTCGGATGACGACATTCCTTCCGGTTATATATGGAGATTCGTTTTTACATTACTGCGTAGCAGTAATACATCCGGGTCTCCTATTGTTTCCTGGTTATACTCCAATTAGTACAGTCAAATTAGGCATGTTACTTTGCAAAAGCTCAGGTAAATTATTTAATTTTTTTATATCGTTAGGTTTATGGCGAATATAAAAAATCCAAGTTTTCGACATTGAAAGACATGCGTACGCCGCAGTGCTCTAAAAACCATTGAAATTTCGGACTTTTTTTTTATTAAGCTGAATAACTCGTCTTCTAAAGCGATGCAACTCAAAACTGGTTATATTCAGTTTTAAACAGGAAAAAATTTGCTAACATTTTTTTAGAAAACTTTTTCTAAAACTAACAGCAACCGGGCTACAGAGCCTTCAAAATAGGTAAATTTTCGAAAATTCGCACATATAAGAGTATATGTATTCTTAAGTTACATATCTCAAAAGAGTACATATTAAAGTATATTAAATTTACTTTAAATTTAGGAGGAAACATATTTTTATGAACTTAAGCTAGCTACTATAAATCGCTAAAAATAAATCGATTTTTTGGAATTTGAAAATAAATGCTTATCATTTTTTTTTTTTTTTTTTACAGCCGTTGTCATTTTATCGGGTTGTATTATAATAAATGGCCAAATAATCAAAGATACAAATTACATGCCTTTATGTTTTATGGTTTGTTACAATCTGGAGGCTAGCTGTCGGATTCCTTAATATGTGTTAAGATGTCTTGGAGTGAGGTACTATCTCTCTTGATCTCTTTTTATACTGTTGATGCGAGATTTGCTGCATTTAGTCGCATATATATGCAATCTTATACTTTTTTTCTGTCCTGATGTTGCCTGAATTGGCGAACCATTGACTGGTTAGTTGTTTCTAGATGGTTTTCCAATAATAAAATCTATCTATACTGATATAGTGGCTGCGCAAAAATCGAAAAACAACTTTTTTAACGAGAATGTAGCGCAATAGAAGTAGCAAATATTTTATTTGCGCATAACTCAAAAAGTATCCATTTCCCGCTGATTATAATTATATGAAAGATAATTTAAATCCCTACAAATAAAAAACAAAACAAAAAACCCATCGAAATCAGACCATTATTTTCTACGACTGCAGGTCAGAGCAACTGCAGGTAATAACTGCGTTGCTTAATAACTTTATGTAAGGACAGTGTTGTAATGGGACCGAAATTTCGACGCGCAGTTTTCAATGTTTCTGTACGTTGCAGAACCTCCTGAGTAAAAACCAACAACGTATTTTTTAACATTAATCTGTCTTCTAAACTTCCCTCCCTCCCCACCTTCCTAGCCATTTCTGGCATACGGGGTTCGGGAGCAGTGGGGAAGTGCGCTGGGATAACGCATGCCACTGCTCCCATAAACAACACTTTATTTTCATTATTTTCTTATTATACAATAATCACTCTGAGGACTGTTTATTTTGGGGAACAATATCTTCATGCTACTGTGGTGCAGCCCGGTGTGCGCTTGCGCTCCTTACAGAGGGGGCTTCACCTTATTTACTGCCGGACGGCATGGTCAGCCCTCCTGGCTCTCTGCATCCGTCCGGTCCCAGTCCGCATCCGTCCGGTGCCGTCCAGCCAACCAGGTCCACCGCATCCGTTCGGATCCCATCCAGCTGCATCCGTCCGGGTACTGGTCCAGCCCTCCTGGTCCACTGCACCCGTCCGTTTTCCATACTTCTGCCTTCCTGAACTCAGTCAGCCGGTGGTGGCTCGCCGCCGTCGGGTGGTCGGATCCTTCCCAGACGGGCCTCCCTTGGAGAGCAGATTAGCTGTCTGTGTGAACTGATAAACTAATTTTATTTTTATCTTCAATGATTTTTATCAAACTTTCAGTTATGTTTATTTATTCTACGTATATACTAAAATCAAGCAATAGTGAAGCATTACCGGGTCAGCTAGTTTTTTAATAAGAGAGTTTGAAAATGCAACTTCAAAAACTCCGGTGACAAGCCTATAGCTGTCAAATATTTGTGACTTTTAGTCGTCTCCACTTTTTATTCATTTGGACGGCTGCAGCCTGTGGTAGATGTCTGATGTGGAGATAAGTCAGGATATTCCATCACTTCGAGGATACACAGAGTACCGTTGACCTCGTCATCGATGTCAAAGGCTTCTGGAACATTGGCACATGACTAACCATTGCAGTGCTTGGACATTGGAGAACATTTCAGTCTTGATTTTTCGCAGCTTCAGGTACCACTATATCCTTTCTTACTGGTGCATGAAATAAATTTGAGCAAGGATTGTGGAGCAGGATCCTTTGTAGTCGTAATCGGTTTCAGGGCCTGACTGACCTCTGTAAAGTTGGCCCAACAAAGTGAAATTTTTTGAATTTTCATTGGAGTTCTGAAAGTTCCTCTAAGAATTCTAGAGCTCTCAATAATTTTTAGAAATAGTTCTGCTGTTTAAACAACAAAAAATAACAACTGAAGATACGTGGGCCAACTTCATACTTCTCGCAACTGTGAAGCCTTATAACTTATTTGCTATCAAATCTGGCACTTTGGTTAATGAGGATAATTGATAGAACTATTAGGGGAGGGGAGTGGGAGGCTAAAACCTCTAAAAAAAAAGCCCATAAACCGAAAAAAAAATTGCCAAAAAATAAGGTTGGCCCACCAAAGTGAATTTTTTTGAATTTTCATTGGTGTACTAGAAGTCCTCCTAAAAGTTCTAGAGTTCTCCATAACTTTTAGGAATAGTCTGTTGTTAAAAACAAAAAAAAAACTAGCAAGAAACGAGAGGCCAACTTCTTACTTCTCGCATCTTTATAGCCTTACAACTCCTCTGCTATTAACGTTAGAGGTTAAGTTAATAATCATAATTTTTAGAACTTTTAGGGGAGCCAACATAACTCTCAATAAAAAAAAAAAAAACGTATACCGACGAAAATGATTGCCAAAAATATTGACTGAAAATATTACAAGTCCAAACAGGTGAACATTTATCACAGTAACAGGTTGTTTTCCTGAGAATTCTGGTAGCCCACGAGGATTTCTATCTATAATTCTTGACACATTTGCCTAAGAAACGAAACAAAAAATTTCTGGCGTCTCGAATTTTCGAAACATTTTTGGCAGCTTAGTAGCCTTATAACTCCTCTGCTTTCAACATTAGAGCGTAAGTTCACAAGGATAGTTTTTAGAACTGTTAGAGGAGGGGGGAGGAGCAACATAACTTTCAATAAAACAATCTGTTGCCGCGAAAAAGTTTCACCCCTTTCGATTTGTAATATTTTCAGTCAAACTTTTTTAATACAATGTAAGCCAACAGGAATTGTTTCAAATGCCTAATTACGAAATCGAAAAATATATATAATTCGTTAGATATGAAAAAAACATGAAAACCAAAAAGTATAAAAAATGCCGTCCAAGACAAAATAAAAAAGTCTTCAAATAAAGGCATACATTAGCATGAATTACATTGTATTTCAAAAAATAGTTTTTATATTATTAACATATATCAATGAAGTAAATTCAGTTAATTTAGATTGATTTATTCTTGTCATAAAATATTTGAAATTTTTAAAAAAAATGTATAGAATTTCTTAGTAAAAACTCTCCCATCAGGGAGATACCAAATATTAATTTGTGACACCATATTAACGATTGAAGCAATATCTACCATAGGTAGGAAAGAAAGTTCTTTTCCGGATTGCCTGTAAAGGACTACCTCTCTAATGACCAGGAAGCAAATAAAATAAGGTTCGCTGATTACATCTGAGAATAAGATGACCTAGACCGCCATATTTCAAGGTTAGGGGAGTATATGTACTCTGCTGTTGAACCAGGAGATCCAGTTTCCTCTGAAATGTTGCCTCCCCTGGTGTTTCTCTTTCTGTTATATCGGTCTTCACAACTGGGTTTGTGTCATCCTCTAAGGGAACCACCGACATTTCCGGGGTTGCCTACCGTGGTGAGTAATCGAGTGGTGAGCGGTGAGTACCACGTCTGCCAATAGGAATTGTTTAAAATGCCTCAGTAAAAATGTCATAAATAAATAAATGAATATATATATATATATATATATATATATATATATATATATATATATATATATATATATATATATTCCTTAGTTATGAAAAAAAAAAATCAATAAGTATAAAGTAGTCGTATAAAACTAAATTTAAAATATCTGATGTGGACAACACATGACTTCCTTGTACGCCTGTTAAATTATAAATCGGTGGCTCAAAAAGTGATCCTGAATTTGGTTACTAGTTTCCGAAGATTGCGGTATCTCAAAAACGACACTCGGCGTCGCGACACCCATTTATGCACACACACACACAAATGGGGAGGAAAACCAGTATTTTACACTCAATTTTAACACTTAAAAGAAGTAATAAAAATGTTTAATTAGATTGGAAACCAAATTGCATTTGTAACCTTTATTACTGAAACATATTATTTATGTATTTAATTTAAAAATAATTTTGGATGTAATCTTATTATGACCTTCAAGTAAAGTACCCTTTTCGGCTCGCCAATTTTAACCAAAATATATTAAATACATTCATATCTATATAAAAGTCTTATTTACCATGATATGGTATATACCATAAGATGTTTTACATTATATTTTAATATAATTTTTGATGAAAGTCTAATATGACCTTCAAATAAAGTACCGCTTCCAGTTTTTCTATTTAAACCAAAATATATTATATCATTTAAATCTATATATAAGTTATAAGTACTAAATTTGAGAAGTTTTGCATAGTATTTTAATATAATTTTTGATAAAAATCAATTATGACCTTCAAGTAAAGTACCACTTCCGGTGATCAAGCAGTGACCAAAAAGGGAGGTTCACAACTAGATTTTACAACAATCCTATATACGAAATTTCAACTTTCTACGCCTAATGGTTTTTGAGTTATGCGAAATACGAACGAACGTACGTACGTATGTACAGACGCCACGACGAAACTAGTCAAAATGGATTCAGGGATGGTCAAAATGGATATTTCCGTTGAAATCTGAAAACCGAAAATTTTCTCGAATACAATACTTCCTTTACTTCGTACAAGAAAGTAAAAAAAGAAAGACTTCCAATAAAGAAATGAATAAGATGATAAATTCGATTTCATTTCATAATTAGTTGTTAAATTAATTTATCATCTCTCAATGCTCAATGAAACAAATTCAGTGTATTTAGATTGATTCTTGTCATACAATTTTGAGAATTAAAAAAAATATATATGCCATTTCTTACTGAAAACTCTCTCTCCTAGTAGGAAGATACCAAATATTAATTTGTGACACCATAGTATCAATAGCAGCAATATGTACTATAGACAGGAAAGAAAGTCCATTTCCGGTTTCCGATATTAGTTGTACAAAAAATAATTTATTTATTTTTTCTTCAATGAAATAATACTTAATATTGAAAAAGTATACAAATTTTTAGAATACAATAGAAAGAGAGCTTTATTCTAGGGCTTATTCCTCTATCAATAAAAAAAAAAAAAAATGAACAAATAAAAAGAAAAACATATCTGGCCAAAATACTATAACAGTAAAAATAAATAATTGTTTACATTAATGCCAATAAAAAATAAATAAGAAACAAAAAATGAATTCTTCTCATGAAAAAATGTACTTGTATTGAACAAAAACAAAAAAATAAAATAAAAATTACAAAAAAAATGAATTATTCACAAGATTGAAACTTGAACATTAAGAAGGGAGTGAATTCCATAGTATATTGGAGCGGGCAAGAAAGGAACCTTCAAAAGTTTTGGTTCTGTGGAAAGAGGTATAGAAGTCAGAAGGGTATAGAAGCGATCTTGTTTCCTGTGAATGGACTGAGGATTTGAATTACAGGAGGTCTATAGATGTAGGAAGCGTTCTTGAAATTGATGGTTTGCTACAGGAAAGTTCAAGGAAATATTGTCGATGGGTGGAGGAGAAGACATAACTCACCATAAAGGTGGTGAGACTGTCTCGGGGTACCGAAGACAAATCTTAAAAAGCAATTCATGACTCGCTTCAATCTTTCCTCGGGCACAATCGAGAGACCACCATATATTAGACTTCCATATTCAAAGTGGGAGGGGAGGCGGAGAGAATAGGAGAGGAAGAATATGTTTGTTTGTGGAAGAATATGTCGGGAACGATGGAACAACTACCGTCTTTACTTGACATTTGGGCGATATGGGGTTTCTAGGACAGAATTAGTAATAATAGTAATATCAAAGTTTTCAACAGAGGTGCTGAACGTGATAGTGATAATTTAGGATTAAAGTAGGGTAGGCGTTGGATCTGAGGATGGAGTTGGAACCTATAAAAATGGCCAGAGTTTTCAAAGCGTTTAACATTATTCTATTCAAGTTTACCGTGGCACTGATTCTATGTCTTATCCCATCAAGATTATTTAGATCATTTATAACCTAAAAATAAAATATATATTTTATTATATTTTATATATTAAAATATATATTTTGCTATTATAAAATCTTGGAATCACCAAATTATCTTCTACGTTGACAATGCTCAAGAAAACAACATCCTGTAATGAACTTGAAAATGTTTTGTACTGCGAGATAAAAATTATATTTAAAAATGTTTTGAAATTAATGATAGTAGGAAATTGAAAAAAAAAAAATCGACATGAAACAACGTTTTTCCATAAGTTTCGGAGAGTTATCTTATTTTTGAAATTTGTACCTCACTGCTATTGCATACATAAAAAAGGATGAGAATAGTAGAGAATTATCTGCACTTTAAGAATGCCCGGGATATTTTGTGGGATAAGAATAACGGTTACCGAGATATTTTGAATATACCAACAAAATAAAAATCGGATAATGCCGAGGCCACAGGAAGTTCTCCAGAAGGAAATATATGCACCTCAGAAAAATAAATTCTCACTATGACCTTTTGTAAGGTACATCTCCCCAGGACTAAAAGTGTTTGACAATTTTTTTTTTTTAATTTAACTTGTTACATATTTTATAAAGTGCCTCCAATATCTCCAGATATAGGCAGATATACAATAAACAGCCTATTTTAAACATACATAGATTTATTATACGATAAAAAAGATAAACATTAAAAAATAAAATATTATATTTTAATCATTGTTTTAAAAAATGGGCCCAAGAAGAAGTATTTTTTTTTAAATTAAAGTTAATCTTAATGTATAGTTTTGATTCGGTTGAAGGGCAATGGGTAAATTCCATAATTAATTATATCCAGTTCCCACGTCTTGATAGGATTAAGATTACTTGATAGCCTTCTCAAGGTTATTTTATAAGAATTATTTATAAAACCTTTTAGGAATTATATTCTCAATTTCTATTTGGGTGAATACTTTTAGAATAAATAAATTACTAGCATAATTATATAATTTATGAGTGATGTTTAACTTCATGACTTGTGATATACTAGGGTCTTTTAATGAATGAATCTCCATAGGCAATTCACGGTAAAAAATACATACAACTAACAAATTATATGTTCAAATCATGTTATATGATATAGGAGTAATATTATTGGCCCCAAGATGCCTCAATTAGGCCAACAGGGGGTTGATTAGTAATTACCATTGACTTGCTCATTTTGTTTGGCAATTTTCCTAATATGATTTAATTATAATTGTTTCTACTTTGAGTTTTATTCTTTCGTTATATTTAAAAAAATCAATGTTTTTCCCGAAATCAAAGATGAGCCAGTCTTAAAATTCGTAATATTTTTTATAACTTTTCGTAATAGTTATAGTACAAGGACAGTACCTAATTTGGGAATCACAGATTCCGATCACTTTTATATATGCTATTGGGCAGGGTCTCCTCATTGATATGCAAAATGGCAAGACGTAATTCGTTTTCGTTCTCGAAAAATATCAATTTTAAGTTCTAGGTGTACATTTAAGCAAGTGACTATTTCCCCATTTGTAACACTACCTGTATAGCTCAGTGTTATAGCCGGGAAGCTGAGGCCAAAAAATGTGTCTGATTTCAAGAAAATTTTTGATCGTCTAGGCCGAAAGTACACTCATAACATAAAGGAAACATGAAGGTCTACCAACCTAGATCGGATGCAATAAAATTTTATAGGTCAACGAATTTTTCATTTTCGTCACTTTTTTTTCTGATTTTCCAGTGCATATATATATATATATATATATATATATATATATATATATATATATATATATATATATATATATATATATATATATATATATATATATATATATATCAGATTCTTATATATAAAAATCAGATTTTGCCTGCCACTTGCTCACTGAGCTGATAAGGAGTATTGGGAGAAAATTGGACAATTATCGGGACGCATCGCTTTAGATAAAAATATCTCTGATTTTTTATCCACGAAACTGTTTATATTATATGTATGAAACCTAAAGTTTTTTTTGCGAATACAATCATGTATCTATAGTTAAAGTTTCAAGCAAAGATTTACCTGTAATGGCTAAAATCGTAAACTCTTGTATCCCGGCTCCTAATAATGCTAAGGCAAACTTCTTTTTTTCATAATTTGTGTTTTTATTATGTCGATTTCAATGCTATTTATTGCGATCAACTGCATGCAATATTCGTTAAGATATTTGCTTTTGTTTAAGTTTCAAAATTGTAATAATCTGTAAAACATGTTGAAAACTTAAAAAAAATTCAATTTATTTTTTAAATTGTTATAATATTGGCTACTCATGATTTTTGGTCGAACAAAAAATGTCCTAAAAGTATTTATACTTTTGAAATACAGGTTCGAATTTTTTTTTTTAAATTAGTATTAGTAAGGAAAGTTATTATAATTTTGCAACGAAACAAGTCTCATTTTATTGAGCATCAAAAGGGCTTTCATTTTTGATAGTTTTATTATGATTGATTGAGTGCCTTTTTTTTCTACGATACTTCAAAATTGGGGGTCACAGACATTATTTGTTTGCAGTTTTTTGCGATTTACTTGGTATAAACGACTAGAGGAATGCTCTCTGACGGCTGGAATAGCGCTTTGAAAAATCGCTCTAGGACTATTTTGGCTCTTGTGAAAATCTTTTTTTCGAAAAAGCCTATTTTTATATGTTCTCTATTATTTTTGTTTTGCATACAATTTTTAATTCGCGGTTTTTAATTTTTTTCACGAAAAGTTGTAGACCAACTTCAGTTGTTTATAAATCATTTTTCCGTCATTTTAAACGCTATTACGCACCTTTTTATGTAAAAAAATAATTCTTAAACGTGAAAAAAACAATCGTCAGCAGGTTTATGATTTTTTTTCACAAGGTTGCTATCGATTTTATCAAAAACAAATACAATTGGTTTCTACTATTTTTCTTCTAATTATCACGTTGAGAAAGTCTATTGAAAGATTATTTCAAAACTTATGTATTGCGCCTGGACTACTAAGTAACTCTTATTATCTGGATAGGAGGGCTAAGACCTTTTCTAACTACTGTGGTGTGTCTGTTCTCCGAAAGCATTAGTTGTTTTTAAATGTAATGTAGTTAATGTGGGTCAGATGAACTCGGGAAAACAATCCCACTTTTCACAGTAGATTTCAATTTAAAATTGTTGGCACATTTCATTCTCTAGAAATGGCACAAGAGGTATTTTCAATTACTTGGGTTTTTTTATTAGTTCATTCGCTGTTATTTTGTTAAAGCATCAAATTTATTTGCATGTACATATTTCATTTCAAGAGACCTAAGGGAATTTATAAATATTTATGTGTCTAGTTAAAGTAATGGAAGAAATGGATATTTGACTTTCTCAGGTCTATTTCAAATTTTGGGAACTATAGCCTTTTGTGCAGTGTAATTATTTTTATTTGTTTTTAATTTTAGAAAGAATTGGCAGCAAGAGCTGGCTACTCTGCAACTGATATTGAAGTTATCACAGAAGATGGTTACAGTCTTTGGATGCACAGGATAGGCAATAATATCGGTCCTCCTGTTTTATTTCAACACGGCATATTCGTTACAAGTGAATCCTGGATATTACGTGGAAGGAATGAAGATCTTGGTACTTAATTCAAATTACGCATATACAACTTACATATATATATATATATATATATATATATATATATATATATATATATATATATATATATATATATATATATATAATGTATGCTAAAGTATATTTAGCCTTAATTATAGAAAAACACGTCACTATACTTTTTGCGGTAATCTCTAACAGAAGTTGAAAATATTTTTTAAATAAAAACTTCGTTAATTTTCTCTTGTTTAACTAAAGCCATTCCCGCTATCTTATTAATATTTTTTTCTTGATTTCAGTTTTTATTTTACTTAAGGAAGGATTTGATGTTTGGCTTGGAAACTTTAGAGGATCGGTTTACAATGAGTACAGTTTAACTTACAACAGATCTGACCCTCGGTTTTGGGATTTCAGGTAATGTGGAAGACAAAGTAATTTCAATGCTCACTTAAAGGCTATTCACAATCTTTACTTTATTGTATCAATAATTTCCATACCTATTAACCTCATATTTATTTCTATAGTTCAATAACAATGCTTTATTATAATATTAAGCCAGACTAACTGCCACTACTAAAGCAATTCGAGTTGCTAAAAAGTAACCTACAGATTTCAATATAAAAACAAATATTAAATTTGTTTTATTTTTTCAAAACCACCTCTCTTTTATCAATAAGTATACCTAAAATTTAAACACACAATTTAGCAATGAAACTGTAATATGGTCCACCATATTATTAAAAGTTTAATATAAATAGATATAAATAAATTAAATAGATTTAAGTTTTTAATAACATTTTTCACAGTATCATAAAATACATAAATTATAAAATTTCTTTAAAAAAAAAAAATGAAATACGAACTAACCATAATGTTTTTTCTACAGTTTTCATGAATCAGCTTACTATGACATGCCTGCTTTCATCGACACAATACTTAGCATACGAAGAAAGGACCAATTATTCTACATTGGGCATTCTCTTGGTATTGATAATGTTATTGATACTTTGTGTTGTGCTCATTACCCTAGCCATTATATTGATTATAATTTTAGGTACAACCGTATTTCTGGCAATGACCTCCTCAAGGCCTGAATACAACTCGAAGGTCCGAGCTGCAGTGCTCCTGTCGCCTGTTGCATTTCCTCCCACGTCTGAGGAATTGTCTCCTCTTTTTCAGATGCTATTGAAAAGTTCAAATGTGATTTATGTAATGATATTATTCAATATTCTTATATTTTATACTATCATTTATTAATTTTTCCAAAGTTATAATCGTAAATGATTAAGTTGAAAATTCTTCATTATAAGTGATTTAAATATTAGCAGCGAATTATTCAATTGATTTATATGATTGATTAACTTAAACCGGGGTAAGATTAGGACATATTTTACCGACATTTTCTTTTATCGTCTTGAACAGAAAAGTTTCTACTTTTATTAATTGAAATGGAAGCTATTACCTTTTGTTACCTTGAAATGTTCAGATTCTTCAAACATCTTTAACAGAAAGGGAGTATGAGGAGATTTTTTTTTTTTTTTTGTCTTAATGTGGCCCCGTAATTCGAGGTTACATTAGGACAGATATGTTTTCTCATTTGAACTAGTTTGTCCTGATGTTACTCTGTAAAACCTTCTAAAGTGTTCAACAAAATATTTAATATCTGGAAAGAATATTTTTCTTTCCAAATACTATAACTGTCTGGTTAAGGCTGAATACAGGATGTTCATATTAAGACGGCTCAAACTCATTTTACGGAAAAACGGTTGGTCTTACCGACTGTGCTGTATAATATCATTAATTTCACTTTCACCAGAAAAATTCCTCCTATCTATTATCCTATATTGTAAGATTTCTAATATGCTTTTTTAGCTAATTCGCTTCAACGGGTATGAAATTGGAAACTATTAATCAAATTATTCGAAACTATAATCGAAACCGGACTTTACTTGACTGGAGTCCTAAAGCAAACCCGTAAAGTGTATTTGACAGGAGACGGCAGTCAAGTCAAGTCATTTTCTTTTTTGCCACACACCTAATTTTATTCTACAATATAAAAACATTGTGATTTATTCTACTGAAAATATTAAATAATTTGGTTCTTTTTCATTAAATAGGAAGGTTGCATTCTATTTTCAATATTTTTTTCAACTTCTGTTTTCCATTGAAGATACCTGAAATAAGGATAGTTTTTTCTATTGAAACAGTAAGCACTAATCCCATTTAAAACAACTAACTCATTTCTGCATACTTTACGGGTTGGTTCCTTTCTGCTGAAAATGAAATGAAGTGAAAATACCCGAACTCCACTAATGTATAAATCATAAGCGGTTGCACGGGAAATTCCACAGGTACACAGGCATTTGTTAATAAGTCTTACATCTTTCGTAGCCCAAAATTGTTAAAGTTTGGTTTAACTTTAGTACTTAAATTGTTTAAACTACGTTTTAGACAGCATATTCGTTCAACAATTTTCCAGAAGAGGAAATAATATCCCCGAACACCACACCCGACTGGGGAATGTGGAATGACTCCCTGGTACTATAGTTCGTGCAACCTCTATGAAGGATGCTGCGCACGCTTATAATATACATGTTTTTTATGTCCCAGAGACATACGGCGGTGTTACACTCAAGCCATTACTGTATTATTTATTTATTTTATTTTATCCCCCTTCTCCTGAAAATGAGATATTTACTTTTCTCCTAGTTGAATGTAATGTAATACCTTAACTGTGATTGAATGAATCAAGGCAGGCCTATTTTCAGACTTTTTTTTCTAAAAATAACTCATTTTCTGCATGGTGTCTGATCATATACCTACTGAATGTCTTTGAGAATTTTTTTTGAATGAAGAGCATGTTTAAATTATTATCAATTTGCTTAATAGTGATAATTTAATTACATTTGTATATATTTCAGAGAGCTTTATTGCTGATGGCTCAGCACTATTTTGTTTTAAGAACACCAGACAGAATCAAGTCCCTCAAACTTTTATGCGGCGAAAAATCTGCAATTCAAACTTTGTGCATGGATTTGATAGGAATTTTTGCCGGTGAACACAAGATTAACCTAAATAAGGTAAACATATATTTTAATCTGATAAATCAATTTAAAAACAATTTATTTTATTTTGTTTTTGAACGACGTAAATATTGAAACAGCTCAAATTAGCTTTTATAATTATTTTTTTTATTGATAGGTATGGTAGTATTATGATAGTATTATTATTCAAATACTGTTAATGTCAAAATTATGAGATTTTTGTTTCGGAATGTCGATGTGGAGTTGCATTGAATAACTTTAGTTTACTGCTTTAGATATAACATTTTCCAAAAAATATAAACGCTAGTTAGTTAAACCATATTAGAGTTTATAATGTTTAGAATCAACTTCAGTGAATTTTATATAAATAATAAAATTAATATTTGCATTGATATTTTATAAGATAATGCTGTATGAAATAACTTTATTTTTCTCTTGATATTTTATAAGGCAATGCTGTATGAAATAGCTTTGTTTTCTTTTTTTCTAGAAGGACTATGAATTGTTTATGAGCTATTATGGCGGAGGAACATCAACCAAATGTTTGTACCATCTTGCTCAGTTATATCAATCAGGTAGACAAATTAAAGTTAAAGTGTTTTATTAGCATAATAACCCGTTATAACAAAGTAAATTCGGCCGTCTTAGGGGGTGAGGAAGGAGGAGGGGAATCATTAGAGGAGAATGGTAGAATGGTGGGCATTTATTTTTTTTTTGGTATCGTTTATCATCATTACATATATATCATCGACAGAAGAAAAGAGCTTGGGAAAATAAATAATTGGAGGAAATTGAGAGACTGAGGAGCTCTAACGAGTGTCACAAATTCTATCAAACGTGAACAGCGGCCGAAAACCATTCAAGCCCCGACTCGCATCGTGCAGGGACTCGGATGGATTTCTGTTAAATGAGAAGACAGACATACTAAAAAGATGGAACATCCACTTCGACCAGCTGCTTAATCAGGGACTGTACCTACATCAGGAAGCTACTGATCTTACGAGAATTCCTGAAGATGAAATCGAGCCCCCAGATGAAGAGGAGCTCTCTCAAGCCTTAAACAAGTTAAAGGACAACAAGGCACCTGGCTTCGATGAATTGCCGGCTGAATTATTTAAGAAAGGAGGGAATGAACTTCTGAAGATGATACACCAACCTAGTTATCATGATTTAAACTAGTGAAGTGATCCCGACAGCCTGGAATAAAACAGTACTGTGTCCGATCCATAAAAAGGGAGATCTACTTGAACCTTGTAACTATCGGGGCATCTCTCTCCTCCCATGTGCCTACAAAATATTTTCAAATATATTATACCAAAGACTGTTACCCCATGTTGAAAGGCAAATATCAGTGCGGATTCCATAATGGAAAGCCGACTACGGACCAGATTTTCTCCTTACGTACAATTTTAGAAAGAAGCAGAGAATACTAGATCCCCACTCACCACTTATTTGTGGATTTTAGGTCAGCTTATGACAGCATTCAAAGAGAACCTCTATATCAAGCGATGAAAGACCTAAATGTGCCAACTGAGCTTATTCGAATGGTGAAGCTTACAATGATAAACATTCAATGTGTGGTACGGGTCCAGGGAGGTCTGTCTGAGGGATTTATCCCAGATAGTGGTGCTAGACAAGGAAATTCCCACGCCTTTCTCCTTTTTCAACATTGGTCTGGAAAAGGCTATCAGGGAGTCAAAGATCCAGACTAGCGGCACAATACTCAACCACATGGTATAAATCCTGTGTTACGCAGATGACCGTGACATTGCAGGAAAATCAAAAGCTGCTGTAGAAGAAGCATTCCTTGCCCTCGAGGATGCTGCTAAGAAACTGGGGCTGGCTGTCAACTCCTCAAAAACTAAATACATGGTGGCTGGTCAAGCAAGAGGTCTCCATGAAATAACGGTCCACTTTGGGCCATACTATTTTGAACGAGTCGACGAATTTGTGTACTTGGGATCACAAGTGAATACGAACAATGATGTTTCGTCTGAGATAAGGAGGAGAATAACATCAGCCAACAGATGCTATATTGAACTGCGTCGTCATATAGGAAGTGGCTTAATTTCCAGAGCCACTAAAACAAGACTATATAAGACGCTGATTAGGCCAGTGTTGACATTTGGATCTAAGACCTGGGTTTTTTCAAAGGCGGATGAAAGAGACCTTTTAATTTTTGAAAGAAAAATATTATGGCGTATCTATGGGGCCCTATGCGAAATGGTGAAACATGGAGAAGGCGAACGAATGCAGAAGTGTATTCACTGTTAAGTGAGCCTGATGTTGCAAAAATGATTAAGCTCAGCAGGCGTCGTTGGGCGGGCCACGTCACCAGGATGGGAGTTCACGAGATCCCAAGAAAACCCTTCCATGAGGACTTACACGGAACCCGGCCGAAAGGCCGCTCAAACCTCAGATGGTCTGACGGTGTTGGAGAGGATTCAAGGACCCTGCTTAGTGTTCGGAATTAATGAATAGCTGCACTTCACCGAACGAACTGGCGGAAGCTGCTTGAGGAGGCCAGGATCCAGTAATGCGTTGTCGCGCCGATTGATTGATTATCATCATTAGCCAAAAAGTACGTGTGCCTGCGCCCCACTAGTTTTCGAAAGATTAAATTGGAGATATTTTCGGACGGGTATTTAGGATATTGCAAAATGGAAATTTCAAAAAATTCTAGGCTGACCATCACCGTTTCGTTCTCTCCGATTGGTATGTCCTCGCTAACTCGAATAGGAGTAATGAACGATCTAATTCTGAATTAAAGATTCAGAAGTGACATGGTTTTTTTTAGGATTGGAGGAGGGAGGGAGAAATTATGGAGTGCAGAAAATTGTTTCCTCTAGAGTTCCAATAAATCTAGAGTGGGCTCTGAGTTTTTATGTATTTTAACAACCCTATAATTAATGTTATTATTGTTAGTGGAACAGTATTCTTTGGTTTTCCATTGTAGGTGAATTCAAACAGTTCGACTATGGAAGTAAGGAAGACAATTTTCTCAGATACGAAAGCTTTAAACCACCAATTTACAATCTGAGCTTGGTAACTGCTCCAGTTGCCCTTATATGGGGACGCAATGATCCTCTCATGTCGAAAACTGTACGTTATATTATATTTTGACCTTGATTTAAAAAAAATAATAATTCGTTTACTAATTTTTAATTAATTATTATAACTTTATTTATTTATTTATTTTCAGTCAATAAGGAGGCTATCCAATTCCTTACCGAATGTCATATTTTCCAAAACAGTGCCGGATCCTTTGTTCACTCACATCGACATGATTCTGGGGTTGAATGCTGGCAGAGTTTTATATCCTGATATTATTAATTTATTTAAATCTGTATGGTTTTCAAGGTAACCTAATTAGCCTACTTGTGAACATATAAACAGAAACCATTACTGTATCTGTGAACGATACATGAGTACTATCTCATTAAAAATTATAACCTCATTAACTAATTAACATTTTATAATAAGAGACATTCTAGTGAAGTTTTTGGAGGACGATAACTGACATTATTTTTAATTGGTATTATTAATTTAATAACTGTATATATTTTGAGAAAGAGAGAAACTTCGTAAATAAGCAAGGTTAACCACAACTATTATTTATTTTATTTTGTATATAATTTTATATGTTTATTATTATTTTTGCAAGAATCTGAAATAATTTATTATATTAAGTAATATTGTTATTTAGTTTTATGGAATAGTGAGCACAAAATGCTGTGATATATTTTTATTAGAATAATGTTAAGTTTTCATTAATAAAAAACAAGATATTAAAATGTTTGATAGGTTTTGTTATTTTTTACTTCTTCTTATTCTTCCTCTACCTCCTTTGTGCCGTGAAGCGTGGAGTTGCAGTCTCGGTCCATCTAGCCCACTGGTCCCTGTCCCTGGCTAATCTTCTCATCTCCGGGATGGTGCGTCCTCTAGCTGCCCCCAGTTTTTCAATGTAATGAGAGTGCATGCCTCTGGGTCTGCCACGAGGCCGTCTTCCTTCTGGCCTAGCTTCCAAATACCACCTGGCTTTTCTGGTATCGTCCATTCTACAGACGTGTCCATACCATTTTAGTTGCCGCTCTTGCATGGTGTCGCGCACTGATCTAACACCCAGATCGTCCCGAACTCTTTCATTTCTGACGCAGTCTCTCCTGGTCTTGCCAACTATTCTACGGAGGAATCTCATTTCTGCAGATGTTATCCCACTTACGTGCTTGTCGAGAGCCGTCCAACTTTCTGATCCATACAGGAGAACTGGGAGGAACACGGATTTAAAAATTCGTATTTTGGCATCTCTACTTACTTCTTGCTTGCCTATAACAGTTTTGGAGATCTATGGTACACTCCATTGGCCTTCTTCACTCGATTCAGAACCTCCTGGTCTATTTGACCATCTTTACTTATTATGGTTCCTAGGTACGTATAAGTATTCGTAAGTTCAAGGGGTTCACCATTACACACAATCCTAGGCTCTGCGTTTTCTCTTCCGACATACATGATTTTACTTTTGTTAGGGTTTATTTGTAAGCCCCTAATCTTCAGCTCCTCATTCCATTCCTCCAAGGATGCCTGGATATCCTCTTCAGAGTCAGCTATGAGTACGATATCATCCGCGTATATCATCGCTTGAGTCAGTACTGGAGTTAGGTTCCAAAAACCTACTAGTGCTCTGGGGCATCTCCATTTAAACACCTTCCATATCTCATCCATAAGGAGGACAAATAGTAGTGGGCTTAGGCTGTCTCCCTGCTTTACTCCCTTATAAAAGTGGAAAGGCCGCGATGTCTGACCATTAAGTCTTACAATGCCCTTTGGGTCTTGGTACACTGATTTTATTGCACTCACCAAGTTTGCTGGCACTCTTCTTGTAGTTAGTGTGTCCCATATCTCCTGCCTCTGGACTGAGTCAAAAGCCGCCCTCAGATCCAGGAATGCCAAATAGACTGCCTTTCCTCTGTCCCACGCTTTCTCTACTATCATTCTTAAGGAAAAAATGTGGTCCTGAGTCTGTCTTCCATGCCTGAAAGCCGCTTGCTCCTCTTCGATATCTTCTTCCACAATACCCCGTAGTCGCTGCTCTAATATCCTAGTATATATTTTGTACACTACTGAGGATAGGCAAATTGGTCTATAGTTGCCACATTCGCTTTGGTTACCTTTCTTTTGTATTGAGATTATGATGTTGTTTTCCCATTCTCGTGGCAGCAACTTAAGATCCCAAATCTTCTGCAACAGTATTTGAAGGCATTTAATCATTTCATTGTCTCCATATTTTATGAATTCCGGAGCTATGCCATCTGGTCCTGGAGCTTTTCCCAGCTGGATTTTGTTGACTGCCAATTCCACCTCGTCTTCCCCAATCACATCGTCCATATCTTCAGGACGAGCATCATCTACTGTACCTCTTCTTCTGCAGTTCCTGTAGTTAATGATGAAGACGTTCTTACATCCTAAATTTCGTCTGAAAGAACTGCCTCCAGACCTCCAGCACTTCCTTTTCTTCGGTCACCAACTTCCCATGCTTGTCTTTAACGTTCCCGACCGGTTTTGACCTCTTACCCTTCAAGGCTTTCGTAATATGCCAGAACTTCCTAATATTCTCTCTATAGTTGTTCGTCTTAGCTAATTTGATTATTCTCTTAGTCTCATTTCGGTTCCTGACATATTCATCCCAGTGAATAGGTAACTTAGTTCTATTATAAGTTTTCCAGGACTCTTTCTTGATCTTGACACTTCTTTTGACATCATCGTTCCACCATTTTGTTTTCTTGGTATAGGGCCTTATTTTTTGTTGTCCACATACTTCAGTTGCTGTATTGAGTATGTTGTTCTTAATTTCATTCCAGAGGTCATCCATCGTGTTCTCCCCGTTTACTTCTTGGAGGCGACTTACGAGCAGTGACCGATATTCTTCTTGTTTATTTTCTATTTTCAGCTTACCAACATCAATCCGATCATATGATTTGTTGAATCTCTTTCCTGGTTTGATTATTTTTGTATCCGCTATAAGTAGTTTGTGGTCTGTGCTTAGTTATGCCCCCCTTATAACCTTTATATCAGTGAAGAGCCTTCTTAGGTCCCGGTCGATCACAAAATAATCAATGATGCTCTTCCTCATAGTTCGTTCTCCTCTACTCTCAAAGGTGATCTTGTGTATCGTTTTGTGTTTAAACCAAGAGTTGCCTATGAGCATATTATTCTCTATGGAGAATTCTATGAGTCTTTGGCCGTTACTATTGAGCACACTTTCTCCTCCCCACGGACCCATCACTCCATGCGCATTAACTTTATCGTTTCCAGTCCTAGCGTTAAGATCCCCGCTTATCATTATCATTCTGCCTTTGTTCTTAGCATCATCTACTGTCCTCTGGAGATCTTCATAGAACTGAACCTTGTCAAATACGGCTGCGTCTTCTACCGGGGAGTATACCTGTATAACAGTAGTTTTACCGATTGACAGTTCTACATCAATAGCAATGATCCTTGATGAAATTGGTTGCCAGGATTCTACCCTCTTATACATTTCGTCTCCCATCGCAAACGCTACTCCCTCCTTTGCTCTATCTCTCACACCAACACCAGAGTACACCATATTATACCCATCAGGCAGTGTTTGATGTCCACTTCCTCTTTTCTTCACTTCACATAGCCCCATTATGTCAACTTTGTGCGCTATGATTTCTTCCACTAACTCCTTTTCCTTTCCCGTGAGCGATCTTATGTTCCAAGTGGCAAATCGTAGTCCCTTGTCCCTGCCTTGTCCGTAACTGTAGGACTGTCCAAATCCGAGGCTGCATAAGTTCCTTTGAATCATTTATACTCCTTACGGGTGATTGGCCCAGTAGTGGAGGCCCCTTGCCCAGGGACAACAGGTTGCCTGCTATACTCCCAACATTGAATCTTCCCAGGAGCGGTGATCCTGGGGAATGTACTGTGTTTGACCTTAGTGTCAGTGTTTGTGACTAGTGTACTGTTCTTTTATGTGTAATTGCGCTGTGTACTGAACTCAGGAAACCGGGGGGTCGTTAATCCCCACTAGTGGGACGCATCCACTAGCCCTTGCGGGAGTTTTTTTTTTTTTTTTTTTTTTTTTACAAAGATTTAAATACGAGTGCACGTACCCTCTCATTTTTGGGGTAAAAATGCTTATTACTTGACATGAATCAGGAAAAGGTGAATTTAATATTATTTATTACTATTATTATAAATTTATTATTATGTATAATACTTATTAATATTATTATGCAGGTAACCTAATATAACTAAAATGTAAGCCTAATTAGGTTACCTTAATATTATTATTATATTTATTATTATGACACAGCTTACAAATGACGTAAACGGCTTGAAAATAATTAATTTCCGTTATTAGAGATGCAAGTGTATATAGACGGATAAAAATACGAATTTCCAGACAAGGTGCTCAAATCAAGATGATTCGCATGGTTTTCAAATTTTGAGCATAAAAAGAGAAAAAAAAAATTTTAAAACAATTTTTTATAAAATGATAAAAAATGATTTTATAACTTTTTTATAAAACCGGACATTTTTTTTTAAACACCCCAAAAACATTAATCTTCTCCTAAGAATTCCATCAAGACCCCTTTGTGGTCCCTATTTGACTGGACTAATTTTGTCACTTCTGCCTCCGGGTATACAAAAAAACTTGCTGAAACCGTACCGAACTTCATAATAGATGTCATTAAATACTACTAGTTTGTCTATAAAATATTAAAATAGAAATAAATTTGGTAAGGTGATGTGGGATAAGTGCGTTTTTGGGGAAGGTATATAATTGTCTCGTTAAATCCGAACCCACAGCTGGCAAGAGCTTAATGGAACATGAAGCCTAATCATTTATGTATCAGAAATCAGTCATGATTGTTCACTAAGGTGAAGTATAACGAGCTGTAAAAATATTAGTTCCAATCTGTTGATAAAGTTATGTCTTAAACTTTTATCAGTGGGTCTTTTTTTTTTGCCTAAAGCAGAACCCACAGAAGCTGTTCTTCAAAATATATTGATTTAGATTTCTCCTTGACAGTTTTCTATTTTTTAAGTGCTTGTCCGTAGTCACCCAGCAAAACATGATAATAGGGAAAAGTGCAGACGTCTGTTATGTGACTAGTGTGCGTGGTGTATACTTACTTACTCTTCCTATGATGTTTTGTCCAGGCAACTACGGACTAACGAATTAAAACAAAAATTATTTTTTTCAATGCATTTATTCAATTATATTCCACATCCCATTTTTATAACTCAATGAAGATTGTAAATTGTGAATCTCAGAAAAGCTTTAACTTTTTTCGATCATTACACCAGTACAATAATCCTCCGGAAACAGAACTATTTTGCACTTACCCCAAAACCGCTCCTGCTTAAATAACGAGTATTCCAAATACCTCGTACGCACATACCCCTTAAGGTGAGGGCAAGTGCGTATTAAGTACTATTCTATTAAATTATCAATATCATCAAAATGGGCGTGTTTGAAATGTAGAATTAATATTTAAACATAATCGCCTAAGGAACATTTAAAAAAAAAAGGAAAAATCTAGCTTCAAAAATAAAAATTTTACAGTTTTATAAAATCGAACATTGAACCCAATTTTTTTATTTATTTTGTAATTTATTTTCTATATTTTTGTAAAGAGTTTTTATTTTTATAAATAAAATATATAAATATATTATTAAATAAGTAAATATATTATAGCAACAAGATTTTATTTTCCTATCTTATTGAATGGAGCAGAGTACTTCAGTGGTAAGGCACTGTGTTGACATGCTCCCGGTTCCGGGCTCGAGACCGGCTTTGGCAGATAATTATGTATTCTGTTATCAGCCGTGCATCGAGGCTGTGGGATCGGGAGACCCTCCTGTGGGTACCCTTAATTGGGGGAAAAACCTGGCGGTTGAGCGTGATCTCGGCCAAATCACCTCCTTGCACAATCATTGGCCTAGAAACAGTACGGTCCTTACCAAGTTCTGAACCCAAGACCCTTCATGGGTTGAGTGGTCCAGGTTTTTTTTAATTTGAATAAATTGAAAAACATTGTTTAAATAGTATGCGTTAAGGCGTCATTTACAATTTAAGTCACTGTACTTTAGAATAAAGCAACAAACGAAAAGAAAAAATAAATAAATCATTGCTTTTAAAAACAATAACTAGACAAGATCAGGAAAAACAGAATTGAAGTGACAATTTAATACATGAACAGTATTAGGCTTGTGTTAGTCTTTGTTTACTTGTCGTTGCTTGAACTTCGTCTCTATTAAACTGTTTACAAAAACAGCGCTGGTGATCCTTAATAATCATTCCTCAGAACCTGTGTTAAAGGAAGACAAACAAAGCCGTCATTATTGAAAGTGAGTACTGTCAAATAATGCCATTTGAAAAAAAAATTTGTACAACACTTCAGGTAAATATCATTTATAAATATCATTAAGAAGTAAAGCAAGTAGTCTAAAATTAAGGTATACAAATTTAATTTGTTTCTGTAATATACTTCAAAGTTTCAAAAGTTTGGCCGAGCGAGTTAACACGCTTGGAAAATTGCACGTACTTGCAAACCCAATAGTCCAGGCAAACTAAGCCTGAAAATGACAAATAAACCTTATGTAATTACAATTTTTTCGGGATGTGTACGGGGGGGGGGGGAGGAGATCTCCTGTACTCGCAATAAAAAATTCCCGGCGATCGATCGCGATCGTTGTGCCGAGGAGGGCGGGGAGACGATTTAAAGGGACCTTCCCACGGTTGCGCGCGCATATCTCGAAGACGGTGTGTCGTAAAAAAAGAAACATAGAATAAAAAATGAAGATGACAAAATTTCCTACAATAGTTATTATTATACATTATTTGGAAAAACGAACCGTTTCCGAGATATCCTCTTTGGAAAATGAGAAATTTTTCGAAAAATGTTTTTTTCGCCAAACTTGTTGTTCTTACTCCTTCCCACATTTTTTTCACACAATGGTGTGAATTGAAAAGTTGTAGAGAATTTAATTACCTTCATGAATATATATACAAATGTCAATTTATCTTCAACTGGTCAAAAAATATAGCAATTTGAAGTGTTGTGGTAAATGTCAACACAGCCATAAAAGACCTGAAGTTATTTTTGCCACTAATTCCTTTTGAAATGTGTCGTAAGAGGTCCCCTGATTAAGTTTAATGTATTATAATGAATTCCCGAGATTACGTTGCCCCGGAGGAGAGGGGGCGATAAAGGAAAGATTGAAGGAGCAATCGAAGAGGAAATAAAAAATAGTAGTGTAAAAAATGTATATCTTTATATATGTTTATTGATTTAAGGTGAATGCTTATATATGAATGCAAAAAAGTATATTTTTAAATTATTCAAAAAATGAATTAAATTACATAAAATGGAAATTGGCACTCATACAATGCAAACCTACATCGGTACTACCTTTGTTGAAATGAAACATTCAAAGAAAAACACTGAACCCCATTGGCTGCTATGAGCAATATCATCAAAGTGAATGATGAGCTATTGGTCAATCACCATCAATCGACCCCTTGATGATTTTTCAAAGGAGTATAATCGTAATCGAAATAAGACAGGAGATGAGGATGTTGAGAATCTCCTTAAATAAGAGCCGTCTCCGTTTCCAGAGTCATTGTTCGATGAGGGTGGCATGAGAAAAACGCAGAAATGCCCTATACAAGGAATTTCCCGTTGACAACAGCCAACATTTGGATGTCAAAAGTATTTTTACTGTCGTCGATGGTGGTTTTCTCCACGTTCGCGTCAAGTGGACTCCAGGAAGCACATTTTCACCAATTTGCCAGCAATACGCAACGTAAGTGACTAGTCACTACGGCGACACCAACTTTGCGGTCATCAACATCACCTCTACAAAACGATTTCAGCAGAAGAGAAGAGGATCCACCAAAACATCTGCAGACTTCTTGTTAGACGAGGACATGATGGCCACTGTTCAACAAGAGCGTTTCCAGGCCAATGAGAAAAATAAGTAAAGATCACGTTATTTTTAATTCCACTCTTTGTTTTCCCCGGTGAAAACTAACGCCCCTTCAGCTCCCGATCAAATTTTATTCTTTAATCAAATTTTATTCATATTCTTTAAAATATTTTCCAGAGGAGTAAAGAATATCCCCAGACACTCCGCCCGACTGAGAAGTATGGAAGGACCTCCAAGTTCTATGCTCGGGCACCATCTAGATCGGAGAGCGTAATTTTTTAACTGAAAGATTTAAACCTACCATTCCTAAATAGAAAAACTGAAATTTAGACACTTTCAATAACTTTGGGTGTGGTTAGGTGTCCTCGTCCGTCGGAAAATAATCTGCAACAATCAAAAACTTTTCTTTTTTTTTAGTTATTTAGTTAAGAAAAAAAATATATATATATTTATATATGTATGTGTGTGAGGGTCGGGGTGGCCGAGCGGGTTAACACGCAAAAGTGGACCTATTCACAAACCCAAAGGTTGTGATTTCGAATCCCGGTACCGGCATTACTTTAATTTGATTAAATTAATAATTCAAGCAATTTATCACCCCTCTCTCCCCCCCCCCTCGGATATGTGAGCCCCGTCAGCCTACTGGAGGGAACTCACATAGGCCGGGCGTAGGAGTGATGAACCTACCCTATGTGTACCTAAATTGAGAATGGCGGTGTGATCTTCCAGGACGTAAAATGGCCGCCTGGAGGTTCGGTCCATGAACAGTCTGCTTCGGAGAAAGAAATATAGATCCTCGTGCGCCTGCTGACACCTAACAGCCATAATCCGTGGATCATGACCGGTTTGTCACTGACCTTGAACCCGAGTGAGTCGGTGGGAAGGACACTGCCGAATTGGTCCCAAATAGACCGATTTTGGAGTTATGGATAGCCTGCCGCTGCACCATGAAAACCATGGTTCGTAGCAACGTGAGGTTGGGTGACCCCCTCCACCCTGTCTGTTCTCCCGCAAGCAATACATGTCTGAATGAATACTACATCGCGCGGCCAAAGATCTCCATGGTCTATAGTGCCAACCGAAAAAAAAATAAAAACAGTATCTATAAAAAAACAGTATCTATAAAAAAACAGTATTTATCTCTCGGTTAAAAGTTAATGCATAATTTTATCAAATTTAGGGCCTGCAGTTTAGAGGACAGTTTAATGAAAGCCACATCAATTATCTCTCAGTTTAGTGAGATGCAAAATTTTATCAAACTTAGGGCCGTTTTAAAATTGCACCATGTTATGAACGTCATTTGATGATATTTTAATACCTCACATAAATTTAGAAATATTAATGGTGATTCTAGATATTTATTGGTCAGTTAATTACTTTAAAATGAATTAAAAATTGTCGTAGTTTTTCACTGGGATGTCTTAGAGGTCAATGTGGTGAAAACTCTGTCCATTTCTCTCACCGTTTTACTCATATGTGATGCAAAATTTTCAAATTTGGAACGACAGTTGTAAAAACACAATCGACTAACCGATTGTTATTTCGCCTATTTAACCAATGATGAGCGTAGCTTGACATAAAAACCAATTATCAGTCATTCCGATTAAATTCTCCGTCAAAATTTCGCTATTTAAATTCAAATTACCGACGTGAACTCCCCGGGTATGGAGTAACCGTAGGCTATTTCATTGTTTAGAATGGTAAGTACATTTTATCTTACCTGTTGGTAGCTTTACATCTTCCAGCTCTAATCAATGCGCTTTCATCGCCCCTAACGTAACCGCTGAAAACGTGTTTACACTGCAGGCCCTGGTGGACGATTCACAAGAGATAAAGACAATATCTCTTTATATATATTATAGACTATATATATTATAGCCTCCATTGACATATTCAAGGCTTTCGATACCATAGAACGTAATGCTCAGTACGAAATACTGGAGTCTCAACAGAATTCATTCAGTATATTAAAAAAATATATCTCTGATATAGTTTTTTAATATAATGAATGAATTCTGTTGAGGCTATCACCGTGTCTGTTCAACTTGAATTGGATCATTCAATCTTTTCGTGGTCACAAAATCACGAACAAGATGATCAATTGTCTAGCTTTTGCAGGCGACGTTATCATGATCTCATCCAGCTCAAACGGAATGGAGAGGTTATTATCCAGTGCGAAGACATCAATTGAGGAGCTCGGAGTGAGTATAAATCCAGGAAAATGCTTGACTCTGACTCCAGTCAGAGTCCTCAAGTCCAACAAAATGAAAGTGGAAATGGATAGACCCATGTTTTATATTAACAACATTCAGTTAAAAAGTTTAGGTATTTTAGAGGGTTGGGCATTTCTGGGAGCGAAATTCATACTGAGTGCTGAGTACTGGGATTCTGTCAACATAGTAAACGAGCTTTCATCTGCCTTAAAAGGATTCGTGAAATCCCGTTGAAACGCCAACAAAGATTGATCACTTTGCGGGCGTTCTTCATAACGGACTCAGAAGTTTATTCACTTCCTCACATTGAGCAAGTATAAGGCTTCGGATTTAGAGAAACTTGACATTCTAACAAGATCCGGAGTTCGAGTATAACTTCTCCAGGATACTCGCACATTTTATTTTCACACATGTGCCAGTGGTGGTCTGGGACTGATGAATAATTCGCTCACCGAATAGGAACTTTATCAGACTTTATTTAGAACTTTATAGGAAGGATGACAGGAAGGACTTTATCCCTATAACAACTTCCTACAGATCACCAGATGGTGCTCTGCTCACACAAGGAGAGAGTATTCTGAAGAGGTGGAATGATTACTATCGGAGCCTACTGACCAGAGGATCCAGAAGAGATAGCGAAGTGGAAAGGACCGTCAATAGGGAGGATGTGCCACCGCCTGATCAAGAGAAGTTCGGGAAAGCTCTCCAGAACCTGAAAAAAAACAATAAAACTCCAGGACTGGATGGAATACAAGCAGAGCTGTTTAAATATAGTGGTGAAGAAATGCAAAAGGCCTTATATGATCTTGTTCTCTCTATCTGGATAGAAGAAAGGATGCCAGAGGACTGGAATAAGGCAATTATTATTTCGCTATTATTATTATAATTATTAGTATCTCGCTCCAACCAAATGCTTACTACCAAGATACTATCGGGAACACTTTTTAAGAGTAATATGCCGTATGCTGAGAGACTATTGGGTAGGCTGGCTTCAGAAGAGGTCGCTCTACTGCAGACTAGGATGATATTATCCTCGAAGAGCCTCGAATATCAAATGGTCATCATCTTTTCGTCAACCTAAATGCTGTTTATGACAGTTTCATCAGGGAGGAACTATGCCATACCCTGGAAGTGCTGGGTATGCCCGGGAAGCTGATACGGCTGGTGAAAATGACTATGAGAAGCAAGAAATGCCTTTTACGAATATGCCAAGATCTTTCTGAGGAGTTTGAGACGGGTGCTGGCGTAAGACAGATGGATGCATTGGCTTGCCTGTTATTTAACCTAGCACAAAAAATGGCCATCAGGGAATCCCAAATCCAGATTGGTGAGACCATCTTCAATCGACTGGTTGAACTATATTGATATTATTGCTATATCCGAGTATTTCCTACGAAAAGCCTTTATGAACTTTGAGAAGGCAGCCAGAAAATTCGGTTCAGTAGTAAACGAGGCCAAAACTAAATACATACCGGTGGTGGAAACAACCTGGCTGAGTACGTTTTGGCTGGAGAATACAGGTTACAACGACTGGAGAGTTTTGTCTACCTGGGATCTGAAGTTAATTCAAGAGATAAGTTATAGAATCTGTTTAGCAACTGTCCTCACGTATGGAGCAGAAACTTTGCCCACAACGAAAGCAGATGAGAATATTTAAAAGGAGAATACTGAGGAGGATTTATGGCCCTCTCCATCGAAGATACTCCAACAAGGAATTCCATGAGCGATACAAATTATGTACGTGGTGAAGTTTGAGATCGCCTGAAACTCATGACAGAAGTCTTACATCGGATACGCAAAATGGGAAAGCCAAAAGCAAGATGGCTAGAAGGAGTGGCAGCAGATGCCAGATTGCTTTTTAAAATACGGAACTGGGCAGCTACAGCACAAGATAGAGCCTACTGGCGAAGGCTGCTGGATGAGACCTAGATTCAGCAATGGATTGTTGCGCCAAAGAAGAAGATTCTCTATGTTTGATGGAAATACGAATCTGGCTATAGCTTTCGACCAGTAAAATGTTAAATATAGTTTATATTATAGCACGATGAAATAAAATTATGAATTCATTATTTTTATCATTATGCTGGTTAAAAATCAGAAAAGAATATTTCTTTTCTGTATAAATGCTATTCATTCTATCAATTATCGATACAGTGAATAGCATCTATATCATTACTTTATTTACTTTTTTTCCTGACCTCTATGCATTAGCTGTCTTTTTAAGTTTATGTTTACATTTTTCCTTAGTTTATAACCTTCAATAACTTCCCCTATTGTTATAATGGATTAAGACTTCTAATTTATATTGCATTTTATTAATATAAAAGTATTAAATATTTTAATTGTTTTTTATATGTATATACTTACATTGGTCCATACATAATGATAAATGTGCTCAACAAGTCTTAAATAAATTATTTACTGCTATTATATGGGATAGAAAATATTAATGAATCAAACTTTCGGTGAGTGTTTTTTCGAATTACCAGAAATTTACTAATTTTAATTGAATTAGAATCATTTCTTCATTCCTACTACCGGAAAGTACTAGTCATACATAAGTAGTCATTCCTACTTCCAGTATGTCTTTGAAGAAGGATGTTAATTTGTAATCTTATAATAAATTGCCTAGATGGAAAGTAATCATGTGACAACTTCACAACCTTGGGAGCAAGTTGACCACACAAAATTTTTAATAAGTGTGATAACTTGATTTAGTAATTAATTAATTAATTACTAAACCTTATTTAAGTGAAACTTTATTGTCGTTTTGATCCAGTTCCTTGAATATATCTGCAAGAAATGAGTCTTAAGAACATTAAAAGATAGGGGTTATTGGTATCTGTATGGTAATTGTATTTAATTATATTTGTGGAGTAATCTGTTCCCCATGTTTTTTTATTAAAACATAGTGGGATGAATACATAAACATTATGTTTTGTATTTTTTTCCAGTGATCACAAACACCCTTAGGATTGTTGAGCGAAAGTGCAACTAAATTAATTTTAATAAAAAAATGGATCAAAATAAATAAGATGATGCTGCTGGAAAGCGATGAAAGGAAAAGAAAATATTGAGCCAACTTCTCAGACGAAACAAAACAAAGAGAATTTATTCAAAAACTGAATATCAGAGGGCATACAGAGCTGCTATTCAACCACGAAAAATGGCTTTTCAAAAAATTACACTAACATGGAAAGATGATGAGGGCAGAAAATCTCATTAAAAAATCCAAAATGGGAAGGAAAACCTCAGAAACAAACCAGTCTAATAGCGTATCACTGAGTAATACTAGTCTGTGGATGGTCAAGACTATCCCTTTCTACTTCAACACTCCACTTGCTATGTTTCTTATTACCTTATCATATTCCCAGTACTGAAGATTTTATTCATTTGATGATATGGTCCTTATGATGATCCCTTAAAAGTCTCAATGCCTCTTTTATCATCTCATAGGAGGCTGATGATTTTGTATACAATAATGCATATTAGTCAATATAAATTATTTTAGGGTTCTAGTAGTACCTCTTATTCATAAATTGCTGTTTTCTCCATTGTTCCATAATCAATTAAACCTCATTAAATATATTAATTTGTATTGATTAGGATACCTTATTCAGGGATGCTAAAACCATCGTGTTATTTTCTTACAAAGAAGAATTGTAATCAATAAAAATGCTCTAAACTTGAATAAAACCCAAATAAACAAAACATAAGGAAGAGTCTAGGGGAGGAATAGGTAGATTGGACAGAAAAAGCTTCAGCCAATCAGGACTTTAAATTCCTAGAACCATGCTTATACATATGGGTGTACAGAGATTTCATGAAGTACCTGAAAATTAATTGAACATGCTTCAAATCATTTAGATGAACTTCCTCGGTGAAAAGATAATTATGATTAACCAAAAAGAAATCCTTACCACTCCTCATTTATGCGAGTGGATACAATATTCATTTGGGATCCTTCTCAACAAAATATAAAAGCATTTTACAAATTTTCTTTACTTAATCCCAGAGACGGAAACGTGTATATGAGAAGAGATTATACTTCAGATTACATGTTGATGTGGTTCAGACAGGTTTTTTGTAATTAAAGGTATGATTAGTAGAGTAATAGTTGACACCAAAAAATGATGCCACTATAAATATTTGAGAGAAAACAAAATTTTAACATCAAATTTTTCATTCTCTCACTCTGGTCTAAAGTTGTCTTGGGAGATTATTTACTATGTTTTGAAAAAAAAAATAAGGCACTATAGATAATTATTTCGTTTCAGTATTATCAGGGCTGAGAAGATTCTAAAATTCCTCAATTTAGAATTTTAAAGATGCCGTAAAATGGAAAGTGTCCCAGTTTTGTTTCATTCCCTCACCAAGTGGTAATTTGAGTTCTATCGGGAATTTAAAATATAAAATAAACACTAAAAGACAATCATAGGTCTTATTGCTTCCAAATTAAGGAAGCAATGAGACTGAATGCAGTGCGGTCTAGAGGTGCCACCTATTTTCATTTGTTTTGAGGCGGCTCCATATTTTTATTGTGGTTCATTCTCTCACTCTATTTAAACAAAGTAAATAATTTTTTTTTTTTCTTTCGTGGTATAACAGATTCATTTTAGAGACAGTTATAGATCTGTTCCTTATAGTTTTTTCGTCACCTCACCTCTTAAACCTGAACCGTCTTAGAAATACAGTAATAGAGGGAGTTCAAAAGGGTGTAAACCATTTTTTTAAGAGGATGACAACCCAATGTGCTAACCTGGAGAAAAAACACTGCATAACTACACAAGGTGAAAAAGAAACAAATGCTTCTTGCTGATTACTAAGCTACACAAACATTTTTGAAAAGATTTCCTTATGATAACTTTTCGTCGACATTAATCCTTTTGGTTACTACACCCAAAAACTTCGAAGAGAGATGCCGGTCAAAACTTTCATTATTTATTAAAGGCAACGTTCATTCCTAAAAGAACATATTTGTTAAAAAATTTCCCGTTCATGAAATACACATACAGCTGAGTTGTGGGTATAAAATATTTACATTTAATATGCAAAGGGGCATTCTAAATGTTTTTTAGAAGAAAAATTGTAAGGGTTTCTCTAGGAAAATGATCCAAATATTGGAGAAATGGACTTAGGTCCACTGATAAAATGTAGATGCAGAAAAGAAATAAACGAGGCTTTTCATATAAAAGGGTTGAAGGAGGAAATAATGTGTACTGAATAGAGGACCCACAGACCCCTCACCCCTCTCTAATAAAATAAGCATTGATTAAGTTTAGTTAATTTTTTTACGAGATAAGTGTATTGAAAAATGTTTATTTCCTTTGTTAAAAATGTATTCCAAAAAATAAAAATCATTCAGTAGAAATGAAAATGAATAATAATTTTTTTTTTTAATTTAAATTTACAGTTTCTTTGTTGTAGTGTGTCATTATATATATTTTTTTATGATTTATAAAAATAAATCCATTAGGCACTCTTTATTGAAGGGTAAAGCCAACCTCCTTACGCAATTGGATTTGCAATCTTAATTGTTCTTCATATCTTTTTTATTTGTTTATACTGTCTTTATATATTTGCATCATATTGATCTTTTGTTAAAATAAAAATATGTTCAAATTCTTTTGAATTTTTTGTTTTTTAAAAATTACTCATAAATTTGTTGTGCATCCTTTCCATATCTTTTATTGATGTTGATCATTTCTTTTATAGGTTATGATGGACAATTTGGCTGTACATAATGATGAAATATGTGTTGAAAAGAGTGAACTAAATATTATTATAAATAAAAAATTGTGTAAAGTAATTAGCAATGAAAATAATTTAGAGCAAAGTGAAGTACTAAAACTAATAGAAATCATTAAAACAAACACCATAACAAGTTTACATTTATCTAATTGTCAGTTGTTAGACTTTCCTTTGAATTTTTGTGCTTTAGATTACATCACTGAGCTAAATATATCTGAAAATAAAATTGAAAAACTTCCTGATGAATTTGTTAAAATAAAAAAACTGAGAATTTTGGATATTTCTAATAATTTTTTTCATGAGTTTCCCTCTGCATTATACAGTGGTCTCCACCTTATAAAGTTTCTAAATGTTTCTAATAACAAAATTACTTATATGTGTAAACCTCCATGCTGCTTAGCTAAACTTGAACATCTTGATCTTAGCTCTAATAATTTACTTGAACCACCTCCTTGGCTCTTAGATGATGCACCAAGCTATTTGGAATATGTTGATTTATCAAATAATCCTTGCTTTGAAGAGTATTTTGAAAATAAGAGCACATGTTCTGAAAATAAGGTAATTGTTTTTGTCATGTATTTTAAAATAGATAAACTGATATTCTGCTATTTTAAGTGTGAATGAATATGATTCTATGAATTTCAGTGTAATTTTTTTTAATTTTCCAAACCTTTTCCTTATTACAATTGACTTATTTTAGGTTGCTGGTAGGATAAAAACTCTGAAAATATCAAATTGCAAGTTTCGAGAAGGTTTTTGCAGCTATCTGCTTAATTTTAGTAATTTAACTGTATTAGATATTGGAAATTATGGTATTAAGCCTCACAATTCCAACTATGTTTCTTACCTAAAATGTTCGCTGCCTTCATCCATTGAAAAACTTTTCATGATTAATATTGGACTGGGTGGTGTTTCAAGCGCTGTTACTGATTTATCAAATCTGAGGTAACTACTTTATTGATAAACTACAAATTTAACTGTTTTGTTAAGAAACTACAAATAGAGACACTTCAATGCTATGTAAAAAGATCCTGAGGTCATTTTCTTATTAAATAACTTTAAATATTTTCTTGAATTGATTCAGAACCAATATTATAGGGGAATGATATTTCTCTTTTTTGGGGCAGATTCGTAATATATCCAGATCATTGTGAATGCATAAATCTATTTACAAAATAGTAAAAAAAATATTGAGTTTTTAGATTTTAGGAATTGGTTAAACCTCGTTGCTTAGTAGCATTTGTTGAAACAAGTTTAATTATCATAAAGTAAGTGAACCTTTTATAGTAAATTTTGAGTTCAAAGCTAGTAAATGGTGTGGTAATAAAAATCATTTTGCAGTTTTCTCTCAGTTTCAATTTAGTATAAGGGTATTAATCATCAATTTGTTATAATGGAATTATAGATATCTGATGTCTTCTACAGTGATAATTGGAACATTATTATAAGATTTAGTTGGGTAAGATGAATAAATAAATACCATCATCCAGGGTGAGAATGGCCAATAGTAGAATAAATGTGAATTAGGCTCTCAAAACCTCCCCAGTTAATTTTTTTCTCACTTACTTGTGGTTAGTGGAAGCTTAGATAATTGG
Source organism: Rhaphigaster nebulosa (assembly GCA_948150685.1). Classification (NCBI taxonomy): domain Eukaryota; kingdom Metazoa; phylum Arthropoda; class Insecta; order Hemiptera; family Pentatomidae; genus Rhaphigaster; species Rhaphigaster nebulosa. The sequence continues at coordinate 82,931,622 of OX411308.1, forward strand.
ATACAAGTTTATATTTTTTTAATAATTTTATTTTTGCCTTTGCATGTAGAAAAAAATTAAGTATATTTTGCTATGTTAAGTAATTTTTGTTATGTTGGCAAACCTTCAAAGCTATCTCCTAAAATTGTTTGTTGTGGTGCTGGAACAACCTCTTCTGCGAGTAAAGGTATGTTTTTTTCAATTATTTTGTGAACTAAATGAAATTATTTGCTGATTTTCTAAAATTAGCAGAAGTTCAATTCATTTGTGGGATGGCTATAACCACATGAATTTAGGGCCATTCTCGACTTGAGAATCCGAAATTATCTGCTGTTGAAAAGAAAAACATCTTGAGAGGTCTAACTCCACAGAAAAAAGAGAGAGAAATGGATAGCTTAGATTCAATAAGAACAAATTTAAAGATCTTCAAATTTTCTTATTTGTTTTTTTTGTCCTTTTTCTTTCTTATTAAACCCATAGATCATTTACAATACGTTTTTCAATATTTGGTTCAAGTTCCTGAATAATAATTTTATAAGTTCTAATTTTTAGGATAAAAATAAGTGTTTAGGTTCTTTAAATGATCCAATACTTATTTTTCTTAGAAACACGTCAATGTCATGTAAAGAAAAAAAATTACCATTTTTGGAGGTTTTATTATTGTTTTTATGACTATAATCACTCCACCCTTGAAATGTGTGAGTTTGTATGGAAACAGCTTGTGGCCATTCTTACTCCAAACACAGAGTGACTAGAATCATGGACATTAGTTGTTCTCTCACTTCCATGCATAGTCTAAAAAAATCTGAAAATATAAGAAATACAACTAATAAAAGAAATACAAATACAAGAAAAGGTTGTAATCCAAAGGGGTCTTTTTTAAGTCAAACGGTATGTGTACAGCAACACAAAAACCCAAATTTTGGCCATTCTCAAACTGGTGGAGGGTATGTTAATACAAAGTTTCTATAAGTTTTGTATCATTAAATTTGCCATAATCACACCCCAAAGTTAATGCTTAATCGCAATCTTCATAGACAGTCCAATCAATGTTTCCTTTGCCCTCTTGAGTTAGGGGTTAGAATCTGGCAAGATAGAAAACGACCTGTGCAGAAGTCGGCTAAGGTAATCGGAAAGTAAGGAAGTCGGCAGAAGTAATCTAAGGTCCTTCTATCATGATAGTTCTGGTTTTTATATATGCAAACCATTTAGATATGCTGGATGTATAACCTCTGGTTGGTTGGTTGCAAAAGTACTGATAGTAAAGATGTGCTTCTAATGTGGCGAATATGTGCGAAGTGGGAGAGTTCCCTTCGCCTCTTCCTCTCCCCTCAGCACCGCCTCCGAATTTGGAGAAGGTTGTTCTCTATCTTGCCGGACTATAGTAGTCTATATTTATTTAAGATCGTGTATAATAGCCAACAATAATGTTAGTATTTATACTTTTGTTGTATCGTTATGGTATAAGATTTATATTAAGATTTTTGACAGGCACTTGGATATTTCTGGTAATATGATCCATTGGCTGCCAGCTTCAATAAGAAATTTAAGATCATTAACTGTCCTGCATGCAAAGGCCTGCAACCTTTGTCTTATACCCTGTGAAATGAATGAACTTGTGTCATTAAAAGAGCTTTATCTCAGTTCAAATCAGGTTTTTTTATTTTTATTTATTATTCTTTTTTGTGAATGTTTATTGCTAAATTATAATCCTATCTCTTTTTTACATTTTCAGTTAGCTTCTAGCGAAGGATTTGAGCACTTGGCCAACCTTGAAGTTCTTGATTTATATGCAAATCAGTTTATCTCTTTGCCTAACTTACACAAATTTCCTAAACTGACTAGTCTAGATTTATGTCAAAATTATGTGGAGCCTCCATCAATAATTGAAGTAACCATGAAAATGAGCCATCAATTCTTTATAATCTTAAGATTTTAACTTTCCTTTAATGGTTTCTAATAGTTTTCTTATCTTATTTTTTAAGTGCAGTTAATTTTTATTAGTAACTAAAAACGCTGCAAATTATTACACAATGGTTTATTATTTCCACTTAGTAATATTTCAAAAATATCTATTCTGTCTAAGGAAAAAAAAATTAAGCAGTAGGCACCAAAGGAAAAGAAATTTAAAGCTTGTCCCAAGATGATCACCGTAAGAGTGCCGAACTGGGAATGTTAAAAAAAAAAACTGTGTCAATGCAAGTAGGCTGTGATGGTTAGGACATGAAATCAGAAGGTAAAATGATACAGAGGAAATATTTGATGTGCACTTCAGTAGGAAAGACTAAGGAAGCTAAAGGAAGTACAGAAATAATCTAAGGAAGGATAGAGCAGAGAGATAAGAGGAAGTCAGAAGCCCAATAGATAAATCAGGCGACCTAGAGCCACCATGAGCAGCCGCACCGGAGAATTCGTCTACGAAATTCGTTACGCTATATCTCAGCTAATACTGGTCCGATTTAAATGATTTTTTTTTTCCTTTTTAGGGAATTTCATCAGCTTTTGTTCGCACAAAAAATTTGCAGAGGGATTTTTTTTTTATTTGATATTTGGATTCTATGTATCTTAAAACGTAAAATCTCAAATTTTGAGGTGGGTTACAAAATTTTTTTCCTTGGTCGATTCCAAAGGTCTAATATTGAAAATAATAATCCAAAAGGTCATAACTAACTGTTATACTATATTAATATTATTTTAAAAAATATTTGTTTATTTTTGAGTTCCCATTACTTGTGATTCTTTTAATATCTAATTTATATAAATGTTTTACATAATCCGCTGGACTTGTTTTTCATATGTATGATGTAGAGAAGTTTCACTGTATATATAATTAAGTTGTTTTAATTCTAACTATTCCATCAATCATTATGTTACTGGAAGTAGTAATTTCTTATTCATTTAGAAAAGTTATAAAAAGTTCATTCCTTTGATCTTGATCACTTCATTGTGGTTCAAAACTACTTTTACAGAAGTGTAACATGTTGATTTGAAAATCTTGAAGTTTATCAAGATGTATATATTATTTGAGTTTATAGATATTTTATCACTGAAATCATTTCATTTTGACTAAAACATAATAACTTCTACCACTTTCCAATGTCAATCTTTGCATTTATATTTACTTGTTGAAATTAATCCTATCAAAATGATAATAGCTCAAAAAATTACTTAATTTCCTAAAAAGTAGTTTCTTGTCATGTATTTCGAAATTCATTTGAGAATAAAAAGTTTTTCATTAAGAATGTCTGCAGTTTCCAATTTAAGAAATTCGGAATAATTTTCACCTAATTAATATCTTTTTATTAAAATTCTATAATTACTTATTTTAAAAAATATAATACATATTTACAACATCGTTTTTATACTTCCCGAGCTCTTTGTTGCAATTTCTTAACTTAATTTAAAATAAAAATTATATTTATTCATCAAACTGTTTGTAGATTAATGGTCTCAAGTATGATTATGCTGATCTGAAAGCTAATTTAAGATCCAAGATTAAAAATTGTAATAGAATAGATGGGGAAAAGGAATTTACAGCCGCTCCTGAAGATGATCTTAGTGATGACTTGAGTTCTCTAGAAGAGGAGTTTTGTGATGCAGGTGATAATTTTTTTTTACACTGATTATTATTTAACATTTATTATCAGTATGTTACAATATACCCTTACTATAACATGGAAGATTTAGTAATGAAATCCAAGGATTTGAGGTCAAATGAAAACGGACTTAGATTCGTGTGATATCTGAATCTGTCTTGTAACGATCCCCTTTGAGGGCTCATTTATCTATTTTTTATTTATGCTTTCTCTAGTCATATTTTTTCATGAAATTGTTGTGCTACTATCTGATTTGAGTTTAGCTTTTAAAAAAATGTATTCTTGTTTAATTATATTATTATTTTATGGAGCTGTGGTGAATAAGCAGGTTAAACTTCAGTATTACTTGAAGTATTCCAATAGCACAGATGTGGGGAACAATATTGTCCTGGGTCTGATTTATATACATCATTTTTTAATTTGTTGGACTTGATGTTGACACCAACATTTTTAGTGTCTTCTATAGGTTTTTTTTTCTATTAAATGCATTATTTTTTGGAAAGATTGTTTTTGACTTAAATTGAATATTATGTTTAGGACTTAAAAATATATTATTTACAACTTTTGAATAATATATTCTTATCCCTATTAGAGCATAATGGGTGTCCACCATAGCTCTCTATCCTGGCAATCGGTTATGGTTTCTCGCCCTATCTGTTTCTATTTTCCACTCCTGTTTATCTCACTTTCTCTCTAATGACTGCCTCCATAACTCAATTACGCAATGTTTCGCTGGTGGTTCAATTTAAAAAAAAAAAAACTTGTCTATTTAGAGAATTATACTCATTCACTGGCTTTTTATTTGTTACAGAATCGGAAGATGCTTGTATACCGCAAAATGAAAATAGGTAAGTTGTTATTTTATGCAAAATTTTATCTTATTATTATACTTTGTTATTAATATTATGTATTATTTTTTATGGTCTCTGTGGTTTAGTGGTTGTCTCTCTAACTATGAATTGAGTCATAAACATCACTAGGTCTCTCTAAAAAGTACCAGGTAAAGTGGTTCACAATCAATCTTCGATTCCTGAGACCATAACTGAGAGAGATAAACTATTTTTTATTGTCAAGTAAATACAATCTGTCACACTTAAGGGCAATAGGTACTAGTGTTGTATGGAACTCTGAACCAAGCTTTATCTCCCACATGTGGAAGCCAAAGCAGGACTCCAGGAGATCCCAGTGCATCTCTCTCGTTCATGTCACAGGTATTGAAAACCTGTGGAGACTGAGTGAGGGCGTTAGAGCTCCAGATGCTCAGGAATTGGGTGGAGAAGCTGGTCATTACCAGAACACCAATAATATATTTACAAAAGGTCTTGGGTTCTCTGTCATTTCAACCTTCGAGGAAGGATTTGGATGGTGAATAAGATTCTGATGAAAGTTTGAGAATGAAAAAGAAAGAAAGTTTGAGTTTGTATAGGATATAGAGATCATGATTTAGGGTATTGTTTGTTATATAGTATGGAGTATTGAATATTGTTCAAAGGACTTTAGATTGAAATGATTGAATACTGCCAAGACTGCCTGGTGGAACACCGGCCTCAACTGAGTAACAATAGAAAAATTGTGTACCACAGTGAAGGATTGGGGTAGATGGATATTGAGATTTAAAATTAAACCATCATGCAATCCCCAGTCGAAAGCTTGCGCTATGTCTACAAATGAGCCAGCATAATATTGCTGGTTTTCAAGTGCTATATGATAAATAACACTAAGACCTTTTTGAAAAGTAGAATTTCCTGAGCGGAATCCAAACTGATGTGAATAGATTTTTTGGGATTTACATGTATTTAGGATACCTTATAGAAGAATTTTTTTTTTTTTAATTTGAAGGGATTGGGAATAAGCTTACTGGTTTAAATGATGTAGCATTATTTGTTGGTTTACCTAGTTTATCTTGGAAAAATACTTTTCCACGAACCAGACACATTTGGAAGCAAAATGGATTCTCCCAGACTACTGGGTGTCACAATTCTTCACCGGGCATAAATGTTTCTGTGCTAAGCTGCATGGCCTTAGTACAGAGATAGAACCTCAGATGGAGAGTTCTATTGAGGGAAAGAGGATTGTATGTCATCTCAGAGAATGATTTTCCTAAGATACTGACTGAAGAGAAATACCCATGATGCAGAACTTTTGAAACCACAATAGGCTCTGTTCATTTTAACATTGGAAGAAGTGGACTTATTCCAACAGACGGCGACCTCCAAACATAGAAGGCAAAGAAGAAGACGGATGCCACCCCGCAGGACAAGGACATGATTTCAAGCTGAGGGGTGAACCAAGCCTTCAAAATAGTTAAAAAGTTATGGAAGATTTTTATTGGCAAAATGTCATGTGCATGTCCTGAATTATTTGCTACACTATGTTGCTAGAAGGCAAGAAGGACAAAAATAAATAAATAATAAAGCTTTATCTGGTTTAAGAAAAAAAGAGAAATCTGAATCTTCTTAGAGGATTCATGAAGGTAAATCTTCCAATTCTATTCTTTTATTTAATTCACATTATTAAATAACAATGATTACGTTTCGAGGCAAGTATCCCATCTTCAGGTCTCTGCATTGCATCATGAATTTGTGTTATATGAAGGTTTAAAACAATAAACTCTTCAATTACTAACTAATCCATAATATAATTTTGTCTAATAATGGTAAATTTATGAAATATCTAATATGTAATGATTCACTGTCACAATGACGTTTAATGGGTTATCTTTTTGAGGTGATTGTGACAGTGAAAAATGAAGGGACCCTCATTATATATTAGATATTTTATAAATTTACCATTACTAGACAAAATTATATTATGGATTAGTTAGCAATTGAAGAGTTTATTGTGTTAAACCTTCTTATTACATGTATTTATGATGCAATTCAGAGACCTGAAGATGGGGCACTTGCGGAAATCAGTGTTCAAGTCACCGGAGATGATTATTTTGGACTAGAGAGTATTGAAGTTGAATAAGGTTGATTCAAAAGACGGATCAAATGGAATGAGGGAAGGACTACAAACTATGGCATAAAGTAGAGGAAAAACACTTAAGGAAATTTCAACGATAAGGAACTTAATTAACTTTAGATAAAGCTAGGACTTGAGGAATTTTTAAGAATACTGTGAGATGAGACCATAACGAGAAGCAAGTTTGCAACGAGATCCAATCAGTCTCGTTGGTTCATCAAGTACCAATTTGTATATACTAGTCTCGAAAATGGCAATCAAATCTGAAAAATTTAACTGCAGCCATCAAAAGCGTGATCGATGGTGCCACAGAATTAGTTTTGCAATGGATCCCCGGGCACTGTGGGCTCGCATGCAATGAAAAGGCTGACTCTCTGGCAAACACAGGTTCATCGATGCAACAATACGATCCCTCACTAACCATAAATGAAGCAAAAACCATAAACAAGGCTGTCATCAGACAAAGATGGCTGACCTCACATCCAACACACAACCCTCAGGGTGACTACTTCCAACTAGGCAGAAAAGAACAAGTCACTATTTTCAGAATAAGGACCGGACACAACCGTTTTAAATCCCACTTATACAAAAAAACTAAAAATAAGAACTAGCCCTTTATACAACTGCGGAGAAGCTGAACAAACATCAGACCACATACTCCAATCCTGCAAACTGCTAAAAAATTTGCGAGAAAAGATCTGACCAGTGCCAGTGTCACTGGAGAGGAAACTGTACGAGAGAGTGGAGGATCTCGAGAGTTTTTGTTCTCATCTCCTGATATGGTCATCTAAATGGAGGGAACGAGGAAGAAGAAGAATGGCAATCAAGATTGTTTAGAATTGCTTAACAGATACTTATACTTCATTTTACAAACTATCATCTAAGAGGCAAGCAATTTCCTATTTCTCTTCAAGAGATGTAAATCTACAGATTTATTATTTTTTAAAATTCTGAATAAATTTAGTGTATTTGTTTCCATTTTATTGTGTCTAATAATATATCTGGTTATTTTAGAATTTTTTTTTCTAAAGTGCTTACAGGTAGCTCCTCTATGTGGTGTAAATACATGCTATTTCAAGAAATGTATTAATTTTAAAAGTCATTATTATATGTTTGTGTTTAGTAAAGGGTTTGAGCATGTAAATTTACTCCATGGTTACAATATTTTTTATAATGATTTTTGATCATAATATAATATAATTTTATGTTTTTAGTTTGGATCAATGCCAAGATTGTTGGGACCAAGATGAAAATGAATATTTTGATCCTAACGGTACAGTAGACTTAATATTTAATTTTTATTTAGAAGTAAAATTAGATATTTTAATTATCAACATGTCTCAATTATTTATTTCAGTAATAAAACAGTAAAAAAAATAATTATAAATTTCATGTAAAGTTTATATCAAGCAAATCAATGTTATTAGATGCTTAGAGGAATAGGTCTTCCTTATGAAGGTTGTTGGCTAGTAGGTCATTAGTTGTTATTCAGTGTTTTTAATTTTCAGTATTTTGTTTTCCTGCCTAGTTTTGATATCTCAATAATTTGCATATTAGTAGTCCAGTTACATGCATGCATACCATTTACGTATCCAGGGGTTCACTTCGCAAAATTTTGCAGGAGCAAGCAAAAAATGTTTACTGTAGAAAAAAAAATCTATGTTGTCATGCTTATAAGTCCTTTATATCCTTAACAAATTATTTTCTTTGGATTTCCAGTCCTTGTCATCTCAAGTTTATTCACGATATCTTTTTTTTTTTTTTCTTGGTGTTTAATGTTCTTTCCTTCAACTATTAAGGCAACCCAGGCGGGTTATTCCTTCAGGTTACCAATGCATTTTAGCCAGAGTGAGAAGGTCGAGATTCATTTTGTTGGTCCGCCATAAAATAAATTTCAACCCGTCCAGGCCGGATTCCAACTGGCACCACAGCAGTTGTCGAGGTTGGTCTCGGGTCCACAGCCTCATGGTGTGCAAAACAAACAAGATATTCTTCTGTCTTTGGTTTTTATGTCTCTTTCAATGCAGCCAAATACCCTGTCACTGGGTATTAAAGAATGGCCGTCAGTAAGATACACTATTTCCATTATTGTAACTTGCTATGGACTGCAAATAAACCAATTCAAACACAGTCAAAACAATAGTGTTCTTGTTTTGGCAACCGCATCCATCAGCAACAAAATGAAGAGTATGTACATCATTAAAATCTATTATTGAGCTTGAAGTTGGTTGATTATAGCTGATGCCACTCCATTTGATGATACACTCATTTCGTTTTTTAAGGCTTTTTCACCACACAACACTCATCATTAGTGTCATATCATACGAAGGTTATGCTATAGCAATAGAGTTGTCTGGAGTAATAATAACTTTGATCCGGCAGTTTTGGTTAAGACAGATTTTCTGCATGCCAAGATGTACTACATATAAGCTGTTCAGGGTCAGGCCATGATTGGCTCCTCTGGATCTTGCCATGTTTGAAACGAAGTGCTTGTGGAGCTGGCTGTTTTTTGTAACAAAAGAGCTTTAGTATTGTAGAGAGGATGGAAACCACCAGACGGAAACAAAGTCTGACTCATTCAATGGCAGAAATGGACCTGGCCATGTTTGTAATTAGGCTACTCATATTGACCTGAGTTAGAGTAATTTGAAACAAAAAAAAAAAACTTGCAGTTTTGATTTTCTATTTTGTTTTGATTTTATAACATAATTCCATAAAATAGAATAGAAATAGGAAATAGAGTATCAGTTTTAAAATTTAGATAATAGGTAATATTTTATCAATTCTAGTATGGACTATGAAAGAAGTAATAAATATTACAAGAAAAGAAAGTTATGAAAGTCTCACTGGGGAAATACCATATGAAGTAACAACCCATCCTCATTACTTTACTCCGTATCAATTAGTTACTCCTATTGCTGTTAGTAAGACTACTTTACCACCGCCTGTTGAAGGGCAATTTGATGACTGAATTAGTTGTTAATTAATTATTTATAATGGTATTATAAGTGCTGTGTTTGCATTAATTATAAGTCTGAGTTTGATTTGTAATTGACATACCATGAAATAAAAGTTTGTAGAATTTGAAAAGGTTTAACCACAATAAATCTTATCTATATCAATTCTCTTCTATCAAAACATTTTTATATTCTACCTGATACGTAATGTGTTTTAGGTGCTGTTATTTATAATTTATGAGTCATTGTGAGTCCTAAATCAATATTAGATATTAAATGTTAATCAGGTTGATAGTTTTTCATCTCTTATGAAATTATGTATTGCTTAAATAATCATAATGTAAACTTTTAATTTATAGTATAAAATATTTACTGTATAAAACAAAAAGAAAAAAAAAGACAAATTCTCAATATGAAAAAGTGAGTTTCCTGCCATTATTAATTTGCTCAGGGTGATAAATATAACTATTTTGTTATTTATATATGTGCTTATTTAGATATTAAAAATATTTTTAAAAATGCTATTTTGTTTTTATTGCATTAATATTTGCTATTCCAATTTAATATTATGTATACAAATAAATAAAATCATTTGGAAAATATAAAGGCTTTAATACTAATATAGCCAACAACCATAAAAGGGATGCAGGGGAATTCTGAACTTTTTTTTTTTTTTCCTACCTGACCTTTCGGTCATACGGGGTCATGGTGGCAGTGGGGTATTACGCTGGGGTAGCGTGTGCCACTGCCACCAATAATCAACTCATTTATTTAAAAAGAATCTTATTTTACATGCCAGTGAGGATTTATATTTCTGGGGACAATATTTCTGCTACTGTGGTGCAGCCCGGTGTGCGTTTGCACGCCTTAGGGCTGCACCTTGTCTGCTACTACGGAGCAGCCCGGTGCGCAGTTGCGCACCTTAGGGCTGCTCCTTATCCTCTCCATCCGTCCGGCGCCGTCCAGCCCTCCTGGTCAGCCGCATCCGTCCGGATCCCTTCTTCAGCTCCATCCGTCCGGATACTGGTCCAGCCCTCCTGGTCCACCGCATCCGTCCGGATCCTTTCACTGACTGCATCCGTCCGGAAGCCGGTCCAGCCTTCCCGGTCCACTGCCTCCGTCCGGGTCCCATCAGCCATCCTCAGGCTCGCCGACGTCGGGTGGTCTGGCCCTTCCCAGTGTGAAGTGCTCCGGGCCCACCACTTCCTTCCACCCGTATATGAAATCCTTGAAGAAGGGGTACACCTCCTCCTCCATCAGACGGGGGAAGTCCGACTCGGCGAGGGCGAAGATCCCAGTCTTTCTCGACAACCTGGCACGATGTCCTTCTACTGCGGTGCAGGATACGATGACGTGCTCTGCTGTTTCGGGGACTCCACAGGTGGGGCACCGGGGGTCTATGTCTTTTCCATGGCCGTGCAGTTTCCCCCGGAAACCTCCATGCCCTGTCAGCATCTGCGATACCCAATAGTCAGGGAGGACCCATCTCGCCTTCAATCTTGCTTGGACGGTGGGGAAGAACTTCCTCAAGGTAGCTCCCTTCTGGCTACCTACCCACCGTCTGTTCCATTCCTCGAAGGTATCCTCCCTCAAGATCTTCTTCCATTGGTTGGGAGTCTCGCCGATCCTGTTACGGAGTCCCTCCGGAAGCGCGTCGAGCCCCTGCCTCTTCACATCATACTTCGTTCTGTCCTCCTTGAGGACGAGGTCCAGGGGCATCGCTCCGGCCAGCACCTGCACCGCCTCGTGCGACACCGTTCTGTAGGTCTTCGTGACCCTGAGCAGAGCCAGTCTCTGGATCGTAGCCAGTCTCTTCCTCTGCAGCTGCGTGAGGTTTTGACTCCATGCCGGGGATGCGTACCTCAGAATGCCCATGACCACTCCCTTGTAGATGGTCATCGTAGCTGGGTATCTGAGGCCCCAGAACGCACCCCCGATTCTACATAAACCATTGACAGACAGGGTCACCCTATCCTTGAGGTACTCTAGCTGAGGGGTGACGTCGAAGTTTCTCCTCATCCTCACTCCGAGGTATGTCACCTCCTCACCCATCCTCACTCTCTGGCCGCCTATATCCAGTATTATAGGATGTGCCCTGTCTGTGGAGCCTCTGACGAGCATGGCCTGAGTTTTGGCCGCGGCCATGCTCAGCTTCCTCCTCACGCACCATTCCGCTACGAGACTGGCGCACCTCTCCGCCTGCGTTTTCAGCCTGGCTCTGCTATCCTCGGCCACTATGACCGCCAGGTCGTCGACGTAGGCCGTGGCAAGGAACCCTCTCTCTTCCAGTTCCCCCAGCAGCTGGTCGAAGACGAGCTTCCAAAGGGCCGGACCCAGGACAGAGCCCTGTGGACAGCCTCTCTCGATCCTTCGCTCTACCTCGTAGTAGCTACCTCTAATCCTCACGCTCCTTTCGCTGAGGTAACCACTCACGAGGGAGTACAAGTTGCTGGGGGTGTCGTATTCCTGCAGCCGTTGGAGCACGTAGGGCCACCATACACTGTCAAAGGCGGAGGATATGTCAAAGAGGATTAACATGACATACTTCTCCGCCCTCTCCTCCACGTCCCTACGCACTCTCAACAGCGCGTCTGTGGTTCCCTTGCCACGGGTCGAGCCGAACTGCCGTGGATGGCTAGCTGCGCTGAGGATCGGGCGAAGTCGTGCGACCATCAGGTGCTCAAGGACTTTACTGATGACAGGGAGGAGGCATATCGGCCTATACGCCTTAGGCGATTCCTTGTCCTTCCCTCCTCCCTTGTAGAGCAATCTCAAATCTGCGGTCCTCCACTTGCTCGGAAAGTACCCCTTATCCAAGCACTCGTTGAATATTCTGAGGAGCTCGTCCTCTACGTACGGGGTACTGTTCCTGAGGATCGCCGCGTCCATCCCATCCAGTCCTGGAGCTCTCCCGATCCTCTGCTTCTCCACGGCCAGTCGAAGGTCCCATATGTCCCATGGTGGGCATAGGTCGGTACCTGGCGGGTATACCGTGGTGCGTCTCACCATGGCGTCCGCCTCGCTGTCCTGGGACGTGTCATCCCTGGGGTATGTGAAGTCCACGTACATTGACGCGGCCTCCTCAAGGGTGGTTGCCTGGGCTACACCCGCTCTGAGGGAAGCCATCATCGTGAGTGGCTTCACCTTGCCCAGTGCCACCCTGTACGGTATTCCCCAGGGGTTCTTCTCCGTCTCTTCAACGGGGGAATTCTGAACTATGCAGAGAAACTTAAGTCCTGATCAGACATAACATCTAATTGAATAGCAAGGAGAACTCTCCTCAAAAGTAATGATTATTTGATCCTTAGAAGCTTTTAGTTGGCAAAGTAAATCCCATTGTTTCCGAAATCGCAATAACTTTTCCGTTATTGGAAAAATTAGTGGTTAATGGAAGGTCTAGATAGTTGTGCCCCAATTACCCATGAAAAAACAGGTAAATTTTACATTATTTTGCCTATTCTGATTCCATTCTACAAACAATTTTATACATTAAATATATGTCACAATAAAGCAGTTTTCCAAATATTGCTGAGTCTTAATTAAGCGAAATTAACTATACAACCATTAAATAAATACTGTGTTCCTCACCATTAAACCTAATTTGGTTTTAGCCTAATAATTATTTCCTCATATTAGTGAGACCTCTGTTTATGACATGTTTATTTACTCATTCAGGACATTTCATGGCATGTTCATACTTTTAGAATGAAATATTGTTGTGAATAGGTGCAGTCACTTCACAGAGCTCTCCTTTTAATATTAGATAATAATCAGTTTTATTTTTGGGTTTAACAACATCCTTTTTGGAAAGTTTTTAAGAGATTCCAAGCAGCAGTTAAGGCAAAAACTATACCTATACCTTAACTGAAAATAGTTTTCAGCTTTTATCAAAAATTAGAGAATAGGATTTATGGCCAGAACAAACTAGCAAAATTCATCAGTGAAGTGAAAAATGTTAGTATTTTATTTTTGAAACAAACAAGCTATATTTGTTTTTCAAATATATAACCATTCAATTTTCAAAAAAATACATAGGAGAGGACTGTTTACTCCTTAAAAAAGTACTGGGTTTGATACACATCAGGAATTCCAGGAAAAATGTCCGAGGATCGCAATTAAAGAGACTACAAAACTATGATAAGAAAACATTTGAAATCTAAGTGGGCTGTATAAAACAAGAATTAAAGCAGAGGAATCAGAAAAGGGAAAAATATTCCTCAATCCTTCTTTTTTCAGCAGTATTGTCATAGTATTAACCTTTGAGATGTATTAGATGCTGTTTAAGCTAAAAGGTGCACAAAACCAGAGAAACCGGTGGACCTGTGCTAGCTATAGAGCTCAGCGCACCAGCTAGAAATCTCAGAAACCAAGGAATCTGCAGAAGCTGTCAGCTGAACTCTTAAAAAATTTAGCTAGTAAATGTATCAAGATTAGCTTCTTGCAATTCATTCACTACTTTTTTCTACTTCTGGATCACTTAACTTTTAAATTACTTAACATTTTTTTCAAATGCCTTCATATTTAAGTTCATTCACATTATTTTATATTAATGCATCTTATTATTATTTATCGGAAAAATATGATAATATGAATTTATAATAATAATCTGTAATAGCCTTTAGATCTGTGACATACGTACAGACTTGTTATTTTTACTATTATACTATTTATATTTCTACTTCCTGTTTTATTCTATATTCCTATCACTCCAAGGAAGTTTGATGGCTCTTGGCCAAGGAAGTTACATTGAACTGGCATTGAAATTACTGCAAACTTTTATTGATCATTTTCCATAGTGATCCTTATAAGTTACTATATGTAAGCCACCATTTAACCACTAATGGTGGTTTTTCCCAAAGTGAGTGGGGCAATGGCTTAGATGATGTAGGGTGATGTAGCTTCCCAGGTTTCTATCTATCATAAGTTCATCTTTCATTTGCAAGAGCGACTTCATACTTTTGACTCTTACACTCTTAGTTAATCAAGAATATACATATATACAAATCTTTCCTGGTTATGGCCAGTCTGAGTTGTCTAGCTATGAAGTGAAGGAAGGTTATAAGCAGCTTAAGCATTGGAGATATCTTTTAAACAAATTCCATATTGGCTATGTTGAAGTAAATAGCACTTTCTTTCATTAGAACTAAAATTCCTAAAAATAAAAACAAATTAGCGAAATTCACTGTACTTTGTTCACTTCTTGGCCCTATTTCATAATAAAGTACTAGTACAAGTGGAAAGGTCCCTGTTGAGAGGTTACAAGTTACTTTTCATCATTAGATAATAATAATTGCATTCATTTTTTTTTAATTTCCTATTTTTAATATAACTGTTTTAAATGTTATTGTGTTTCAACATTATAACAATTATATAACAGTTTGTGTGTTACTTTATAGGCATCTCCCTGTTTCATAATAAAGTACAAGTACAAGTTAGTCTATGACTTACTATGCCTATGACTAACACTAAAATGTTAAAATACGATAACATTTAAAAATAGTAAATTAAAAAAAAATTGAATACAATTATTATTATTTAATGATGATAAGTAACCTGTAACTTCTAAAAACAAATCTTTCCATTAGTATTTTTACCACTTATACTTGTATTTTGTACTTTAGTGTGAAGTAGGGTCATAGTCAAAATCTACCTTTTTTATTCAAATCAGGATCCCTTCTGCACCTGTTATATAATAATTCATAAACCAATGTGAGACAATAGTAAAGGAGATAATAGCAAGTCACTTTGATTTCTAAATACATTTTTATTCTTTCCTTTATACCTTTTGATGATAAAATAATACCCCATGAAATCTGTGGATGAAGTTTGTATTTATGTGTGTACAATAATTAATCCTGCTAGAAATTTTATTAATTTGTGCTACATTCGCTTTATTCTCTAAAATATACAGATAAGAATGAAATATTAATGTTTTAACACATTTAGAAAATAACAATTATTAAGAAATTGTCTCTGTAAGGTAAATTGTACAATAAAGTAATTGACAAAAACATTAAAATAAACAAGACAATAATCATCCATCAATTATTAGAAATTGTTTCTAGCAATAATTTGGAAAACTATTTTCAACAAATTAATTTTGATTAGTTCAGATTCATTCAGTATTGTTCCCATCTTAAATTTTACATTAAATAGTTATCTGAAATAGTGCAAAAAAATAATTATATTACTTATGTAGTTCATATCAAGAATCTTTTCACTTTACTATTTTGGTGTTTATTACGATTGGTGTTTAAACATCTGGTTCAGCATCAATTAAGTTACAAGCATTTTGATAATATATAACTATTTATTGTTTTCAAAATATTATAGCTTATTTCAATATATTTTTACATGGATAGAATTGACTGGCATTTTATACATCATGGAATAAATTTAACATACATACTGAGAATTTGATATATTATTATTTTAAATATATTGTTATCATTATTATTTGTGGTAGAAACATAATAATCTATAATTTTGTTTATCACCTTCCCACAAAATATTTAAAAAAATTATTTATTTGAGAGACTACTTTTATTTTTTTTTCAGCAAATAATATAAATGAACTGCCATTTGAAATTTTATAATCATCTTATAGATACTTATATTCTATAACAAAGTTATATGGCAGTTCTTCTATTTGATTAGAAGTCAACAGAACTAAAATAAAGAAGTTGTTCTATCCATTCAGTTTAATTAAGAAGTTGAAAGATACCATCAGGATGAAGTTCTCATTCTAGCTTTCTAAACCTGATAACTAATTTAATTTCAATAGGATTGACTATTGACTATATGATTGTTTTACATACTAAATGTCTTAATATCCAAGCTACCACAACTATGTGGATAATTAAAAGCATTAGCTGAATAATTAAATTATCTCATTGAGTCAAACTTTATAGTGAGGTCCATAATTTTTTTGAGTCATGCTCATAATCAAACTTTTAAAGAAATTTAACAAACCAGTTGTGATATAAACATAATGTATCAGTCATAGTTGATTTACCGACGAGTATACAACGAGCAGTATATACTCCAACGAAATTGGTTGGAGTGTATATTGCTGGAATTTATTCTATCATTCAATTAACTCCTGATAATAGAATTTTAAATACAAGAGAATGTGAGTGGATTATCATGTCCCAGAGTCAAGATTGCCGGTTTGGCCAATTTAAACACAATAAACAAAAAAGGTTTAATAGCAAATATCTTTAATTTTTTAAGCATATTTATATCTGCTATAAATATACATATTTTTAAATAGCTTGTCAGGTATCAAGATTATTTTCAATATATGATTAGTTCTTCTTTTCGCAAATATAAAAATTTGTCTAGTTTAAATTGCAGTTGAGAAAGAATTTACTGTTAGGCTCTAGCCACACCAACATGAAATTTACTTAGTTGAACTATCAAAAGGCCACACACTTCCATTCAGAGAAACAAGACTTTCGATTGACCAATCAATATTATTATCTTATTGGTATAATTTTTTTTATCAATTAAAATTACTTGAAGCCATAAACATGTAGGAAATGATTTTAGCTTGTAAGAATGACTAGAATTATTTTACCACTGAATAAAATTGTATTATTATCAATTTGTTATATTGAATTGATGCACTCAATAAGTAATTAAGAAATTTTGGAATTGAAAAATTAAGGAAACAATTAAATTTTATTATCAAAAGATTTGTGATGCAAGATATTTGGTTATTATCGAGCCTCATCATGGAGTGTTCATAGTGCTCTTGATTTTGAAATTCGGGCTAATTGTAGCAAAGAAGCCAAAACACATGTCAATTAAATTATGATCAAGATTTGGCAAAATAAAGGCACTATTATTTAGCCCTACTATCTATAAACCATGTCCAGAATACAATAGACATAGATAGGTTATGCTATCATAAAATCAAACAATCTCTTGATGAAAATAATTTGCAATGCTAGAAATATTTTATTTCTCATATAATTAATAAGAGGAGGTATGGTAACATTAATAAAATTGAAATTTCTTTAAAAAGAAGATTCAGTGATATAGTGTTTCATCATTTCATAATTATGTACTTTATGCTGATAAAAACAAACAGACTATGAGATATATACAGTAAAGTAGTAATAGAGAATTTTATTTCATGTATTTGGAAGTGATAAGCTTAAATTAACAAAATGCTAAAATAAGTATACTTTAAAGCTACAATAAAGGCTCTATTTTTAAATTATTTGTTAATAGTTCTTTTTATCATTAGATTCAAAGTGGAGGGTATAGCTTCTTTACTATCTTAATGTGCTGATTAAAAATGTTTTTGATCATTTTCAGAATATTGTCAAATGTTGGTTGGAAGAAAATAATTGAATATTTTTTAAAGGCATTTTCTTGAAATTGTTATTATGTTTTCTGGTTTGTTTTCTAAATCATATTAAAACTACTAGATAGTACAAAATTTATAGTACCATCAGTCAGGTGAACTGATATGTTGATAAAATAATAGATTGTTAAAAAAACAATGTTCTGAGTTAGAATGGAAATTAAATCTCAATTATTAGAGTAAAACTCCACATGATTCTGCATATTGTACATACAATTATGAACATGAGAACATTTGAAACAGTTAACATAAATTGCATGGACATTTACCAAATATTAAAAGAGCAATAACATTAAATATGCACAACAATTCATTTTTAATAAAAATATAGTTTAAATAAAAAATATTTAATTTGTTGATTTGTATAGCGTAATATATCACATAATATAGTCAGATTTGGAAAAGTCTAATTGGTGCATTAGCACTTAATTATAAATGCCTCGATGATATATAACATTGTATATAGTCCTTCTATATTAAATCATATTTAAAATGTATTTACACTGACAAATAACAAAAGTGTATAAAATGTAGTGCTCCCTATATGCTTATAGGCACAATGTGCGTGAATTAACATTTTAATTATTAACAACATTTTTTGATTGATTAAATTGACTGTAAGAACATAATTTAAGAACAATTACTAAATATTCAAAAATAAAAATAATAATAAAGTAATTTTATTAACATTTTCAATGTGAGAATGATCAATCGTTAAGGTTGTATTCAAAAATTGGATCCTATAATCAAGAAAAATATTTCTTTGTATCACTTATTACATTTCATATCTATTGCAATATATAAAAATATATTACAATGGGAAAAGCAAGAAAAATTGACTTCACAGTCCGAGATTTATAGAAAGAATTTATAGAGGTAAATAGGTCAGAAGAAAATATGGACAAAGTGCTGAAGCAGCCAGATCAAACTGCTCTAAATTAAAGTTCACTGTACAAACTGGGAAGAAATTCAAATAGGAAGATCACACTATACCCTATTATGTTTGGCCATTGTGAATTTTCCAATGGAAGAGTGATGCAATGGACTAAAGGCTTCCTTAATGTGTTCAGAAAAGTAAACTTAGGACTTTACACCATTTAAAAGTTTTAAATGGTCAGGACAAAGGGAGGAAACGTCCAAGATGCCAACAAAAAGTAATGATTTAATTTTCTAAAAGCAAGCAGATTGTATAACAGTATTTAATTTGATCAGTTGCCATTAAAACTAAGGGGTAGGTATAATACGGCCATTAATTTATGAAAAATGATATTTCCATAAATTAATGAATATATTAAAATTGTTAAACACATTTTTTGCTAATTCATTATTGTTCTTCTTGAAAAGGAACATTTAAGGGAATACAGGTATATATGTATTCCATGTTAAATCTATCAATGGTGAAAACGCTTTAGTAAGATTTCTGTAACTTTTTTTTAGCATAGCGATATAAGAAAATTTTATTATTTATTTTTTATAAGACAAATTTTAAAAATTTCAAATCATTCATAGTTCAAACATCTCTAGTTTCAGAACTGCAAAAAACATATAATGCAACTGAACTGGGTTACAAAAAAAAAAATACTCCCAAGGATTTTCATACAATCTCAACATCATTTATATATAAATGATGCATATACATATATTTTTATTTGGAACTTCTGCCTCAAATGAATTGAATGTTTTTCCTGCATCCACTGGCCATAGTGGCTTTGAGACTGCTGAGCACATAAGCAAACAGTTAAAACTCTGTCTAATTTGACTTAACCATCTTTAAAACAATCAAATATCAAGAATGTCTCTCAAATCTCTACCTGTTACAAAAAAAAAAAAAAAAAAAAAAGTATGTTTGCACAATGTGATTTGATTAGCACAGCTGAAAGTTGGATGGTAATCTAGTCCACTAGCATGAATAAGCTAACTTTCTTCATATGTTTACTTGGTATGAGCAGGATGTACAAGATAATGTAACCTTATCAGTTGCACATCATGCAAACGCAACTTAAGGGCCATTGGCAACCGGTTTTTCTTTTGTTAAAAGATGTTAAATGCATATTAATTTGAAAGGGTAATGCAATAACCTCTTTTAATTTATAAGTAACTTATCAACTTGTATCTTTTTTTATACAGAAAATTCCATCATCAAACAAATTGAAAATTTGTTTGATGATGGAACAAAATAAAACAAAATTTTACTGGACTCTGTAAATAATTCAGACATTCATGACCATTTGACTGACCAAATTAGACAAAACTTTATTAAGTTTTGTCTCGAGTTTTAAAGCATAGAGAAATCAGTGACTCTTCAATGGTAAAGGCACATTCAGGGGTTGAGGGTAATGAACGGGCCGATTACCTTGCTAGAGAAGCGGCAAAAAGTGATTTATTGCCCTCATGCCATCAAGTACCGCTTTCATACATAAAGAGGGATCTACAATTTGATTTGGTTAAAAGATTGGATCAAATATGGGTGACCTCATCCAAATCACCTAGCTTACACAGATTTATACCCCATATTACATTACACAATTACAGAACTATACACAGTAATGATTACAAACACAACTACTGACAGAACATGGAAACACAAAACAATATCTCAAACGGTTCAACATTACACAAACAGACTTATGTGAAGAAGACGGACAATTCCAAAATTTAAGACATATACTTTATGATTGTAAATTATTTGACAAGCAACGTTTACATTTGATTAAAAGTATAATTCTCAGAAATGGACAATGGCCTGAAACAGAAAAAAACTTGCTTTCTAAATTCAAGACAGACTTGCTTAAATTTATTAAACATATAGACTTCGACTCACTGACCCAAGATGGGCAGCATAGGTGATTTCTTGTTGGCTTTACTTAATTTTTAATTAGTTTTTTTGTTTGTTTGATTTAGTTTTGTTTTATTTTGTTTTTGTTATATATTTTCTTTTTTATTACTTATTTATTTTCAATTGAATACTTAAATTGTATTAAACTTCACTGAATATGTATATTTGATTATGCTCACCATTCATGTAGTATGCCTCAAAGGCATGGAGCATGTATAAAATAATAAACAGTCCTTATATGGGGTTACCATGTAAGGAAAAGATATTAAAAAAAAAATATATATATATATATAATCTCACATTGAAAATGTTATAACTTAAGAAAGATTATTCAAGGCATATTGAAATAGTTTGTGCAACATAAGAATCATCAAGTCAAATGTTGAACTTACACAAATTTTAGATAGTACGTTTAAGGAACATTCAGGCCTAGAAAATGATAAAATATATGTTGCCTTACACGGAATTCCATCAATGATACTTAATTATAAAAATAATTTTGTAGCCATAGAATTTTTAAATAATTTACATTTATTTTAAGCCACTCCTGGCAAATATATTGTTATTTGAACTTCAAAAGGCTAGACCTAGAAATAGGCACTGAAGAAGTGAAGGCAGAAGATATCAAAAAATAAAAAAATAAATGCAAATTATTCGCATTTTAGAAACACAAAAAGTGGAGCAAATATTTGAAAAGATTCACGGATAACTGTTAAGCATGCTGCTGTTGATTACTATTAACATTTTTCCCTATAAAATGATTTCTTTGAAAAAAAAATTATACTTGCAATGAAACTCGTTGTTTTACATATTGACAGTATGCCTACAAAACCTCATAAGTGCTACTGAAATAATAGAGACTTACGAGATTTGGCAAGTATACTGTGGATATAGTTATTATAAATTATATCAATTGAAAATTCAGAAATAATAACAATTTTTAACTTTTGAGGAGCAACCTATCACAGTTAAGCATTAAGAAGATTACCACTTACATACTGATTAATTATCTTACTTAAGATTTAAGAAAAATATACAAATACATACACACAAATATGAATATATTAACATATGAATATATGCACCAATATACACACATTACGTATGTAAATGTAAATATCTCAGGTACAGTCAGCATTATCATCTCAGAAACATAAAAATGGTCTACTATCGAAGATATAAAAAAAACAAAAAAATTTCTCATTTAAAAATTAGATACTAAAATGCCAGTTGGGAATTTCGAAGCTACTATATTAACTATAAAAGTTGAAAATATGGAATTAAAATAGGCAGTGAAACAATCAAAGTTGCAGATGCCGTCTGATAAAAATAGATAAACCTCGTTGAGAAAAATTTCAAAAGACTGAGTTTTCAATTAAGAAATAATAAATTAATTTAAAATTATGTCCCTATGTGGCTGACATTAAAAAAATATATTAATGCCAAAATACTTTAAAAAAAAATTAAAATTCAAGTAAATATGTTCATGTGGAAAGAAAACTTTTCCTTTGGCCTAATGGTCTTTAAATTAAAACATAGATTTTTTTTTTTCAAATTCTGATATACAATTTGAAATGTCAGCATTCGTTCTGCTATTCAAACGTTCAAGACCCTGTTAAGTGCTATTGTTTATATTACCTATTAACATACATGTTTACAGCACATATAATGACTATACTTTAAATTTTCTTAAATGGAAAAACAATGGAACAAAAATGAAAAAAAAAAGTTACAAGACTCTTCATCTAATACAGTAAAATGTTAAATGGCATAAAGATAATAAATTAAAATTTACAGAAGGGATTCCAAAATCTATATCGGACAAAAACTTATATTTACTAATATTGTTTAACCTTTTTAGTGCTAACCGAAAGTATCGTTTTATTTTGTTTTTATTTATATTAATTTATTTTGAGATAAAGTTTTCTCACAATACGAATATCAAGCCATCAAATACACTATATATATCATATATAATATAATATGTATATCATTTGTCGTTAGCTCTTTTTCTAAATGTTACGAATAATAATATACATAATTGTTGGCACTAAAAGGATTAATAAACAAGTAGCATAGAATCCAAAAGGTCCAAGGTATACATTCAGTAAATTTAAGAACAATTAGTCTGTTCGAAAAAGAAAAAAAAATAATATATATATTTATAAATAGAACTGCTTTTCAGATCCACCAAATTTTAAGCTCACTGGTATTCTAACAATTGTGAACTTGACAAAATCAGTTAGGATTGAATAAAAGTAATTTATTATGATAAATAGGTATGACAGTTTAATATATTTTTGTGTGCAACCACAAAATCACATAATAATGATTGCTTTTATTTCCCTCTTTATTTCAAAACATCCTAATCAGATCAGTAAAAATGGGTCCAAAGACAAGAATTGTACTATTTTTTCAATTAGTATGAATAAAACTCAAAGATATCAACTTCTTAAACAGAGAAAGTTTTGAAGTGGAAAGCTTAAATTTGATAAATGGATCTCAACTTAAAATACTTCATTTGGATGGTAAAAATTGCACTATGTTATGGTTGTCAGCCAATTCTGGCTTAGTAATGGAATGGATATAAGTACAGTACAATAGAATTTTATAGGATACATCGAAATTAGTAGAATGCATGTCAAAATCATGATCATTTACGGTATAGTGTCCATAATTATGTATTATATATATAATTATGTGAATAATATGCAATTATACATTTTTTTCACATAGCGAGAACTCACTTTATTTACTGACAACTTGGTAACAAACAAAATTACTTGCTTTGGGAATGCAAGCAACTTGACAAAACGGATAATCACATTGAGCTAACCAGTAAATAAATATATAACTCAAGGTAAAATGGAAGTTTAAGCTTTTAATTTATTATGGAAGAAAGATTTCTGATATCTTTATCATTGTTTCTCATTTAAAACTATTGCCTAGTTTTTCCTTCATTGCAACTTTACAAGTTTTTTTTTTAATGCTAATAAAAACAATTGTAATAATAATGATTGTGTAAATATATATACACACATATATTTAAAATGTTAAAAAATAATTAAGAAATTTGGAGCGTAAAAAGAGTAAATGAGAGAAAATTTGGTGAATATTTTATGAAAAAAACTGAATGAAATTTACAAAGTTAACTTATCCTTAAAAAAATCTAACTAAACATTCATCATTTGCTCACTAATCAATTATAAGAGAACTTCACAAACATTAATGCATTTTATTTACAAATCTTAGCAATACAAATGGGAAGATAGCATCTTTTAAGTTTCAATTACTTGGGATACAATTATTTCTTACTGTTCATAAACTGATCCTTATAAAGTTTCATTAAATGAAACTTCAATTCAGTTTGATAAAAGTACAGTGGCATTAATGAATTATAAACAAAAATACTTTTTCTGTATGAAATTTGTATTGCTGCACTGATAAATAAAACAATTCTTAAAGATCAAAATGTATGAAATTAAAAATAAAAATAAATAATGAAAAATAGTAGCAAAAAATTAAATATACATCAAGCTTTTCAATGCTAACAAAATATCACAGTCAAATATAACTCCAATTTTATTATAATTCTCCCAATTTGGAAGACATTTTTTAAAATTATTATTGATTCAAATATGCACCTTAAATTAATAAATTGCTGAGGGTAACTATTATAGAAAAGTATTTAATGATTAAATGAACCAAATAAAAAATAATTCAATTTCACATAAGAAAGAAAAAGCAATTAAAAACATTAGGGTTTGTTTACTTTTAAGTAAGAATGAAAAAATGATATACATGGTGTTTGGAAATGGAAAATTTTATGTTAGCAAAAGCTATTGGCAGTTATCAATGAAATGTATTACATCAAAGTTTTGGTTTTACTTTATACATTTTCACTTATGTATCAGAAAGCATTTATTATTTTTAATTATAGGATGCAGCATAGATTTTTTTTTTTAAATCCATTTTTTCCTTATAATCATAGTAATTTCAATATTGTCCTCTTCAGTTCAAAAATACTTTGAGTAATGTAGTTTGTTCATTTTATTAAACTATTCAATTTTAAACTTTATTTTATTAGAACAGTAATAGATAATTAATAATTATACTGTTAATATTATTTCAATGTAGTTACTTCTCTTATTTTATAAGGGTCTTTTCAACAATCGGTAACCATCCTTAGAAATAGTTTTGATGTTATTTTTTTAGAATGATAATCCATATTGGTCTTCATTTTTGTATACCCTTTCATTTTCTTCAGTGATTAATAGAAATACTAGATATATACTATATAAAAAAAAATTTTTTTTCCTAAAACTGAAAAATTTAGTGACTATTTAGAGTTATAGTGAGGCATTAAAGAAAGCCTTGCAGTTAGAAAACTCAATAATATGATTTAAATCTCTAACAACACAGCAGTAATCACAAGTGTAATAAATCTTCTAAAGATACTTCAAACGCTCGTTGTATTTCTCAAATTTTGATTGGCTATAGTAACATGAGTGCGGGCAGTCATGCACGGTTTGCACTCTCCACTTTCAACATAATGGCTATAAACAACCAACCACATGTAGAATCCAAGAGCTGAAAAGGAAACAAATAACTTTTACTAAGCTGTAATTAAATACAAGTTTATAAATATAAAATAAAAAAATAAATAATAATTACTAATTAATTATTTTTTGGTTTTCAAATTCTAGATTGATTTAACATTATCCTGGTTACTTACTTCTTCTTCTTTCACTTCCTCTTTGAGCCATTAGTGGCGTAGAAGGGTCTCGATTCAGCATAACCAGTATTCCCGGTCCCTGTTCAGCTGCTACATTTCAGTTAGAGTTTTGCCTTGATTATGCCTAATCCTCAGAATGTATTGCTGATAGGTGATCTTTGGTCGGCCGCATGGTATTTTAGCTATAGGTATAGCTTCCATTATCTTTCTGGCTTCTCTAATTTCATTCATTCGACAAACAAGTCCAAACCATTTAATTTGTCTGTTTTCCATGATTATCTTCACTGGAGGCACCTCTAATCACTCCCTGATCCTTTTGTTCCTAATGCAGTCTCGCCTAGTCTTTCGCACTGCTCTATGTAAGAACTTCATCTCAGCAGCAGTGATTTGTCTGGCATGCCTGTCAAGCGTAACCCAGCTCTCACCACCCTATTTAAAGATCGGTAGATATATAGCCTTGTATTTATGCATCTTTACATCTCTACCTACTTCAAGGCATCAAATAATGCTATTACTGATCTGGTAGCACACCTGGTTCACCTTCGAGATTCTTAGTTGACATCCGCATGATGGTATAGAAGGATCAATCTAATTATGGATTGATAAATTATTTGCCACTTCCATAAATTTGTTTTATTGAAAACTAGTTTTGAATGTTATACATTCATCCTCAGTTCTAAAAACACACAAACAATTCAAAAATAAGCAATTAAATATATAGTTTGGTATTATTATACATATTAAATTAGATTAGTATAAATCAGTATTATAAAACATTTATGAATTATGAATTTAATTAAGACAAGAAATCAAATACATGTTGGTACTCACCAAGGTTTAAATGGATTATATCAAACAGAAAAGTTTGTACTGGTTTCTTCTCGCATTGAACTAACAATGAAAGAAAGGTAGGTAGCATGTTTATAGGTAAACAGTTTAAGGGTCAGAGTTTTTCCAGTAAAGCCGGTGAGTAATTATTTTTTCTGTTATAGATGGGAATAAATTTAAGATTGGACTATTGGAGATATTTATTTGGTCATTAAAGCAAAAATCTTGATTGGATTTGAAGGATTTTATTATTTCAAGTGCTTCATATATATTTAATTTGAGGCTGTTTTCAAAATGATGCATTAATTTAACTCCATAGTCTTTGTTGAATTTATGACTTTTTTCATTTAAATGAATTGCAAAGTTGGAATTCTCAGTCTTATTATTATATGCATGTATATGTTCCTTTAATCGCTGATTTAGCGATCTTCCAGTTTTTCCCTTGTATTTGGCTGCACAATCATTACAATTTAGTTCCTATTCTCCGCTTTTTTGGAAAGGGTCTATTTTGTCTTTAGGAGAAGAGAAATATGAGGATAGGGTTTTTTCTATTTTAAATGCTGGGTTTAATCCTAGTTTTTTCAATTCATTTCCGACTTTGGTGGATATAGGGCCGTAATATGGAATCAAAACATAATGTTTCAGGATGGGCCTATCTTCAGGGATTGTTGAATAGATATCGTTAATTGTCTTTTTTTGTATTTGTTTTTTTAAAATATGATTGATAGTATTTTTGTAGTACCCGTTATTTTTTGCTATGGAAATGAATTAAAAAAACTAGGATTAAACCCTGCATTTAAAATAGAAAAACCCTATCCTCATATTTCTCTTCTCCTAAAGACAAAATAGACCCTTTCCAAAAAAGCGGAGTATACGAACTAAATTGTAATGATTGTGCAGCCAAATACAAGGGAAAAACTGGAAGATCGCTAAATCAGCGATTAAAGGAACATATACGTGCATATAATAATAAGACAGAGAATTCCAACTTTGCAATTCATTTAAATGAAAAAAATCATAAATTCATCAAAGACTCAGGAGTTAAATTAATACATCATGTTGAAAACAGCCTCAAATTAAATATATATGAAGCACTTGAGATAATAAAATCCTTCAAATCCAATCCAGATTTTTGCTTAAATGACCAAATAAATATCTCCAATAGTCTAATCTTAAATTTATTCCCATGTATAACAGAAAAAACAATTACTCACCGGCTTTACTGGAAAAACCCTGCCCCTTAAACCGTTTACCTATAGACATGCTACCTACCTTTCGTTCATTGTTAGTTCAATGCGAGAAGAAACCAGTACAAACTTTTCTGTTTGATATAATCCCTTTAAACCTTGGTGAGTACCAACATGTATTTGATTTCTTGTCTTAATTAAATTCATAATTCATAAATGTTTTATAATACTGATTTATATAATTTAATATGTATAATAATACCAACTATATTTTGAATTGCTTATTTTTGAATTTTTTGTGTGTTTTTAGAACTGAGGATGAATGTATAACATTCAAAACTAGTTTTCAATAAAACAAATTTATAGAAGTGGCAAATAATTTATCAATCCTAATTTGAGATTCTTTTCGCTATTTCTTGGTCAATCCTACCAGACATATCTATTATAGTTCCGAGGTATTTGTACTCGATTATTATTTCCTCGTTACATAACATTTCAACATTTTCCTCTTCATGAGAGAATTAAGACCTCACTTTTCAAGTTGTTGATGGACATTCTTTTCCGTAGCAGCTTCTCCTCCCATTCTACCAGTGCCTGTTGTAGGTTTTCTATTGAATATGAATTTAGAGCTATATCGTCCTCTTATATGAGAAAGTTTACAAGGACAATCTGCATTTTCCATTTTCCTATTGCAGTCCATGGTGTTCTGCATTTGCAAATCTTATATATCTGATCCATTAAAATGATGGGACAGAATTATGATGAGTTGTTACCTACTTAACAAAGGTTTAATGACAACTTTTTATCTAATTTGCTTGTGAAAGATTAAGGAGTTGAAAGAAGTTGTTTTTAAATTAAAATTTGTCCACCTTACTACTCTATTACTGTGCACTCTTACTCAAATAAATTTTCACTCATGGTAGTGCATACCACTCCTCCTATTTAGCAAGGAGAGAGCCTTTTTCTTTGGAATTGGTTTTAAATAGTTATAAACTGTAATTGATAACAAGGATATTTTTCAACTCAATTGAAAATAAATGTAATTTAACTGTGTTGGGTTATGATGGCAAATAAGTCAGACCACATTTACACAGTAAGAAGTTTAATTCAGCATAACTAGATAACGACTCTCGACAGACTGACTAAATCACAAAGAGTGGGGAGATTCAGACAACACTACGTAAGTGC
Organism: Rhaphigaster nebulosa; assembly: GCA_948150685.1. Lineage (NCBI taxonomy): Eukaryota > Metazoa > Arthropoda > Insecta > Hemiptera > Pentatomidae > Rhaphigaster > Rhaphigaster nebulosa. The sequence goes on from OX411308.1 coordinate 82,960,266, forward strand.
ACTATTTCAAAATAACAATAATATTATATTAATTTGCACAACTTAACTCCTCCCCTTAAATTAATATAAGTAAAGAATTAAATCCTTGATGATTAAGGGCACAGAACAGACTTTAAAAAAATTTCAAACCAAGTTAATTATACCAATATTAAACTACCATAATTCTTTATAAAATTGTATCCACCAAATAGTTAACTTATTTTAATGCTACTTTTTTTTTTTTTTTTTAAATAATTAGTAAAAAAAAATCATCCTCTTTACTTCTCTCCTTCCTCTTTACTTTGTTTCTATTAGTTGGTCTGAAGTTTACAGAACTCCTTGAATGGAATATTTACCCCACTCTCCTTATTTGTCAGACCTGATCCCAAGTAATTGATTATTCCTTATTCTGACTCTTTTAAATTTAATGAAAAGGGTTTTGAAAAGCTCAGACCATCTGGAAGATTTTTTCAAGCCTAAGAAGTACTATAAACACTAAACAACAAAAATGATAGAAAGACGGGAGTAAGCTTTACCACTGAATGGTCAATTGATTCTAGAATAAAACTAAGAACAAAATTGATTACTTACAGATTACAGCTGATGAAGAAACAAAGATAACCAGAGCTTTTGTTCCTCTGACGAGATACATTGACACCAGCATGGCAGTACAGCACAATATCAATCCAACAAGTGCCATACACATCCATGGGACAAGCAGTTTTCTTACTCTCTGTCAATAAGTGTTATGAATAATTTATTAACAATGCTAATTTATTAATAATTAAATATAGAAAGGGGCACAACTATAGCATTCCAGTAAAATGATACATTTTACCTTATATCAAATGAGGTAGTTCTGATCTTTTAATATGTTGTTGGCTAATGATAAATCCAAGTTTTTGACCTCCACACACCTCCAGATCATTTTGAAATACACCAAAACCCCTGGTAACCGGCCACCTCGGGGCTAGGACCCTGGCCGGTTAATCCGAGGTGTAGTATTTTAAAGGTAAATTTAACAGAAATATAGAATAACACTGTTTTATGATATATGCACAGATTTTATTATAAATTTAAAATATAGACAGATACGAAGTATTTATTATGTACAAATTAACAATGAAAGGAAAGTTATTTTTTTTAAAAGTCTGTTTGTTTTTCAACATTTACAAAATTTCTAAATACATAATCTCTTTAGTAGATTATGAAAAACTTCTTTAGCAGTTGAATCACGTTGTTGTTCAACTTATCTCCATGCCATATCCATTGGTTTTTTTGCTTCACCATGTGATACTTTTTCAACCTCTCTGGTTCTCTTCATTGTCCACTATATCCTCTTTTGTTGCTAATGCTATAATTTCTTCTTCACTCAAAAATTCATTTTCGAGATCCTCATCACAGTTTTTCATCCAATCCTCGATTTCTTTAGGCTACTGTAGAGCTCTTGTAAGATCTTGAATAGATTCATTTTCTGCTTGTTCGACTTCTGAAACTGATGAATCAACAAGTTTCTCAGCATTTGACCAAAGTTACCTCCATGATTTTATAGAAGCCGGAATTTCTTCATAAGCCATAGCTGACATTGTGACATTTTTTTCACGATTTCAAGCAGAGGCGTGTCTTTACTCTCCGAACGTTGCAAAATTACGAAAACAAATTTACATCTGTAGGGTTTTTTTAATAATTCAATCACCCTTTGGTCCAAGGGTTGGACTAGGAAGGAAAATTATTTTAATGTCAGCTGAATCGCTAATCAGTTTATCAGGATGGGTAGGTGCATTATCCAAAAGCATAGTCTAACATTATCTATTAACTCAAAATCACTCTTCACTTCTTTTTTAAAAATATAATAACCAAATGTCATAAGATTAAGATTTGGCTAACATATTACTTTTTTATCATAATTATTATATTTAAGGGCGCATCATATTAAAATTTAACTCTAAATAAATTTTATCATTACAGTATAAATTATATTTATGATAAAAACATTATAGTATAGAAAGATTTTTGGTAATATGTAATTATTTTAAGTAATGCTGTAATAATAGTCAAGTGGAGATAGTTCAAATAAAGGATGGGATTGCAAAAGGTGATTTTGAGTACATTGTATGTATTGTCTCTGTTCTGAAAAATCCAAGTTTTTGATCTCTATTATAAATTCTGTTCATATAACTCATTTAATGAAAATCCTACATGGTCAACACTGTTAATAATTGTTAAAGGTTGGGAAACTAGGTCCTGGGTCGGTCCTGTATAATGATCCAAATGTTGTGAGACATATAACAATTGGCCGACTTCGATGAGCCGGCCACGTTGCCAGGATGAACCCCGATGAAATTTTTACAAGAGCCAGGAGTGAGGAGCTCTATGGAACAAAAAGAGTCAGAAGACCAATAGTGAGATGGCTGGACAGCGTAACCACGGCCTCGAAGACACTACTCAATACCTCACACTGAAAGACTGCAGCTCAGGGTCGTGCCAACTGGCAGATGTTATTGGAGGAGGCCCAGACCCAGCAATGTGTTGTCGCGCCATAGAAGAAGAAGAAGGAGTTGGGATGCAAAAAAAAAAGTTGTTCAAAAGAGGGTCCTCGGACTACATTAGTTTAAGAACTACTGTTGCAGAGGATTTAATTTCCTGCATAATACAAACAAAATATTTGTAATTACTCCCAACAGATGCCAAGAAATATCGAAATAACAATTCAAGTGAAAATGGACTGGAAATTATATGATGATAGAATACGATCTCTTGAAAGCTATGAAAGCTTTGGAGTACTGACCCAGGGTCAAGGGATTACTGGAAGTGCTCTAATCCAATGGACTTTAGGAATAGTCTGGCTACAGAACATATTTACTGATGTGGAAAGCTGTTGTGACCTCATGACTGCAACTTCAGAGCAACACTAGATATGTGGTCCTCTAATCTCACCAGAGACCAAGAAGATATGGAAAAATTTCGTAGCTGATTTCCTCATCGCCTTTAATTTTCAAAGGCAAATTTCATTGTTTCATTAAATGGTGGGCTTGTTGGGAGTGAAGTTGCGAGCTGTCACATAATTATTGGTTGATGATCGGTAACATAATTAATGATTGATGATTGGTGACAACTTCGAGCAATTGAAATTCACACAATTCCACAGACTATGCATCCTAACACAGTGTGATGAGTTTAAAAAAATGTTTGCACCTGAAATGTCACTTTTTGTCCTTTTTCACAGAAGAGGGAATGAGGAAAGGTACTTAGTCTTCCTTTTATGCAGCCTTCAATCCTATAAGTCTGGATGAGATCAAGCCGCAACATACACTCAACATTTCAAAAACACTACAGCTCAAATGTAACCATAGTTTCTATGGCTATTTTTGCACGCACTGCAGTTGCCAGTCTTGCAAGACGTACTACGCTTGATATATGATGACTTAAGCTCCCCATATATTGATAATCCTCTATCTGACGACAAGTTCAGCCTGAAGAAGAAACCTATGAAATGAAGAAGTGTTTAATGAAAAGAAAATTTCTCCTAACAGCAACAGCGACTCTGAGGAACAACTTGATCCATCTAAGAGGTTTAAATAATACTAAAAACAAAGATTTTCCTATAACACATACAATTATCTTATTTAGAAATATAATTATCAATTATTGCATCATTACATAATATTAATTCTCAATTTCCATACTACAATGTTCTTATGATAAATATGATAATGTATATATTACAAAAGAGATGTTTTCACCTAGGTTAACTAAATAGGTATATATACTAGAATTAAACGGAAATAATTAGAACACAATAGTAAAATGCAGGAATACCTATACATATTTACTCATTAGAAAGAAATTAAACATTACTTTCAATGCCAAGTATTCAACCAACTGCTTCCATTACAAAGATTTCAATCAGCTGCCAATGAGCCTGACCCTGAATAAAGTTCAGAGGTTATTTAAAATAAGATATGAAACTCTAAGTAAAGATATTAAAAAATATATAAAAAGGCTTACATTGTTAAATGCACTAACAAAAATTATTAGTAAAAATTATTTGTAATCTTGGTCAAACTAATTATCGTTAAAAAAAAATATTATCTCAAAAACGTTATACACATATCGTTTATAATCGGATATCGTTTATAACGATCCTGAAGGAACTTGTCGGTTTTAATAGCCGGTCTTTGTTACCTATATAATTATTACAAACTCTGGGGGAGGGAAAATTTCAAAGATATAGAAAACAAATTGCCATAAAAAGGAATTTATTTTAATTTTATTTAAAGTAGGGAATTTACATGATTTTATATAGATTTACATGTCCATATCCCATATCCAAAATGAAAGAGGCACAACTCAAAAAATGTGTTTTTGTTAGAACAAACATAGATTAAATTCTATATAAAAGCCCCTAGGGTGTTTCCTTTAACACAAGTTGCTGTTATAACGAATGGTTTGGCCTGATATTTGAGGGTGGGCTGTTCTTTGGGATGATAGGGGGTCCAACTAAGATTTTTAACTTTTTTAAGCAATTTCAAGTTGTGCCTCTTTCATCCTGGATGTGCAATATATAGAATAATTTTGTAATTATAATACCATTTTTAAAACAAAATTTCTTGATTACAGTACATAGATTGGACATTTCAGACAATTATACTTGTTTAATAAAAAATTAGATGCAGTGATGCTTCGAGAATTTGTTTATATAATATTGATAAGATATTTCATCCTCAGTAGCATCAATATCCTGTTTGATGATGTGGCTGTGAAGTTATTATTTACTAGGAAAAACTTTTGTAGAATATGAGCAAAAGCATCTACTAATGAAAGTTTCTGCTTCGAAAATATCTTTTTTGAAAATGTTTGCAAGGTTTGTTGACATTTTGAGCTGGTTCTCTATCCAGTGTGTATACATTCAGCCTGAAGCATTTTATAAGATGAAGCTCAGGAAGTATTTTTCCAATGTTTTAAAGAAGAAACTGAATTTCCAGAGATCTTGATCTACGAACTTCATGGCATACAGCGAGTCATGAGAGCAAACAGAAGATGGTTGGACTTAGTTTTGACAAATGCACTGAGTCTTCTAAAAGCCTAAATCTGGAGTGCTGCAAAATTAGATCGTGAAACTGGCAGAGGCTTTTAGAGAAGACCCAGTCATGGTGACAGGATGTTGTGCCATATATGGTATTGTATTGTAAAACAATGCTAATGAACAAATCAAAAAGATTTGTCATTTAGGATTTCAGCAGTAACTAATATTTTAGAAGAATCAGAAGAAAAGGAAGTAAAATTATGTTTGTAACTGCTGATACTTTGTAATTAAATGTGCAAAACCTAAAAAATAAAATGAGTTACAGAAAGATCAGTTTTAAATCCATAAAAATGGATTTATTAATAGGGTAATATGTTGCAGTTATGATGACTAAATATGCTGAAAGAACAAAATATTAAAACATCCAATTACTGAAAAATTTCAATATACATTAATGTAAACAAAATATATTAAACTATCTCTTTAGAATTGATTTTAAAGATTAAAATTACCATTATGGCACCATACAGCAGTAGAATGCAGAGAACAAAATGAACAGTAGCCAAGGTAACTCCAATGTACAGCCAAACTATCACCACTGAAACAAATATTTATTTTATTAGGGCATACAAACACAAGCGGAAAGAATATTTATGTTACAATTCTGTTACTAACAACAGTTTACAGATACAGAATTATTATACCTAATGCTATAATAATAATAATAATAATAATAATAATATATATATATATATGAGGGGTCGGGGTGGCCGAGAGGGTTAGCGCGCTTGCAAAAGTGTACCTGCTCACAAACCCAAAGGTTGTGAGTTCGAATCCCGTCACCGGCACTACTTTAATTTAATTAAAGTAATAATTCAGGAAATTAATCACCCCTCCCCCGGGTATGTGAGGCCCGTCAGTCTAATGGAGGCTACTCACACAGACCGGGCGTAGGAGTGATGACCCTACCCCGTGTATCTTGATTGTGAATCGCGTTGTGGTTTTCCAGGACATAAAATAGCCGCCCCGAGGTTTGGTCCGGAGAAAGAAATATAGGTCCTTGTGCGCCTGCTGACTCCGAACAGCCATAGTCCGTGGATCTAGACCGATTTGTCACTGTCCTGAGTGAGTCGGTGGGAAGGACACTGCCGAATTAGCCCCAAAGGGACCGGTTATGGAGCAATGGGCAGCCTGCCGCTGCACCATGGTAACCATGGTTCGCAGCAACGTGAGGTTGGGTGACCCCCTCCAGGCTGTCTGTGCTCCCGCAAGCCTGTAAGAACACCACATCGCACGGCCAAAGATCTACAAGGTCTATAGAGCCAACCGAAAAAAAAAAAAATATATATATATATATATATATATTATTATTATTCACATAAGTCTGTTTGTGTAATGTTGAACCGTTTGAGATATTGTTTTGTGTTTCCATGTTCTTTCAGTAGTTGTGTTTGTAATCATTACTGTGCATAGTTCTGTAATTGTGTAATGTAATATGGTGTATAAATCTGTGTAAGCTAGGTGATTTGGATGAGGTCACCCATATTTGATCCAATCTTTTAACCAAATCAAATTGCAGATCTCTCTTTATGTATGAAAGCGGTACTTGATGGCATGAGGGCAATAAATCACTTTTTGCCGCTTCTCTAGCAAGGTAATCGGCCTGTTCATTACCCTCAACCCCTGAATGTGCCTTTACCATTGAAGAGTCACTGATTTCTCTATGCTTTAAAACTCGAGACAAAACTTAATAAAGTTTTGTCTAATTTGGTCAGTCAAATGGTCATGAATGTCTGAATTATTTACAGAGTCCAGTAAAATTTTGTTGTCTGTATGCATAGTGATGTGTGCGTTCGTTTGTAGCGGGTCCTTACTGATGTATTCAGTCACTCTATACGTGTGTGTATATATATATATATATATATATATATATATATATATATATATATATATATATATATTATTATTATTATTATTATTATTGTTATTTTTATTGTTATTGTTATTGTTGTTATTGTTATTGTTATTATTATTATTATTTTTATTTTTATTTCATACAATCTTGGCTATTGCCAGAAACATTCACCTAGCCGGGCCAAAGTCAAGGGTTAGGTTCAAATTTTAAACTATATTTAAAAACTTCCTGACGATGCTTGTTGTACTAAGGAGAATTGCTTTCTGCCCTTCCTCCAGTACTTTTTCTCGCAGCTTCAAATTCTTAATTGATCTGATGGTATCGTCTGGGATGAGCCCATTGCTGGATATTATAATCGGATACACCTTTATATGCTCCAGCCTATAAAGTTGCCGTAGTTCCTGGCACAACTCTTGATATTTTCTTATCTTTTCTGAAATTGTTTTTTCGATATTATCATCGGTTGGAACAGCAATATCGATGACATAGCCATTTTTTACATTTTGATCAATTAAGACTATGTCCGGTTTATTATTTGCAATTCTATGGTCAGTAATAATGTTCTGATCCCAGTATAACGTTCTGTTTTCAGCAGACAGCACCGGTTTCGGCTCGTACCGATAATAAGGAGCCTGGTCAGCAATCATGTTATAAAGTAAGGCCAATGCTTGGTGGATAATCTTGGCCAGGTTATTGTGCCTCATAAGGTATTCTTTACCTGCCAACGCTTGGCACCCAGATGATATATGCTGGATAGACTCAATTGCACTCTTACATAGGCGACATCGGTCATTGATGTCTTCTCCACATATGAATTTTCTGTAAGCGTTGGTGGAAACTACCTGATTCTGAATGGCTAAAATAAACCCTTCCGTTTCAGGAAATAAATATCCTTTTTTAAGCCAGATAGTAGAAGCATCCCAGTTTATTTCTGATTGTGAAAGAGAATGGTAAAAGCGACCATGTAGCGATTTATTTTTCCAATTTTCGATCAGAATTTCTTCGGTAGGATACTCTTTATGCTCCGATGAAATTAAGTTCAAAGCTGTGTATCCATTGTCCAATGTTCTTATTGCTGACCACAAAGAAGAGTTATATTGTAGAAAGCTGTATTTTAAGTTATTTTCTTGCTCTCTGCAGCTCCTTAACAGACAAACAAGCCCCCTTCCTCCTTTCTTTCGTGGCAAGTACATCCTTTCAATTGAAGATTTGGGATGTCGTTTTCTAGCTGAGGTAAAAAGAACTCTTACTAAACGATTCATTTCTTCAAGTTCCGTGTTAGACCACTTTATCACGCCAAAAGTATAAGTCAGTACTGGAATAGCCCATGTATTAATTGCTTTAATTAAGTTGCCAGATGACAGATACGTTTTGAGGAGTTTTCTAATCCGTCTTTTAAACTCTTCTTTAAAATTATATTTATTATTCTTCTTGAATTTCAATAGTTGGCCAAAACCTAAATATTTATAAGAGTCTGACTCGCTCAGTTCTTTAATTGTTGTGCTATTAATGAGCTCCACGTTTGCTTTATTAGTAATCTCTCCCCTTTTGATATGGATGACAGCACACTTATCTATTCCTAGAGTCATGCCTATATCTTTACTAAATGACTCTACCATCTGGATCATGTTCACCAATTCTTTTTCACTTTTAGAGTACAATTTTAAATCATCCGTATATAGAGCATGTGAGATTACGGTTCCTCTATCATCAAGTCTGTAACCCATCCTAGAATCATTCAGTAATTCACTTAGCGGGTTTAAAGCCAAACAAAACAACAATGGACTTAAAGAATCTCCCTGAAATATTCCTCTATTTATTGATATGCACGACTTGGAACTACTAGATTTAGGTAAGTGCAACTTCACTTTCCAAATTTTCATTAGACGTTCTAATAGATCTACAATTTTACGATTTATTTTGTAGATGTTTAATACTTCCAAAAGCCACTTGTGGGGCACTGAATCGTACGCCTTTTGATAATCTATCCAGGCAATAGAGGCATTTCTCTTTTTCTTTGATATTTGGGATGCTACGAACGAATCGATTACTAACAGCTCCTTACATCCTTTGGCATCTTTCTTACATCCTAGTTGCTCTTTTGCGATGATGTTATACTTGTTAACATGCTCTGTTATTTTACAACTGATCACAGATGTTAATAACTTATAAACCCCATTTAAGCATGTGATAGGCCTATAATCTTTAGGATCAAGATGGTCCTTTGCTGATTTAGGGATTAAGTAAGTTATTCCTTTACTGAAGTCTTCAGGTGGGATTATATTATTGGCTAATAATTTTTGGTAATAAGAAGCTAATACTGAATGCGTACTAGTAAAATACTTTAACCAGGAATTCTGAATTCGATCAGGGCCAGGAGATTTCCAATTTTCCATTCTCTTAACTGTTTGTTGGATATCATCTTGGTTTATTGAAATTTCATCCATTGGTGAAACTGAGCTTGCTTTTTTCTTTACCATGTCAATCCAGCAACCGTTAAAATTATTTAGCTTCAGAGCTTCCCATATCTTCGACCAGAAATCCTCCGATGCTTTCTCATTGTCATGAAAAGCATTAATTTTTGGTTGATGATTCAATGATTTATAGAAATCCTTCTGATTTGACAAAAACTTTGAATTCTGCCTTCATCTATTTTCAGCCTCAGTATATCTTCTTAACCTATTAGCGTATACCGCCAATTTTTGCTTATTTCCGTCTAAATATATGTTTAATTTGTCATTTAATTCCGACTTCTGTATATCTCCTATATGTAGGACTATAATTTCGTCCACCTTTTTCTTTAGTTTAAACGTAGCTGTAGTTGGGCTTCTTAAATAACTTGTCAATATTCCAATTTCTTTGCGGATCCCTTCAATTTTATTTTTTAGTCTTCTTCTCCAGGGTGCTATTTTTTTACTTCCTTCCTGTTTCTTTACTCGAGTTTCTAATGATGAAAACTCTTTGATTAGACCTAATCTGTTAGGCACTGACCTCGCTCCAACATATATCCAATGACGGATATCATTTATGTCGGATTCAGGAGCTAAGTATTCTAGCAAAATCAGGTCGACTGCTCTGACAGCGTCTAATGTTTTCTTATTATATGGCACTTTTGGAACAATAGGTCTATTTTCTAGCGGAATACCTTCAAATTTCATGTGTTCTGTTAGCAATAACGTTCTGATTATATCTTTACTATTTTGCGTATCTATGCTGTCCTCATTAACTTCAGTTTCTTGTAAGTTATTCGAAACACTCACCTCTATCTGCTGGATTACCACATCTTGAATAGGAGTAAGACTATTACCCAGTTCCTGCTTTATATCAGCCAATTCAGCATCTGAAAGAAATTTTCGTTCAATGATTTGCTCGACCTGATCTGCCAGTCTTTGCCCGGTTACGGAAATCTGGGGAAAAACCTCGTTCCAGTATCCAACAATCTTGCTGCGGTAGCCTGTTTTATTAGTTCCTGTGTTTGTAGCCAGGTAGTAAGCACGGATGGCTGCTCTATTCATTTCTCGAGTCCATCTCAAACGTCTGTGCTCGACTCTCTGACGATTAGGACCTCTACTTTTACTTCGTGCGGGAGGCAGAACAGCCTCCAAGCTCGAAGCAGAGTTAGTGGTTAGTCCTTGAAGATCCAGTCTTGCGGTTCCTTGCGACATCGGGGCGCCGCTCGCACCGCCTGCCGATGAAGTGGGCTGTTGATCCAAACCCTCTAGAGTAGCCCTAACTCTAGATTCGTCCGAGGCAATTTTGCGACTTCTTAACTCCATTTTATTGGGTGAGTTGTATTTTATACCTCCTACCAGGTCTTCTTAGGGAAGGTAACCCTAAGGTGAATACTGAAGATGTGCTTGTGTCAGTGTTCGTGAGTAGTGTTCTGTTATGGTGATATAGTGCGGTGTACTGAACATCAGGACCCGGGGGATCGTTAAACCCCAGCAGTTACGCACATCACTGCCCCTTGCGGTTATATTATTATTATTATTATTATTATTATAGCATTAGATATAATAATTCTGTATCTGTAAACTGTTGTTAGTAACAGAATTGTAACATAAATATTCTTTCCCCTTGTGTTTATATGCCCTAATTTGTTTAGTTTTTGAACAGATTCAGAAATAAATTTAAATATTTATGATTAGAATTATGTAAAAATCAGTTGAAAATAGTTACTATTTAGATCAGGGATGGCCAGTCTTTAGCATACCGAGCACCAATTTTCAGATAATATAATAAGCAAAGCCGAGTTTTGATAATAATAATAATAATAATAAATTCTTTATTTATTCCAGGTCACGTTATAATAAATTATAATAAATCCTAATGGCATATCTTTTAGACGTTTAAACAAAAACAAATTATCAATATTAATAAATTAAAACTAAATATAGTTAAAAAAATGAAATAATAATAATTAGAAATGTATCAATACATAACTAAGTACAAATTTTAATTGAAGATAAGGAATATCTATTGTATTTACAATTCTTTTGGAACTGAATGGATAGGAAGTGACTGAATAGACAGAATTTGAAGGTGTGAAGAGTATTGGAGCAACGGATAGAAAAAGGAATGGAATTCCATAAGGATGACGATCTGATCAGAAAAGATCTATCAAAAGCTACGGATCGGTGGGCCGTTGTACATAAATCTGAAGGCCGAGAACGAATATAGCCAGAATGAACAGAGATTTGCATGGCATCAGGTCGAAAATATCTGATGGACCGCAGGATTGGATGACTTGGTAGAGGAAGGATGCCAAGAAATAAATGTACCATATTACTCAAGCACTTTTTATACCTTCCCTATGGTAGAAAATAGAATAACTCAATCCCGTGAAAAAATTAATTAATTTACACCAGTTTGTTAAAGCACCAATTTACAATAGTCCAATAATGATTCCTTGTACAAGAGGGTAATCACTTTGTGATGATGCTATTGCTCCCAGAGAGTATTGCTTGGTCTTCATAACTTTGTACCACAGAGTGGGTACTGAGAGGGAGATCAGTATAGCTTGGAATTTAGATATTTCTTTTCTCTCTGCTTGCTAAGACCCCAGCCATGGCATATGTTTAATAACCTTTTTAATACAAGTATACTTATAGATATAATTAACTTATAGACATGAAATCCAAAGGGTTTAGATTCAACTATATGGTCAAAACTCACTATATAAAAATATATATTGCAAAGTTGCAATGAGCCTTGTAATCATCCAATGCGCTATGCATGGTGTATGCCTGACAGTTTGGTCACCCCTAATTAAGATGGTAATTGATGGAGGGGAGAAGGAGAAGTGGTCTAAACATAAAATAATCATTATAGATACACTATTTCCTGTATCCATTTTGCAAGTCTTCTTCAGGGTTATAAAAAAGAAACTACTTAAATAAATAGGGCACAATGAACATGGATACAATAAATAAATATGGCAATGGATTAAATACTGAAAGGGTCAATACTCAGTCTGAGCTTGAAGATTATTTTTTTACCACTACTTATAAATCTTCTTATTAGTGTGATGTTAATTTTAATTACATCTTGTTTTACGTACAATATTATTGTGATGTAGTGCTTTTTACTTCCTTGTACAAAGTAAAGGAAGTATTTTAATCGCAAAAATTTTCGATTTTCAGATTTCGACGGAAATATCCATTTTGACTATCCCTGAATCCATTTTAACAGTTTCGTCGTGGCGTCTGTAAGTACATTCCTACGTATGTTCCTACGTTCCTATCTCGCATAACTCAAAAACGGTTAGCTGTAGAAAGTTGTAATTTTGTGATTGTTGTAAAATCTAGTTGTGAACCTCCATTTTTAGTCACTGCTTGATTACCGGAAGTGGTACTTTACTTGAAGGTCATAACTGATTTCCATCAAAAATTATATTAAAATACTATACAAAACTTCTCAAATTTAGTATTTATAATTTATATATTGATTTAAATAACATACTAGACTTGGGTCTAAATGGGAAAACCGGAAGTGGTACTTTACTTGAAGGCCATATTCATCAAAAATTATATTGGAATATAATGTAAATTATCTAAAATTTGGTAAAAAGGACTTTTATATCGATATGAAGGTATTTACTATATTTTGGTTAAAATTGGTGAGTCGAAAAGGGTACTTTACTTGAAGGTCATAATAAGCTTACATCAAAAATTATATTTAAATTAAATACATAAATCATATGTTTCGGTAATGAAGGTTACAAACGCAATTTGGTATCCAATCCAATTAAATATTTTTATTACTCGTTTTAAGTGTTAAAATTGAGTGTAAAATACTGGTTTTCCTCCATATTTGTGAGATGAACAATTCTCCAACAGGAGAGTAAGATATAAGCTAAGTGGGTTCTTCTGCTGAAAATGTTGAAACCGTAGACTTCCAATGCTTTATCAAGTGACATGGACAGTTCTAATGTTGTCTGGGAACACGAAGAAATCTCTTAGGAACTTGATACCTACAGAAAGAAAATGACATGTAATAACAGAAAGAGACCTCCAGTAACAAGAGTGTGTGTGTTTGTTTTTACTGTAATCTTCGGAAACTAGTAACCAAATTCAGTATCACTTTTTCAGCCAAGGATTTATAATTTAATAGGCGTACAAGGAAGTCATGTGTTGCCCACATCAGATATTTTTAATTTGTCATATGTACTTCCCAAATATTTCCTTTATATTATTTCCAATTTAATTTAATTCACTTATTGTATCCATGTTCATTGTTCACAGATTGTTTTATGGCTTCTTCATTATAGCCCTAAAGAAAAAAGTGTTTATCAAATTGAGTAAATGAATAAAGAAGTCATCCTCTATCTCATAAACATATGGTATGATTGATTATTTATTTATATTAAAGTGGGTGCACACTTATTCGCTCAACAATAAAGTGCACACCCAAAAAGATTTCTAACTTTCTTGAAGAACAAAATACAGTTTTTTATATGACAAATGAAAAATAAACTTTATTCAATGTCACTTACAAACAGCTAAATTATGCGCCTTATGAAGAACAATTTCATTTTGGGTATGTGATTCAGATTCTTCTGATAACACTATACCTTCTCTTTCAGCTGAAACCTCTATGTCTGCTTCTAGCATTGTTGCCATTTCATGAGCATGAGCACTTCCAAGCAATAACAGGAATAAGCAGAAGCCTGATAGTAGCTAAAAAATGACACAAAGGAAATAAATATAAAATTTAGGTATTAACTTCATGTAAGTACAGAAATTCAAAGGATACAGGTCAAAAGTTCCTACGAGAAGGTTCCTTTGAAGAATTGCAGATAGCAGGGCATTGGTGTTCACCATTTTAAAAGAGACCCATACAAATACAATATAAACAAATACATTTTTGAGAAGCAAATACTTTCGGATTCTGAATGGTTTAATGCCCTGAACTGAACATCAATTATGCACCCCTGCGTGGATTCTCAGGTGTCAGTGGACAGGTTAGAGAAGTTGGTCCCTCTGTAGCAAATGCAACAGAGAGCCTGAAACACCAGCACATGTGCTGGAAAAATGTCCCAACAACTCCCTCCTCATAATATGTTGTCACCATAAAGTGAAGGATGAATTGATGCTAAGAGAGACTTTGCCTGCTTCGACGATGTCTATTGCATAGATAAGGATGGATCCACACGATTTGCTGACATTGTAGCTTTCCCAGACAGATAAGTCAGCAATCATTCTGGATCTTACTGTAAGATACGAAAGTAATGACCATGACCAGGCCAATAGAGTGGATAGGGAAAAGAAAGAAATTTATTATAAGTGAATCCCTTTCCTTAAGGAAAAGTTCTGTGAGAGATTCGGAGAAAGATACTTCAACGTGAGAGGCCTTTGGTTTAGAGCCTGCAGAACTATACCAAGTAAAACAAGGAGCTTCATGGAGGATCTTCGTGTAGATATTAAGGACGTAGCAAGACTGACCAAAAATATAGTTTGTAAATATTTATTGAATGTTAGGTTTTAATATTTGTTATAGATTAGAGAATTTTTAAGTTATACCTGTTAATAAATTATACACTGATGTAATAGCTTTATAAGGAAAATTGTATGAAAACAGCTAGAAAAAAAGAAAAATAAATAAAATACCTGATATATACACAGGTATTTTATTTTATTAGGAGCTTCATGGAGGATCTTCGTGTAGATATTAAGGACATAGCAAGACTGACCAAAAATATAGTTTGTAAATTTTTATTGAATGTTAGGTTTTAATATTTTTTATAGATTAGAGAATTTTTAAGTTATACCTGTTAATAAATTATACACTGATGTAATAGGTTTATAAGGAAAATTGTATGAAAACAGCTAAAAAAAAAGAAAAATAAGTAAAATACCTGATATATACACAGGTATTTTATTTTATTAGGAGCTTCATGGAGGATCTTCGTGTAGATATTAAGGACGTAGCAAGACTGACCAAAAATATAGTTTGTAAATATTTATTGAATGTTAGGTTTTAATATTTGTTATAGATTAGAGAATTTTTAAGTTATACCTGTTAATAAATTATACACTGATGTAATAGCTTTATAAGGAAAATTGTATGAAAACAGCTAGAAAAAAAGAAAAATAAATAAAATACCTGATATATACACAGGTATTTTATTTTATTAGGAGCTTCATGGAGGATCTTCGTGTAGATATTAAGGACATAGCAAGACTGACCAAAAATATAGTTTGTAAATTTTTATTGAATGTTAGGTTTTAATATTTTTTATAGATTAGAGAATTTTTAAGTTATACTTGTTAATAAATTATACACTGATGTAATAGGTTTATAAGGAAAATTGTATGAAAACAGCTAAAAAAAAAGAAAAATAAGTAAAATACCTGATATATACACAGGTATTTTATTTTATTAGGAGCTTCATGGAGGATCTTCGTGTAGATATTAAGGACGTAGCAAGACTGACCAAAAATATAGTTTGTAAATATTTATTGAATGTTAGGTTTTAATATTTTTTATAGATTAGAGAATTTTTAAGTTATACCTGTTAATAAATTATACACTGATGTAATAGGTTTATAAGGAAAATTGTATGAAAACAGCTAGAAAAAAAAGATAAATAAATAAAATACCTGTGTATAATCAGGTATTTTATTTATTTTTCTTTTTTTCTAGCTGTTTTCATACAATTTTCCTTATAAACCTATTACATCACTGTATAATTTATATTTAAGAAACTTGGTATCAACTCAGGTTTTTAAACTAAAAAAATTTGAGGTTAAATTAGCTTCCCATCTCTTTGGATTGATCAATATATATAATCTATTTTGTCAATTCAAACTTATTCCAATACAAAATAAAACTGTTTTCTTTTTACTAATGATGCCCATAGTATGATGGAGGTGGGCGTGGATCATAGGAAGCCTTATACTGGCCCTAAGGACTTAACTGCCTCCCTTTTTAACTGCCTTCCAATCTTGAACAAGGATGGGGTGTGGGAGAAGATGAAGGCAATCTGGTATGATTCCAATAGATGCGTTTGGTCTTGACAGACCCATTCCAATTGATCTCATTAACAAACAACCATTACGTCAACACCAAGCAGCAGGAGATACTGACACCACCTCGATTGTGACGCATCACACCCATAATGCCATTTGGAATTATTGAATTCCTTAAGCCCAAATTGGTAGTGGACCTAAGCCCAAATTGGTAGTGGACCTGAGGCAACCCCTATACCGGTTTTTTCTACCTCAAGGTGCATGTGGTGGGTTACCATATAAAATTCAAGGAAAAATGGTTCCAATAACAAGAGAGCCAGGAAGATGAACTACGACGGCCAAATTATGTCAACTTTTGGGCGGAAAATATGGCCAATCATACCCTAGAAATATCTCTAGCATAGAACACATGAGTTTCTTTATACATATCAAAGAGCGACATCCCACAAAAATGAAGAGAACATCGTCAAGCTACAATATGTAGCATTAGTAAGTAATTACATATTATTACTTGAAACAGTTATCAGGAGAGGTGTTGAGTGAAAAAAAAAAGTGAGGGAGTTAAAGCACAAATTAGATTAAGTTACAAATCCATGCCATCATTAGTAAAGGGCTAATTATTAAAAAATATGCCAATACTCACAAGGACTATAATGCCTATCAGCATGGTACCCTGCCGAAGGCTGAAAAGGTACAAAAATCTTCTAACTGGAGCAGTCATCTGTAAAAAAAAATAGTGTGCAACTTGATTAATTAATTAATCATCATTAATGATTATCACTAATGATATATGGTTACTAATTATTATCATTATTATTATTGTTATTAATGATATATAAGTTTATTCTGATTGCAATATGCAAAAGTTTTCTGGATCCACTCAGCATAAAAATGAGTATCAGGAGTATGGCATTAAGTAGGGAATAAATCAAGTAGTTGGAACATAGAACTGTCCACCCTATCTCTTTATAAGAATGCCAGCAAGTTAAGAATGGGGTCTCTTTACTAATGGTACCCTTTAGATATAGACATTTAGTAAGAAGGTTTAAAACAATAATTTCTTTTTTTACATCATGCATTGTTGAATCCGTATTTAATTCCTAAAAGTCTATAAAATTTGACATTTTATTTTTAAGCCATTATTATTGGATTATTTCAATGTATTTAATAAAAAAACAATTATATAAAATCTAACATTATCTTTAAAATTAGATAACCACAGAAAAACTAATTAATTACAAACAGAATTCTTTCTTTCCATTTGATTTCAAACAAAGATTATTTTTCTAAATTATTAAGCATTACAAATTTGTATTTTGAAAGATCACTGATATTCACAGCAATGCAATTTATACAAGCAACAAAGAAATTTATCTGATTTTTTTGACTAGAAATACAGAAACAATCTTATTATCAAAGGTTTATTCTGATTTTTTTTTCTATTAGTGAAACACCTCCCTATATGGTGTTTGAATAAAAAATGTTTTGTAGTTACACGAAAAGAATTATGAAACATTAACATCAGTGAAACAAGATGTGCGATTAGAAATAATAATATAATCATATTTTGGCAAATCTGCTATCTATGAAACATACCTTGTATTAATATAAATGCAATTAGAAATAAATAAAGACATCTAGAAATATCATTGTTTCCGTCCCCCTTGAAAGGGGATGTCATACACAAATCAATAGGGATTCTTGTACTACCCAATTCGAAAACGTCAAATGTTTTAATGGATGATTTTAATTTACCTCGTTTCTTATCCTTTATTCTAAGATCTTTGAACGAACGTTTCGTTAAAAACAATTGACAATTTAGTTTGAAGAATTTGGTTCGGTAAAGAAAGAAATTATATTAATGGTGACGCTTTACTGGAATGAAAAAATATGGAAAACTCTCAACATTTTTGAAATCGCTAATAAAATATTTTTCACGATGACGAATGATACAAGCTTTCCATATTCGTTGGCTGAATGGAGAGGAGTGAATTTTGAAACAAATAAAATTAATTTTATTAATTTACTTCTAATTTTATAATTCTCGAAATTCAAGAGCATGATATTAAAAAATTATAATTATTAGCTCTGGTATGCATCTTTTTTTTTTTTTTTTTTTAAGTTCTATGGTATGTGACATCTATGTATACTGCAGTGCTATTAATGTTGAAATTAAACCTGACCATTCTAAAATCAATATGCTTTCATTTGCTAAATTATACTGTCGTTAATCATAATGAAGTCCAATTAATTGATAATAGAATTATTAATAACTAATGTGTAAACTTAAGATACACTACGTATAAAACGTATTTCTATTAATTCAATAAATGGAGTACTCCTAAAACAAGCCAACGTTGAGGAGGTAAAATCCGATAATAAGTAGTATTAATGATCAAAGAATATAGTGCACTACGACTCATACAGGGGTTGTGATCAAACATGCATCGGATTGGGTTTCGAATGACTAATCATAAGCTGACCCAATTAATACCGCAGGCAGCTATTTATGATCACAAACACACAGAGAAGGCCATGGAAAATTAAGAGACTAGCTTGAGGAGCAGTTAGCGGATGAGGGGGTAGGTTTGTCCGGAAAGTTCATATCAAAGTGAACAAACAATATTTTTTGCATTTAATTAGGTAATTCAATATTGCCCCCTTTAAAATACTACCTCTGTACTAATTTTTAACCCTCAAACTCAATTTGGAGTGGCTGTAGATGTATGCAAAACCTTAAAAACATTTGGATGACAAAATTTTGGCCGAAATATACTCCCACTTCTGAAGTACTATTTTGCCTAAAAAACAACAATATAGGCCGAATTTCTTCTCATTTTTATTCTCTAGACAGCTGGATATTCCCAGAAGGAATATATATAATGTACTAACTGACATAAGTATCACGTCACTATTGTTTCTCAGTTGACGTACGCATGATAGTATAGAAGGATCAATTTAATTAAGGATTGATAAATTATTTGCCACTTCTATAATTTGTTTTTATTGAAAACTAGTTTCGAATGTTATACATTCATCTTCAGTTCTAAAAACACATAAAAATTCAAAAATAAGCAATTCAAAATACAGTTTGGTATTATTATACATATTAAATTAAATGTAATATAAATAATTTAATAATAATAATTTAATATGTATAATAATACCAAACTGTATTTTGAATTGCTTATTTCTGGATTTTTGTGCGTTTTTAGAACTTAGAAAATGAATGTATAACGAATTCGAAACTAGTTTCCAATAAAAACAAAATTATAGAAATGGCAAATAATTTATCAACTCCTAATTAGATTGATCCTTCTATACCATCATGCGGATATCAACTGACAAGTTTTTTCAATTCATTTCCGACTTTGGTGGATATAGGGCCGTGATATGGAATCAAGGCATATTGTTTCGGGATGGCCCTGTCTTCGGGGGTTGTTGAATAGATATCATTAATTGTATTTTTTATTGTAGTTGTTTTTTTAAAAATGTGATTAATAGTGGTTTTATTGTACCCGTTATTTTTTGCTATGGAATATATTATTTCAATTTCTTTATTATAATTCTGTTCATTTAATGGATGATACGTTCAAAAAACGGTAAATTATGCTATTAAAGGCTGCGAGTTGATTTGCTATCGGTCTCCTAGCTTTATTGTTTATAACGACATCCGTGTGGGTGGGTTTCCGGCAAATTCCAAAATCATGACGTTTGCTTTTTATTGAGATTTCTAAATTTAAAAAGTTTACAGCTTTGGTTTTTCTAAAACTAATGTGAATTTAATCGAGGCGTAAAATTCGTTTATTTCCTATAAGAAATTATTTATTTATCTTGTCGTCCCAGACCATAGGCATATAATGTCATCTACATACTGATACCAGTATATGATATGTTAAGCTATTTGAGAATTGTTTGGTTCAAGAATTTTTTGTTCTAATTTGTCCATAAATAAATCTGCGAGAAGGGAGCCCATCGGTAATCCTTCCTCCTGTTTGAAGAATTCTTCATCAAATTGAAAATAATTATAGTTTATACAAAAAATCTAGTTTTTTCTAGCGGTGATAGATTCGACCGGAAGATTAACTGGTCTAAAATTTCTGTTGTTTCTGGTGGTGGGATTCTTGTGAAAAGATTTGTCTCGTCGAATGATATTGGTTTCACGTTATCCGGAATTGATGTTTTTAATTTTGTTCACTAACGCTATAGAGTTCTTCACCGTGTGTTGTGGGGAAAATGAGATTTTTGTTTTGAATAAATTGTTCAATTAATGGGCAAGTTTGTATATCGGACAATTGATGTAAGTAAGAATAACGACTGGTCTTTTTGGAAGAAGATTGTTTTCAGTTTCCGATAAGGTGGTGCTAGTGAGAATGAGAACACATTGAGAAAATTGGTTTTGACTTGGGGAGTTGTTTGACAAACCAGAAGAACGGCTATTTAAATTATCATTGTTTGACCGTAATTTTGCAAGTTTCTTTTCGAGGGTATCATGTTCGAGGAGTTCGAACGAGAGCAGCATCAAGACGAAAATGGGTGAGACTAGAAATCAATCACTGGTACTCTGTTAGGGACAGCATAAAATTATACCGTTACATCCTCCCTTCTAAATTAACTTTTATCCTCCATCCACTTGAATTTGACTCTCTCGATAAACAAATTCGAACACTTGTCCAAAACCCTCTGTTGAAACAACATTAAACCCTCGAAAAGAAACTTGCAAAATTACGGTATATCATTAATTGTCTTCTTTTTTTGTAGTTGTTTTTACTTCCTTCGATTTCCAAGGCTTTATGTAGTGACATTGACAGTCACGGAACACTAAGAAATTTGTTAGAAACTAGTTACCTACTGATAGAAAACGACATATAATAACGGAATGAGACCTCCAGAAACAAGAGTATGAATGTCAATAGATGGATGTCGCGACGCCGAGTGTCGTTTTTGAGAAATCTTCGGAAACTAGTAACCAAATTCAGGACCACTTTTTGAGCCATCTATTTATAGTTAGACAGGCCTTACAAGGAAGTCATGTGTTGTCCACATTAGATATTTTTAAAATGTGATCAATAGTGGTTTTATTGTACCCTTTATTTAAATTAGAAAAAACTCTTTTCTCTTGTTTCCCTTTTCCTAAAGACAAAATAGATCCTTTCAAAAAAGCGGAGTATACGAACTAAATTGTAATGATTGTGCAGCCACATACACGGGAAAAACTGAGAGATCACTAAATCAGAGATTAAAGGAACATATACGTGCATATAACAAGACAGAGAATTACAACTTTGCAATTCATTTAAATGAAAAAGAAAAAAAACATAAATTCATCAAAGACTCAGGAGTTAAATTAATACATCACTTTGAAAACAGTCTCAAATTAAATATATATAAAGCACTTGAAATGATAAAATCCTTCAAATCCAATCCAGATTTTTGCTTTAATGACAAATAAATATCTCCAATAGTCCAATCTTAAATCTATTCCCACCCATAACAGAAAAAAACAATAATTCACCGGAATTACTGTGAAAACCCCGACCCCTAAACCGTACCACTTACCTACAAACAGCTTACTCACTTTTCTTTCATTACAGTCATTTCCATTTCTAGTTCAATCCGAGAACAAACCAATGCAACCTTTTCTATTTAATATAATCTATTTAAACCCTTGGCGAGTACCAACATGTATTTGATCTCTTGTCTTAATTAAATTCATAATTCATGTTTTATAATAATAATTTATATTACATTTAATTTAATATGTATAATAATACCAAACTGTTTTTAAGTAGCTTATTTTTGAATTTTTCTGTGTTTTTAGAACTGAAGATGAATTGAAACTAGTTTTCAATAAAAACAAAATCATGGAAGTTGCAAATAATTTATAAATCCCTAACTCGTGTTTCTATCTCTAAAATCATGCCACAGTTCAGTACAGATAAACATTTATTTGCTTAGAGGTAAGATATATAAGAGGTAAAAAATTAAGATATAAGAGGTAAGAGGTATGAAGTATTTACCAATGTAAAACAAGAGTTGCTAGCTCGGAGAATTTTAGGCATGATGACATTAGGGTTTTACCCCTTTTAAATTTGGCTGGTTTGATACCTTCTGATCAATTGCTAGGAGCGCTTTCTGGATTGCACAGATTTTAAGATTGCACGACTTTTAAGATTTTTCGCAACTCTACTGCCATTCCAAATTAATTTAGAAGTGCCTTTTGGGTGTTTCAACTTTTTCTCCCACCACCGCCATTTGGATATTTATCCGACTACGGTGAAGCAACAAGGAGGGTAATGTTTTAGTTAACCGTTAGTAGGTATCTAACGATTTTTTAGCAAACGGTTCAACCGATTTTCAAGTTTCATGGCTCAATTATTCGTTATATTGTTCAATTATTCGTGAACGTTTTGAAACATTGTGAGCTCAAAATACTAAATAAATGTTGTATTAAATGTGTTAAATCTGTCCGTTTGAGCATATCAAACGATTTTTTGAGAGAATGGCTGGTACAACTTTACAACTTCAGTAGTCAGGTACCTTCCACTGCACGTTACGGCACCTTGCAAGTACATTCCATCCCGTTCATCAGTGCATGTCAAAATAAAAAAAGCTCCTTGCATCTGTAAATGTGAACATACATAAAGCAAATTAATGTATTGAGTAAAGAAGAGTCTTCTTTTTCATTTGGGTGTGGAAGGCATCCGACTACACCAAGTTTCAATATTCATGGGCGTCAACTTCACTAACAACCTATCAATGCGCTTAAGTAGATATGCAAGTACATTACGTCCCTTAGGACGAATGGGGTTGTAAAATATAGAAGTTATTTCAATATTTGGAGATTATTTTTTATTAAATTAAATTTTTGTAAATAAAACTATATTAAATGTTATCGTGTTTTAACATTTCTCAGTGTGTCATAGGCCAACTTGTACTTGTAGTTTTGTACTTTATTACAAAACAGGATGCAAGAGTGTCTGTTGTCGCAATATTTTGTACAAGTATGTTTGACCACTTACAAGCATACGTAATCTGTCGTGAAACCGTTTGTAGTTCCTGTGGATATGTTTATTAATTTTCGGAACACGTAAGTCTATATGTAAGGTTTAATTTGAAATATTAGGAGGAGGATCCGGTATTTGGATCGAAAGGTTTGTATATATTTTCCGATTATGGATTTTTCTAGCTGACAAGTCAGATAATGCTATAAAATTAATATTATTTATTTTATTTTTATTGTATTGAGGTGTGGGCAACGGACTGTCATTATAATCCTTACGGATATTTTGTCATTAACTATTATATTAAAATTAGGATTTTGATCTTACTTATCATTCTTTTTAAATGATGACAAATTATAGATACAACAAACGTAATGACGTAATACAATCTTTGGGATTCGAACTTTTATGCCATTTTGAACTGGAGGATGTTTATCTCTTTACCAATTGACTGACAATTATTGCCCGGTACCTCACAGCTGACCGTCATCAACAGACAGTTAATTTTTTAACATGACTAGTGTGGCGTAGTATGCAAAACAAGCCTCAAATATTTAAGAACTTCGTTCCTCCTCTTACTCTTGTATTTTTTTCGAACAATTATGAATGCAATTTTATTGTTTTGTTGGCATTTTCATTTACAGTTATAATATACTCGGATAATTATTGATTTTTTTTTTTATTGTAATGTAAATGTAAAATAGTGCATAAACGTAAATAAAGTAATAAATATGAATTTGGGATCCAACGTCTATGGAAATGGATTATTGTTTGCAGCTTTCAACCAAGATCAAGGTTATGCCAGAGCTTAAATAAAATCTGATTATATCTCTGTAATATATTTATGAATGGTCTATTCTTAGATACTGTCATTGAAGCCAGCTTATGAATGTGTTTGTATAGGTTGTTTTGCTTGTGGTATGGATGATGGTTTCCGGGTGTACAACTGTGATCCTTTGAAGGAAAAGGAAAGGCAAGATTTTTCTGAGGGTGGTCTGTCAATTGTTGAAATGCTTTTTCGTTGTAATTACCTAGCTCTGGTGGGTGGAGGTTTGAGGCCGAAATATCCTGTGAATAAAGGTACTTTGTCAACTCAAGTTATTTTGATGTGCATGTTTATTTCAGTTCACATTTCTTCATAAAATGATGCAGATTTATGTTGCTTTTCAATTTAGGTTAGTATTCTAGAATATTAGCAACATATTAAAAATTTAATTAATGTATTTCAATATCTTAATACTAAAAGATGACATGCATCAGAAGAAAACTCTAGCTCCACATTAGTAAAGTAATTTGCTGGTAATATTGGTAGGGATGATAAGGAATTGTTTGAAATAAAACAAATACTATTTTTATTTATCTAGCCTCTGGTTAAAAGGAACCCCTTGGGATTTCTTATCTCTTGAGTTATCAGAAATAGACAGTTATGAATTAGATAAAGCTACCAGAAAGTACAAATACTGTTTTAGGCGGTTATTTTTATGGCATTTGTTTCAAATACAGTCTTGACAAAATAGTACAAGTCCGTCCAAATTCGTTATGGATGGAGCTATCTTCTTTTTCTAGCAATCTCTTCAATTCTGGATATTAATAAATAAAAATATTAAATTTAAAACAGTGATATATCACAGAAACAAACAATTCAGTGTAATGTGAATAAAGAATGTACCAGTAAATTATGGGAACTGGAGATTTCAGAAATCATTAAACTGGTTTATCTTAGCAATTAATTGTAATCTCTTAAATGTCAGTCTAAAATCCATGTTGATTACTGTGCTTTAGTTTGGTGTGCTGTGAGGAGCTGATATCCTGACACATTACAAGTGTAAATTATAAACTATATTTATTGTATTTTTGGTACAACCTTGCTATCGTAATATAAGGTCGTATTATCAATGCATGGACCTGAAGTTACCCGATGGTCACCACACTAGCACTTTCTAGCACCATTTATGGTCAGCTAACTGACTGATTTGCATTCATTGGAATTATTAAAATTGTTACAATGATATATTTCTTATTTACATATTTAAAGTGATACATATGCTTGGTACATTTTTATAAGAGGGGGACCGTTATCACTGCTACTCCCGATCTTACCTGAAGGTCGCCGGACTAGCACACTCTAGCGCCATTTGTGCTAACCAATTACTTTGCATTCAATTGTAACATTCATATTCATTGCAATTATTAAAGTTATTACTGCCTTAGTTACATATTATTTAAAATTGTTAATGGTGTCGACTTCTAGTGATCCTGGGAAGTTGTAATAATTTAAATTACGGTAAGGACCCGACCTCAACTGAAAAGGAACTTTTGGGGTTTGTTTATCTATTGAGCGAGCGGAAGTCGTCAGCTGGAATCTATTTAAAGCAGTAATAATTGAAATTACGGTAAGACCCCGACCTCAACTGAAAAGGATCAATTGCTGTTTTGTTTATTTCTTGGGTGAACGTAATGAGCGGAAGTTGACAGCACTAATAATTTTAAATAATATTTAATTAAAGCAGTAATAATTTTAATAATTCCAATGAACATGAATGTTACAATTGAATGTAAAGCAGTTAGTTAAATGGCGCTAGAGTATGCTAGTCCAGTGACCTTCGGATAAGATTGGGAGGAAGGGAGGAACAAGTGATAACGCGCCTCTCTTGTAAGGTTGTACCATATACTTTAATTAGATATTTTTAAAATTATTAGTGCTGTCGACTTGTTGCTGAAGAGGTAAACAAAACCAAGAGGTTGGGGTCTTACCATTATTTCAATTATTAGTGCTTTAAGTAGATCACAGCTGTTGACTTCTGCTCGCTCAAGAGATATAAAAACTCCCTAAAGAACCTTTTCAGTTGATATCGGACTCGTACCATAATTTGAATTTTTACTGCTTTAGATACAACACCCCCAGACCACTGGAAGTCTACAGCACTAATAATTTTAAATAATATCTAATTAAAGCAGTAATAATTCCAATGAATACGACTGTTACAATTGAATACAAAGCAATTAGTTTGCATAATTGGTGCTTGTGCGGCGATCTTCGGTTCCAGGCACTGATAATGCGACCCAATTGTAAAGTTGTACCATATGTTTGTAGGACTATGCCTTAAACAGATATATTCTGTATTACTCTTGAAATTCTTCTTTTTTATTATTTTCATTGAATTAAGTATCATATTAAAAACTTTTCATGATATATAAAATATTTAAAGTTACATACTGTCTGATTGTTGTGCTCTCATTCCATCACTATTTTGAAAGAATAATAATGCAATGACCTATCTTGTTATTTTATATAAATTTATTTATCAGTGATGATTTGGGATGACATGAAGAAACAAGAGGCTATATCCTTGGAGTTTTCAGCCCCTGTACGTGGTGTGCGTTTAAGAAGAGATAGAATAGTAGTTGTGCTTGAGGGTGTCATTAAGGTCTTCACTTTCACACAGAATCCACAGCAGCTTCATGTGTTTGAAACAAATCCTAATCCTAAAGGTTTGTGAAAAATATATATATTTTTTAAAAATTCAGGCATTATTCCATTTTCTTGTAAGTTTTGTTGACCATAGTGTAATTAAAGAAAAAGTTAAAAAGTTGGTCGGGGGTGCTTTCAATGAAAATAGTGTGTTTTTCATTGATCGTGCCTATTTTCCAATGAAATCCTTTTGTAAAACAAATTGAACAAATCGACTTCCGCTCGCAATGTTTGCTGAAGAAGTAAACAAAACCAAGAGATCAGGGTCTTACTATAATTTCAATTATTACTGCTTTAATTAGATCACAGCTTTCGACTTCCACTCGCTCAAGAAATAAGCAAACCCAAAAAGTTTCTTTTCAGTTGAGATCGGGTCCTTACCGTAATTTAAATTATCACTCCTTTAAATTATTACTACAACTTCTCCAGATCACCGGAAGTTGACACCACTAACAATTTTAAATAATATCTAATTAGGCAGTAATAATTCCAATGAATACGAATGTTAAATATGAATACAAAGCAGTTGGTTAGCACAAATGGTGCTAGAATGTGCTAGTCTGGCGACCATGGATAAGTTCGGGAGGAACTAGTGATAACGCGCCCCTCTTGTAAAGTTGTACCAAAAATTCAATTGATTGGTACAATATTTAATCGCCAATACAGCTGCTTAGATATGCCTGACAATATTGATATCACGGGACAATCATTTCAGGCTGTTCCTGAAGCGTTCCTTGTCCTCGATGTAGCCGCTATGAAAATGGGTCTGATAATAAGTGAGACGAAAACGAAATACATGGCTTCAAATAACAAGCAATACATGGCGAAGAAGTCAGAATTGTGGACTATTAATTCGAGAAAGTTAACGCATATATCAACCTTGTATGTCAAGTGGATGTAGAAAATGAAGTCTCCAGGGAAATCATTTCGGCAAGTTCAGCAGATGTTTATGTGATCTACGTTATCATTTCCATTGTAACCTGCTTCTGAGAGTAATATAGGTATAGCTGTATAAAACCTTAGTCTGCCCTGACCTGAGCTATGGTTCTGTGACTTAGACACTGAACCAATCGGATGAATCGGTGTTACTAATTCACGAGAGGAAGATTCTCCGATTGATTAATGGCAGTATCATGCAGGGCCAAGAATGGCGTCAAAGGACCAATTAAGAATTATATGCCCTCTTTAAGGAACCTGACATTGCAAGATTCATCGGACTTAGAAAGTTAAGGTGTGCTAGACATCTGGCTAGAATGGAAGAAGATTCCATTCATAAGAAGATTCTTCTAGAAGATATTCATGGAACCAGAGGTAAAGAATGACCCAAAATGTGCTGACAAGATTGCACACGACGCCTGGACATTGCTTTGGGTGCGTAATTGGATGGCAGCTGCACAGGACCAGGTACACATGGCGTAGGCTGATTCAGAAGGCCTTGACTCAGCAATGAGTTGTTGCGCCATTGACAGATAGATAGATTCATTTAATTAATATTTAATATAGAATGAGAATGATATTGTATATAGTGTTACTTATTTTCCAAAATTATAAGATCAGCAATATCATGTTTTAAAAGAAGTACCTAAACTTTATTAATGAAACCCTAGGTATCAATACTTATCTTTCAATATTATGTGGATATTTATATCCCTCTATTAATAATGTATTAAAACTAAATATCAGACTGAATATAACATTTGAATGTCACTGCTTGTTCATATATAAATAGTCGATTGGTTTATATCAACATTTTTACACTCCTTAAACCTCATTACTGCTGTATTCTCTGAGTGCCTTCTGAATGTTGAAATAATTTCAGATAATGACATCAAAAATATCTACAATTACTGGATGGGGAGCAAAAATTGTCTATAATTTTCTCAGATAAATGTTTCTCATATTAATCAAATCAAAATTATTGCAGTTCTATATCTTAATTATTCAAATTTAATTTTTCAGGCTTATGCGTGCTCTGTCCTAATTCAAACAATTCCGTATTAGCCTTTCCTGGTCGGAAAACCGGCTCTGTAGTATTAGTAGATCTTGCTGATACAGAAAGGAGACCATTGGAAATTGCAGCTCATGAGGCCAATCTTGGAGCCCTGTCTCTTAACTTACAAGGCAGTCGTCTTGCTACAGCATCTGATAAAGTTGTATTTTATATAAATACTGATTAAAATTTATCAAGATTATTGCTTTGAAATATTTTTGTTTTTGCTATTACATTTATAAAAATGATATATGAGTAGTCGAAAATGTCTCTGTCCATTTTTTTCTAAATCTATTTTTATTTTATTTTTCTGCGTCTATAAGGCTCGCTGTGAATAAAAGGGAAAATTATTTTGTTTAAAAAATCTTGAAACCTATTGAAAATTATCAAAAGATTTTATTTTATATGAATACACAGACACATATTTGCGATTAGCCAAAGATTTTGTAAAATGGACAAGAGATGTGAAATTCCATTATTCATGTACTTTATATATATATATATATATATATATATATATATATATATATATATATATATATATATATATATATATATATATATATGTATAAATTAATAAACAGTTAAATTTATTTTAACTATTCACTACGTTCCTTGCGATAGATGTTGTTTATTTATTTGTTAGTACAAAACAATAAATATTATACTATATAATTTAGTATATAGTTTGGTGCCAATTTCATCAAAATAAACGAAAAATATCTAGGTTGCACAGCTGTGTAATTTCATATAGGTAAGGTACTAAGTAGATTATATCATATATACTGTAGAATCCCGTCCTAGTCGGGATTGGGATATTGCCTAGAGCTGGTTAATCAACTGTGTATAAAACAAACAATAAAAAATTTATTTATTTTTTCTTCTTTTTATCACCGGTTAATTCGAAGAGCCTGTTAAGTGGGGTTCTACGGTACTAATAACAGCTGCATCATAAATTAAAATTATAAGTCACAATGCTCTGGTAATAAAACAACAGAGGCCACGGTTGCTGAGTATGTTTAAGCCATACCTAAGTATTCTCGAATCCAGCTATGGGGACAGGGCTTATTTATATTTTCTGGCAGACCCACAAAATAATTGTTGACGATCTTATTTTAGCTATAGACTAAGAGCTTGCAATGCTTTAAAATGATTATTTTTTTTAAGGCTGTTTTTTTTATATTCTCCTATTTCTTTATCTTGGCCGGCATGCAGGCCATCTGGCTGGTGGAAGTGGTTGATTCTCTGTTCAAGAAAAAAACTTATAATTTTCGTTAATTTTTCAATTTTTGCTCAATATCTTGAAAACCATCTGCCTGAAAAAACAATCATGAATACCTTTTTTAAAGTAGGGTTAATCTGGTAAAATTTGAGTCCTAAAAGAGCTCTGTACATTAAAAATACAGAAGATTTCTAATTAAATTAGAATTGGACAATATTTAAAAATTTCATATGTTTATTATCATTTATAAGTCTGAAATTGTTAATCTGTTGTTATTAAAGCATTAATTTGTATGTGATTTTTTTAGGGAACACTAATTAGGATATTTGACACTATGAATGGAGATAAATTAATGGAATTGAGAAGAGGAGCACACACAGCCCAAATATATTGGTAATATTTTTTTAAATTATTTGTAAATAGATTGATAAATTTATTCATGCAGGACCTCAGTGAGAAAGGCAAAAAAATAATTTTCTGTTATGTCATGGATACCCACTCTGGGGTCAAAAATACTTCTTTTATTTATTTATTCTGTTATTTCTGTCATGGATCGTCTCTGGACACTTGTGGGGCACACATAGCCTATAAAGTAGGTGCCTGGCCTTTCGATGGATTTTTGGAAAATTCTGGTAGTTGAGCATGGATGCTGCCCACATCATTTTCTTTTACAACTATTGCATGTGGTCATGAAATAGTACTTCTTTATTAGATACTGAACTCAACATATTTCATGAATAGGGTAAATGCATGATTTTTTAAAACATGAAAAATCTTTTATTTTTTGTCCATTGTATGAATACATAAAAGATTTCATCCTTAACATGAGAGGCCCTTTAAAGGATTAAGATTATAACATATATTTTAACTTATATTGATATTGTAAATGTCGCAGACATTTAAAAAGTACATAAAATCAAGGATGTGGTGGCTAAGCTTGTTAAAACAGTACCTCAACACTCGCGTCAGTGTGGGTGCTGGTTTAAATTTGGTATAAGAGGATTGACTTCTATTCCATGGTGGATCCTTGAGGTAAATATTAATCTTTTCATTCTGACAGGAACAGAATGGTTACTTCTGGGCTAACCTGTAACTTCCTGCTCTAGTTGAAGTTTATAAGGATGTTAAACCCAACAAACAAACTCTTAGTACATTAAATTAATGAACAGTTAACTGAACAAGATCTCAATTATTCTTAAGAAATCTATTTTTCATATTTATTCTTTATTACTAATACCTTTCAATCACTTCTTGGGTTAATAGCTTAGATCAAAATTTCATAGATTAATTATGATTTTTACTTTAATTTTTTTTTTTTATAGTACCTTAATTGTTAACAGTATTAACTTCAATCAAGATTCAACATGGCTTTGTGTATCAAGTGATCATGGTACAGTCCATATTTTTTCAGTAGAAGACCAAAAACTGAACAAGCAATCAAGGTATGAACTTTTTGTTTTTTATTAATATTAATTATATTAATAAGCTAGCTAGCAGCCTCAGTGGGCCCATTTCTTGGAGTTTAATATTCCCTTGGCCTGAGTATTACTGACCAAATTAACACTAGGACTTCCTTCTCAGCAGTAGGTTTGAAATGCACTGTATGCATAGGTAAGTAATTTACACCTCTCATTTTTGGAGTTATTTAGTTGAGGAATTGAGTCAGCTGCTCTGGATGATTTGGACTACGAGTCTTTAACACTGACAGTGCAACCTTAAGACTGGCTAATCAGGAAATGATGTCAGTCCCTACTTTGCTCTATGAAGCTGTCAAAATTCTAGCCCAAATTGGTGATTCCAACTGGCACTGAATCAAACTTTTTTATTTAGTGCCGCTTATTAAAAGGACATAAAAAATTTGAAGGTATATTCTCTAAAGATAGATAAACTTCTGAAATTCCCATACAGATTAAGATTTGAAAGTATATTAACAATGAATATATCTGTGAATAATGGATATATTGTAGGAAATTTGACTAGTTTTTAGTAATTGGGCTATTCTAGAAATATGCACATTTGACGTGTTATAATGGGCAGATATGGTAACTTCAAGAAACGAACTGTTGGCTAAAAATAATTGTCAAGAAATACAATATATTTAGTTGGCATCCACAAGATGGTATAGAAGGATCAATCTGACTAGGGATTGATAAATTATTTGCCACTTCTATAAATTTGTTTTATTGAAAACTAGTTTCGAATGTTATTCATCCTCAGTTCAAAATATAAATGGATTATATCAAACATAAAAGTTTGTACTGTTTTTTCTTGCATTGAACTAACAATTATTATTTTGACTAATCCTTTAATTTCTTGTGACTTAAGTTGGCTTTATAGGGTCATTTACATTTTTAAAACGCATGTACATTGTCAAAAGAAAAAATCGTGATTCACGGTCTTTTGAGGCATTACTGGAAAAAAGGTTTAAGCGGAAAGGCAGCAGCCAAAGAAATTTGTGCCATAGAAGGAGAGTCAATTATCCTTCGAAATACTGCCACACTTTGGTTCAGGCACTTCAACTATGGGAATATGAGCCTTGCAGATGAACCCAGATCTGGTTGCCCATCGGTCGCTAATGATGACGTTCTTCTTAAATGTGTGAACCAGAACCCATATGCAACTATTCGTGATTTATCGGCTGTAGTAGGGGCTTCTAATACCACAGTGACCCGTCATCTTAAAAATCTGAGCATACGGAATTTAAGACCAATGTCCGACACGCATGACTTGACAGAGGCCCAAGCCCAGCAGCTAGTTGATATGTACAAAATTTTGCTTCAAAATCCGAAAGATGAGAAGCTCTGGAAAAAAATTATCACAAGTGGCAAAAAGTGGATATTTAAAAAAAAAAAAACCTAGTAAACATTAGTAGTGGGTATGTACTGGTGAAGCTGCACAACCGGAGGTTTGCCAAGATCGGTTTTGCATTTTGAGCTTGTTCCTGATGGTCAGGCACTGAACTCAAAGCTTTACTGTGAACAGCTACCCAGAGTTTATGCAGATTTGAGTACAAAGAACCCCATTTTGGTCAACAGGAACCAAGCCATTTTGCAACACGACAATGTCCCTGCACATCGTTCTCGTTTGATTCAGGAAAAATTAGTGGAACTGCAAGGAGTAAACGTTTTGCCTCATCCTGCGTATAGCCCAGATATTGCAACGTCAGATTATGGTTTGTTTAGACCAATGGCTTATTTTTTAAAAGGAAGGATCTTTGATAATTTCGAGGATGTAAAAATTGGATGTGAAGAGTTCTTTGCCTCAAATCCAATTACCGGCAGAAAGATGGGTTAAAGTAGTTGAAAACAATGGGCTTTACTTTGAAGAGTAGTATTCAATAATACTTACACTATTTTATCTGAAGTAAAGCTATACTAATGCTCAAGGAACAACCTATTGCTTTATTTAAATTAATATAAATATAAGTTTATATATTTATGTGTGCAAATGTTAATTTATTGTTTTAGCCTTGCATCTGCTACATTCCTACCTAAGTACTTCAGTTCCCGTTGGAGCTTTTGTAAGTTCCAGGTTCCTGGTGGTCCTCATTCTATCTGTGCTTTTGGTTCAGATACAAACTCTGTTATCGGTCAGTCACTTCTCATTTAAAAAAATATTAATAGTAATCAAATTATTTATTTATTATCTATTGTCTTAACTGACATTTTGAGCAAACTATTTGAAAAAATTGTGTCAACTGATCTTCAATGGTACTTACAAACCAATAATTTACTTATTGTATCCCAAAGTGGTTTTAGGAGAGGACAAAGTTTTAAATAAGATAATTAAATTAGAATCCAGCATATTTATTGCCTTTAAAAATGGACAGCAAATCATTATAGTTTTCATGGATATTAAAAACACTTCTAACTCCATTGAAGGTACAAATATAGTTCTCCTAAAGCATTAAATATCTCGGTTAATTTTTTTAGCTCTGCTACTTGGATCCCGTTCATTAAATTGCTTAAAATTGATTGCCTGCAGATGTTTTATGCCTTTAAAAAGCTTAGTAATGTTATTTGGGGAATGGACAAGACAACATTGCTTTTCATCTACAAGTAACTGGATGGTATTCACTAAAATGAATTATGGATGTGTCGCTTATGGCTCGAATAGCAAGAAATCATTAGAGATGCTAAGTCCAGTCACAACTACTAGGGTGTTCTGATCCAGCCCATCAAGTAGTCTGCTTGTGGAAGCCTCTGAAATTCCATTATTCATTGAACGAAAAATTCATACTCTTTCACCTATTTCACCAAAATAATATCAAATCCAAAGCATCCACTAAATTTTTTTTTTTTCGTCTTTAGTGATTCCACCAAATCTTTCATCAACTAGTCATCTGGCTTTTCCTGACAAATTTTAAAAATATATTAAATATAACTTCTCCATTTTTTAGATGGATGAAGCAACAACCCTCAAAGGTAGAGGAGCCATAGTTGTTACCTATTATGAAAGTTACCAATAACTATAGTCCAAGAGATTTAGGAAAACGTATGGGCCATCGAGTTCAGAATAACACAGAAAGGCCTTCCCAGTATAAAATGAGTGGAGAGGATGGGCCCACTACTCCCACTCTCATGTATATGCAGCCCTTGGCTCTATAGAATCAAATAGCAATTATTAATTATTTACTCCAAATATCTCTAACTTCTTCATTTTATTACATAAAAGCATCCAGCTAATAGATTTGTCAACAACTCAATTGGCTTTCAAGCAGATTTTGTACATTTTGTCTACTATAATTAAAAAATAAAAATTTAAACTGTATTAGTGGCTATAATTGATAACTACTCTGTGGTTCTCAAGTTTATTGACATCCTTATTACTATTGGTAATTGTTTTATTGTGATTATTATTTATACTAATTTGGTATGTATTGCCTAATATTATTATTAAATTAATCAATTTTTGATTGAGGTTTAGGTGATAAATCAAATAAACACTGATGCTTACTGGTATCAACAATT
The DNA here is from genome assembly GCA_948150685.1 of Rhaphigaster nebulosa. Lineage (NCBI taxonomy): Eukaryota > Metazoa > Arthropoda > Insecta > Hemiptera > Pentatomidae > Rhaphigaster > Rhaphigaster nebulosa. Next base: position 82,995,314 of record OX411308.1, read on the forward strand.
TATTGTCCTTTGAAATAAATGATTTTGGCTAATTTGTGTCACAATTTCTTTTTTAACATTTTCGTTGGAATATGAGGTGTTATTATTATTATAGCAAAGTAAATTTTGCCTAAGTTTTCAATTAACCACTGCTTGTATTTGTTTTCCATCTCTTCTACAAAATAGTTTTGAAATTCTAAAAACTTATATTCTGTAAATGCATTCCTAATTATAATAAAAACAGATCAGCATTTTAATACTTGATTTCAATGTGAATATTTTGTTGCACTTTCTAGTGATTTTAATAGCATCAAATGCTGGTTGAAGTAGCCTGCTTGATTTAAAAAAATTTCATAAATTTTGTGCATCACATCGGAAATTGCCATAAAATACTATTCCCATTTAATTGTTGTTTGGAGTTTTCGTACAATATATCAGATTTACACTAAAACACTATAGAGTGGGCCTAATTTCTAAATAGGGATTTAGAAATTTTCAACAAAATCCGAAGTGAGAATTACTAAATACGGGAGGGCCGATACGAAGCAGTGTGGATGAAATTTCTACAAGGTCGAATGAAGTTCAGGTTTCCCATTAAGTTAGAGGTTAGTTCCAAAAATAAAGCAGGTAATGAAATAATACACAATACCAGCAATATATTCATTTATTTCCAGCACTTATGTTGAAGACAGTGACTCTATTTGTTCAATAACTAAATTTTCAATGGTATTTTCTGGAAAAAAAAAAAAAAAAAAAAACAGAAGTAAAATTGGAATTTAAAAAGGTTTTTAATGAATATGTACCTACCTAAATTAAAATCCGAATAGCATACATCTAAATCCATCATGCTAGTTTTTGTTTTCGAAATGTTAATTTTTAACTCCAACTTCTTTTGTCCCCGAATGTAAGTCCCAAAAAGGTTGGTTTTATCCTGAGGATGGTATTATCTTTATGAAATTTCTTAGGGATTTATTATTATTTTTCTAGAAGTGTGGCAAAATCGGAAAGCCTGGGATTGTAATATTTTCCTTCTCGGCTATATTATTAATTTTTGAACCCATTTTTAAAATAAAACAATAATAAAATAACTGAGAAAAAATAAACAGACAATATAGATCGGATACAGGTGAATAGATCAACACAAATCGCATCTGAGATCAGAAATGTGATAAGGATGGGGGTAGTGTGCCCGTATACATCCTCCTCTGTGTTATTCTGTACTTTTTGGCTTGGGCAGAGGATTGTGGGGTGCGAGATTAAGTTGCTCAGGAGTACTTAATATTCTTTCATTGTTTTATGAGGAATACACCCACAATTTTCTCATTTTAGTGTTTTCATTTGATTTGCCGACTGGTGTGGTTCTTATGCTTTGCAGAGGCTGCTTTGTGATATCTGCCAATTGGAAAAATAATGCATTCGTGAGATTCTTCTTAGATGGCAGGCCAATACCCTTTGCGCACGTGCTTAGCCCTGGAGGGAAAAAGTAAAAAATCATACACGCCAGATGTGCGCGACTAATGGAAGGTTAATAAAGTAAAAATGAATAAATTAAAAGATAAATAAATAACAACTACCTGGAGGATTAATTGTATAATCCTTAAAATAGATTATGCACGTCTTCTATAAGTGTTTTTATTTTAGTAACCTAACAATTTTTTCATCAGATAAAAATTAAATCAAATTTGGGAAATTATTACATAGTTAATGTGTCTGTAATTTATAGTTTACTTGATTAGTGAGTACTTGTTTGACATGATTAGTGAGTACATTTTTTTATTTTTTTCTTACTGTGGCACCAATTTTATTTTTTTCTGCAGATCTATCTGCAATTATTTTAGTGAACTGCATGTGCTCCGTGTTTTATTTCATTCTCTAATTTTTTTAAATTGTTTCAGTGATTTGTGCTGATGGTAGTTACTACAAATTCATGTTCAATTCAAAGGGCGAATGTTGGAGGGATGTTTATGCTCAGTTTCTTGAAAGTTCAGAGCCAAGCATATGAGCTAAAACTCTGTATAAAATATGGTATTATCTTTTAAGTTCTCATGTGGCATTCATATTTCTTAAAGCCAGTTGTGAAGAAATATTTTATTTATTATTTATAATTTTAAAAATAGATTTCTTATACCCTTTTCTAGAACAGAGAAATCTTTTTTAAAACTAATTATAAGTTGATTTTTGCGCCAAGTTATTGTTATATAAGACTGATAATCGATGAGAAGTAATTTGTATTGTTGATGTAAAATATTCCCTTAAAATGAGAAAACATTTAATAGGGAAAGTAATATTAACTTATTATAAATTATAAATTTATTATAACAGTTAACATTCTCGGTGCGGACATGATTTTGTAAAAATGCCCGCCGGCCCAGTGCATATTTTCAAAAATTATAGATGAAATAAAAAAATTAATAAGAAAAGAAAGCGTTGGTCACTTAAGGACGAAGTAGCCAGCTTAAAAGCTAGAAGTCAACTGAAGCTAACTGTTGCTACTTGGAATAAAAAAACAATTCCCACCAGGGATTGTGAGATGAAATTGAATTGGAGACCAAGGAGCGTAGGCTTCACCTGAGGCCCTTCCATAGCAAGTGTGTTAAATGGTATAGTTCATTATTGTGGTAAATAATGATTTTTATTTTACGTATTTTGTATTTTTTTTATATACATAAACTAATTCAAGTTCTTTTATATTAAAAACAAAATTTTCAGTCCTACTTTTTTGATGACCAAAAATAAAATTGCCCATTTACCGAATGTTGAATCTGTTTTGTCATTAATGCTTTGTAAAGAGAGGATTAAAGGCATATTGTGCTATTTTTGTGTACAAAGATTGTAAAAATAAATTATTTTTGTAATGTATACTTTTATTTTATTATTATTTTTTTTATGGGAGGGCAAGGGAATAAAATTGTTGAATACATACTGGCAACCTACAACACACCAAAAGTAAAGCTATCCATTCAAGGTCCAACTTGGTAGGACTACGGTTGGATTCAATCGTCCCCTCACTGTCTTATTAGCTATTCTAACATTTATTCATTGCTTATCAGTGTTTTAAAAAATAGGAAAATGTCGGCAATTTGTCTTGCTAGAGGCGTTATTGGAAAAAAGGAAAGTTTGGGCAAAAAAAATGTTAATTGATCGAATAAATTACAGTGATTTGAAAATATGAAATGAAATGGATGGGAAGGAGTATAAAAATTATTTAAGAATGGATAACCAAATCATCCCTCAAGTATAAGATAAGGATAGATGATAAAAAATGTACTTAAGGTTTATATTTGTTTTGTATGTTTTTATTTACATGGTTTATACATTATCATATTACTTTAAATCAATATAACTTAAGTTAGTTATACTAGTTAAAAGATTGGTTCAAATTAATGATTTCAAACAAACTCAATACAACACAAAATAAGATAAATTAGAGATGAACATTTAATTAACAAAAATAGGATCCAAAATTATTAGTTCAAAATTGCCGCCATTCAGGTTTAATTTAATTAACAATATTTATTCAATATTTTAATTATGTCCCAACAATAGAACATCTCAGTGATGTTATAGTAAAGGATTTTGGCCATGAGAACATATTTTCATTAGCTTATTACATTGCATGTTTGGGAAATGCGTGCGAAATAAAGTAATAAAAAAAAACCCGATGTGTTTTCAAAGCAATTTTTTTCTAATCATTCTAATTATTAGTTACTAATTTTATTAAAACGATTAACACATTTAGCAAAAAACAAAACAAAACAAACAAAGCATTCTAACCATAAAAAAAAAAAATAAAAAAAATAATCTAGGTAGAAAATCCTCAATCTAGCAATAATTGACTAATAGTAAACAATTATTTATAACATTAATGACGTAGACATAAACAAATGGAGTTTATAGGACGATAACTTTACTCGCGATCCAACTCGGTAGGATGTTAGGTGGGAGGAATGCTTATAGGACGATCGGAGAAGCCTACAAACATCCTACATGCCCTACATAGTCTTACACCCCCATTCACAGTCCAATGGTAGTCCAACATCAAGTGTAGTCCTACATGTAGGAATGACATATACATGTATAAGGCATAGTCTATAGACATATAGACGCATAATATTATCAAAACCTCAGCATTGCACCCGATAGCTGATTAGCCAGTTTTGGTTTTTGAATCACATATTGTCAGTATGTATTCGGGAATTTGCCCTTTTTTTTTTTTTTTTTATAGATTTATATTGATAAGATTTGATAAACCAAAATAGCTCGTATTGTACTTTGATAAACTATTGTAAATAATACTCTAGCCATATTGGACATTAGTTTATTTTATTTTTTTGAGTGAAGTATCATTTCAATCAAGTGTTATTGAATCTTTTTGTTTTAACATTAGCAGCTGTGCACTATGACTTCTCTTATTGTTGAAAATTAATTTAAGACTTCAGTGATAAAGATAATAGACTTTTTTCATTGAACCTGTATCTAGTCCAAAAGTGAATAAATGGTTGGTTTAATTTTCTAATTCATATGTTGGTTTTCTTTAATTCAATTATCTCTAATATCTAGTAGTTTTATAAAGACATCAGTTTACTGTATGTTATTGCCACTTGAACCACTGAATTATCTCTATTGAAAGCTGTTGAAGGTCTACTGTAGGTCTTTCCTAACAGCAATGGTTTGCTAATTTTTCTGAGTACAGTAGAATCTAGCTTATTTGAGAATATACAATTTACGAAACCTGAATTTTTTTTGTATTACAATTAATTTCTTGCTAGTAACATATCGTTTTATAATGAGTTTTAAATTTTATTGAAGGATTACTCCTGCCAATGCATTACTGATAAAACGGTAGCTAAGCAGTGCCACCAGGATGAGCGCAGATTTGCATGTTGCAAAAATAATTTCCAGATGGCAAATTAAATATGTGCGCAATTAAATAAATAAAAATAATTTTTTTTTTGCAAAGTACTTTAATAAATACCATTAGTTTTACAAAAAAATTATTTACTGATCATACCATCTCTTATCTAGAATTACCCTGGTCACATTATTCCAGGGATAAGCGGGTTTCTACTGTAATGATTATAATTATAATTATCGGCTATCTCAAAGATTTCGAGTTGCTGATTCTTTAGTAAAATAAGTCAATACACACTTATTCGGTGGTATACTTTATTTGAAATAAAAATAGGACTGCTTATTTTAGGTCAAGTAGAAAAATCTGGGAGGTAAAAAATTAGGGATTATTTATGTTTTTAGGAGGCACTGGAATTGAAATTTTCATATTAATATGCCATATAAGATTTTTTTTTTGTACTTTGTGTTGCTTATTTTTTCATCAAAATGTCTTAATCATTATTAAAGGTGTAAGTTCCTTGAATTCACTTCTTTGGATTGTCTCCATAGTCATCTCTATGGGCAAAATTAAAAAATGTAAAATTCAGAAACTTGTTTAACTATAAAGACATTTTATGAATATTTGTATTAACTTGTACGAATGTGTTCATATCAACTGAATTTCTTAAAAGTGGTGATCTATCAGCAGTCTTTTATTTTGCCAATTTATCCTAAGCAAAAGCTGGTCTACTTTATGTCAACCTGATGGCCCACACGAGGTGCATTATACTCATATGACTAATTACTACAGTAAGTGGAACATAAGCTTAACTCCATTTTTTGCGATTGGTTTAATAACTTGGAGCTTCCTACTGATTTTCTGAAAAATCATGAACTTTCATGTGTGAGTATACTTCTAAGAAACAAGAAAGAAGTTCAGCGAACGAGCAAAACAAGAAACAGATTAGATAGTAGGTAGTAGTGTGTTTCAAGGATGTTCTCTTATGTACAAATGCTCCTAAAAGAGTTGAAGTACAGCTTTAGTATCAGTGGTGCACTGATAAAGCAGCATAACTTTTATTATTTATTAATAAATATCAAGCAACAATATATATGCTCAAATGGGAAAATCCTATGCCATTTTTTTCTGAAAAAAGGGGTTTTTCACATTCCGAAGTCTCATTCATTGAAGGTGACATAATTTCACAAGTCTTTCTCTTTTAGTTAATGAGAAAACAATTGTGGCAAATTGTAATTAGTCAAAAGCCACAGATCTGCATGCTGACAAAATGTTATGTTGAGTTATGACATTTTGCCATCTTAAGGTAGACTTTGGCTGGTACTGTTCACGGTTGCGGCTGGCAGAGTACTGCTTTGACTGATCAGAATGGGGCAAATTTTGTTGGCACTGCCCGGCAGTCTAGATATGATATCTATACTGCTGCTGCCGTAATCGCTCCAGGAGTTTGTCGGTCGGCAGTACGACAGTTCTGGGTTATGTTATCATGTTGAAGCAGAATTTTGATAATGCTAACATTACGACAGTTCCTATATTACTTTTATTAATTTTTTCGTCATAGAGACAAAATTAGATGAAATATTGTTAAAATTTAAATGAAACTATAGTCAATTAATTTTATAGGATTTAAGTAGCAACAGTATTCATTACATGTTAGATCTTATATTAATTAAGAAATTTCTCTATAAAAAGGGATTCAAATATAAATGTAATAAACATTAAATAATGAAAGAAATTTTCATTTTAAATAAATACTCAAATTCAAATATTGAAAAATCAAAATGTCTTTTTTAATTAAACTACTGATTTACTAATCACATAATGATAAAACATTATCTGTCATGATTTCATTAAAAATATGTTAAGGATATTTATTACTGAAATAATCGTTTGAATAACAGCCCTTAGTAATAAATTTAAAATCAGAAATACACTCTTATATTTTATTTTCTATTTACAATACAAGACGCCATTACTCTGTAGAAGTTGGGTGCTAAAATGTAATTTATTGATAAATAATGAGTAAAATGTTATGTGGACGGTCTATGGAGATGGTCAGAGAAGAGTCAGTTGAAGCACTCTCACTGCAGTATGATTGATCAAAAATTTCTGTTACCTGGCCATATCAGATTATAGTGTGATAGTGACCATGCCAGGATCGAAAGGGTGAAGAAACAAGCAGAGCCAAGCAACCATGACTCTCAGGAATTAGTACTCTTTCCTTCGATTAGTATCCAATAAACAGGATCCACGATAAAGAAGAAAAACGATTTTATGCGAGTCCCAGGACCAACTCGAATTCCTTTGCATTTTCCAAACTTTTGGACAAAGATAACATTTTATAGAAAAGGACTGTTAACTCAAGTGGAAACAAGGTTAAGTGGATGAGAATAAAATGGTAACGATATGAATCAACTTTTGGAGTGATAAAATATAAATACACTCTCGACGAATCAAATCAGCAGAATTTCATGTAGTAGACTTTAAGACAGAAAAGAGGAAGGCTACTGTCATTAAATTCCATCAACATGCTGCTCTCTTACGCTGTCACTGTCCATTGACCCTTTAAAAAAAAGACTGCCATGATTTTTATCAGAACCTGCGTACCAGTGATGATGCTACAGAGCTTGATGAAGTTGAAAACCTAATACTGCTGAAAATAAAACAATGTAAAATTGTATTTTGTGTTCTATTAATTTTATCAATTAACCATTCAATTTATTAAAGCTATCTTCTACTATCCTTCTAAAATATGCTGTCTACAACACAACGATCCAAAAACTGAACAGAGGGTGGTAAAATGTGTCGGAATAACAGCAAAATTTCACTAATATTGATAATACGTTTACTCATGTAAAACAATTTTGTGATTTTTAATGGCATCTAGAATTTTAAAATTGTAAAAAGTGACTTAAAATATTTTGCCATCTGACCACAGATGGTATTTATTATTACAAAATGAAGTTTGATGTTATTGGCTGTTAAATTATTAACTTAATTTCCCCTTCAAATAAACAATTAAAAGGAAGTGAATGATGGAACAGCCTGTTTGGTCACCGCTACATCTAGTTCTTAAAATAAGTGTTATATAAATATGGAATAAAAAGAGATGTCTGAATATAACCAATTCTCTTAAAAAATATTTGAAAGACTATTTTAAGTTTCTAGCCTTTAATGTTTAGGGAGGAAATAAAAGAGGGAATTTTCACTGCATTTACAGCTTATTCCATGGTTTCCTGTTTGTTTCTACTAGCTAATATTAAGTGATAAAAGCTTGGAATGAAGTAGAGAAAGATTTTATTAAACAGGTACAATGTTATACATTCAACGTTTGGTTTCTGTACCATTGTAGACTTTTTTTTTTTTTGTCATTCCAATGAATATGGTGTTTTTGTAAAATTTTATAAACAATGTAGTTTAGAACGCAACTTTCAGGTTTTGGTATATTTAATATACATTATAAATAATTGGATACAACCTCAGGTTGAAACACCACAATTTATTTATATATAAATATATATATATCTTACATAATAAAAATTATTCAACGAAAACAGGGTTGTGAATAAAATGTTCATTGGACAAAACAGTAATAAAAAAAAAACTGGAACTTTATACATCATCTGAAAAAATAATAAAATTGTGGTTCCTGCGAGTTTTCTAAACAGTCTTTCTATATATTGTGAAATCAATAACAAATGAAGATTCACAACAGCATGGTGATGGTTTCAGCATTTAAGTAACAAGTTCCTTATTAACAAATATTTATGTATAAAATAATAAACTGGAAGAATACCTTATTTGAAAATTTAATAAACTTTTTTTTTTTTGAAATTCCAAATTTTATTCATCTGGTTGATAATGAAAAAAAATAAAAATAGGAAAATAAACGAAACCAGCCAGCTATAAAATATGTGACTAGATACATTTATAAAAACCAGGAATTGATACATATATATTTCTTCTCTTTCGAACAAAACAAAATATGGAACAATGACTTAATGTTAGCAGAAACCAATATTTAACAACATTCATACATAAACATTCAAATGACCCACAAATTTTAACTATAATTATATACTACTATTTACACACACTAAGCAGTCTAACTCCTTCAATTCTTTAATAAAAAAAATAAAATAAAGAAAAAAATAAAAAGAAATAATTAACAAAATCTTTTTGGCTCATGATATCTGAATAATATACATTTCATCAAAGGCCTTATAACTATTTACAAAACTTAGGAGTGAGCCTGCGTTAGAACCTGGCCCACCCGAATATCACAGGGGCGAAAACTGCATTCATTAATGCATCTCAAAATATTTTAAAATCAATTATATTTATACAAAAATATTAAAAATTCTTTTCAATTTGACTTCAACTATATTATAAAAAGTGCACACATGAATTCCATGGGCCAGGCAATTTATTTCAATTTTGTGTGCATTCCACTAGTTTTTAGCCTATACTACTTTACAAAGTCTCCCAAAATAAATACAATTTAACAATACCATATTTTAAGTATAGCCGATACTCAATTACTGTGAAAATTCTCCTTGAATGGCACTTAATAAGGCCATAACCATGAACAATAAGTCTTAAAATTATATTTCACTTTTTTTAATCGATGAATTTATACAATCCAAACTAAATATGCAACGTGATTTTACATATATATACAATGTATATGTATATATTAGTATAAATACATACACAGGAGAATGTTCACAATGGATGGAGATGACAAATCTTTAATTACACTTAACAGTAAAATTATTTTAGGGCAAGCTTAACAAATTTTACACATATATATCATATTTACACATTTGCCCCATAATACATATATGAATTAAACATAAGTTAACTGTTTGAATCAGACAATATTACAAAATCCATTGATTCTAGAACAAAGCTGTATCAAATCAATTTTAATAACAATAAAATTTACACTGTTTACATTTATTTCCTTTCCACTTCCAAGTCCAATAACTAAAAATAAAATAAACCAACTATCTGACAAATAAAAGGAACATAGTTACAAATTTACAGTAAAAGGCAAGGATCTGAGATAAATAATTTATACAAAATGGATGCTCCATTTTGGAGTCCTAGCCAAGTTGGTATAAAAAAAAAATCTATATTTTTTTTTTAATTTTAATTATTCTTTAAATGGACTCTAAAATAAGAAATGAAAATTAAAAAAAAATACAAAAATTAATTACATATTCTACAATGAAATGCATTTAATGCAAAGATAAAATATTTAAACCGAAGATTGTATTTCGGACAAATTTTAATCATAATTTACAAAACAAAACTGTGCCCATAAGTCAGTCTGTGTTAGTAATATTAGTCATTAAGCAGAGCAGAGCATATGCTTTATCTATGCTGTGTCGTTCTTCTAACTGCTTTTCTTACCCTTCTCACTTCAGGAACTTCTCCTGCGCTGTTTGAAACAGCTGTTGCCCTGCATGAGAAAAAGATCATAACAATAGACATTATACATTTTTTTTTTTATACATATACATTTATTTATTTTTAAATTTAACATGCAATTATAAAAATTAAAACCTGGATTATGCATAACATGAAATATGTGATTTTATAAAAGCATGCAGAAGTTATAAAAAAATAGGATACTTCAATGACAGACTGCTTGATATAAGAAAGTTGTAGCCTGACCTACCTTCCAACTCAAAGAGGAATAACTTTGTCAGGTAAAGCAATCATCTTAGGTGCCAAATAAACAAGAAAATAAAGCCTTTGGTGTGGTGACACCAAAATCTTAATTTTTTAATAAGAGGTGAATTAATAATACCATAACAAGTAAATATACAACTTGTAAATTTTAATTTATAAAAACGTTCTAAAAAAGGAAGAAAAAAAAAATATATATATATATCAAACATAATACGGTTCCTCTACATTTTGAAAAAGCAAGTAAATTGAGATTGTTATATCTTATAATATTTATAATATTTTATATATATATATATATATATATATATATATATTGGGAGCACAAATTAGTTCGGTCCGTTTTTTTGTGATTAAAAATGCATTTATTTCAGAACAAAATGAATGAACAGATTAATCAAATTACTCTGCATCGCTGGCTACTACTTTTTTCCACCTCTCAGGCAATTTTCGAATTCCATTTCGAAAAAATGTCTTGTCTTTTAAGACGATCCAAGTTAGGAGCCAATTCAAGCGAAAGATGTGAACCTGTGACCTGCCAAATCATGCTGTATCCGTCAAGACAACCAGTAATCAGAAGGAGCAATGTCCGGAGAATACAGCGGGTGCTGTAAAATATACCACTTGAAAGTTTCCAAATAGTTTTTCGAGACATAGGACCGAGCATTGACCGAGAAAAATGACTTTGTCATGTCTTTGCTTGTATTCCGGCCATTTTTCTCATAATTCACGGCTCAAACAATTCAGTTGTAGCCTATACCGATCGCCCGTAATGGAATCGCCAGGTTGTAGCAGCTCGTAGCTCGGATTTTCATTCTTCCGAATTTTGTTGGCTGTCCAAAAGAGGCTTGTCTTCAACACTGAAATCACCATTCTTGAAACGTCTAAGCCATTTGCTACATGATTTATCAGTTGGAGCATTGCCACCATAAACTTCCACTAGCATTCGATGCGCTTCAGCTGCACTTTTCTTCCAATTAAAGTAGAAAACTAAAACCTCTAATAAATGCTGCTAAGTGAACACAGAATTTGACATGTACAATAAGATTTTTGTATGAAACTCAAAGCGATATAAACTAAATATTATTGACAGATGTATAACTTCTAGGAAACCGCCGAAATCAGCTGTCACTATGAAACATTCATAACAGCCAAAACAATCTTGTGGAAACGGACCGAACTAATTTTTATTCCCAATATACAAATATGTTGTAAAGATAAAATATATATGTATTGTAGAGATAAAATATATATAGATAGCCCATCAATTTTGGAAAAAAAAGGAGAACAGATTGGCACTAAAGACCATGTTCATGGAGGATATAGAAATAGAATAACCTGGTAAACAAAATTATTCATCTCCATTGGGTGCAATTTTCTATGATGTATTTATATTATGATAGCATATACGGTCTTGATAGCATCAAATTTTTTTTATAGATATCCAGAATGGTTTGCAACTATAATCATTTGTTTTGTTTCTAGCAGTCATCTTATTATATTAAGTTATTAACAATAAAAACTAATACAGTTGATGCAATAAGATAAGTATTAATTATGTTTATCATTTCAAAGTAGCATATATATTTTTACAAAATTTTGACATGCAACATGAACTGAAAATAAGTCAGTGGTGGATCCAGAAATTTTCAGAGGAGAGGGGGCACGGCACACTTGTGTTTCATTTTATAAACTTTGAATTATATATAGGATCATCAATCCTACCCCCTTCCCTCCTAGAAAACTTATAAAATTAAATATTTTTTGTTTTAAAATCATCATTAATCAATCAAAATTCTATTGTTATATCAATAAAAATGTCTGTTGTAAAAAAATAGTTTTCAAGAAAAACATTTTTTTTTTCTCTCAGAGAGAGGAGGGGCACCTCGATCCGCCAGTGAAATAAGTCATATCTCAAAAAAAGTTAGTCATATCTCAGGAAGTACTAAGCATAAAGACATGTATTAGCGCACAAATTGAAGCTAGTTAAAAGTACTTTGAAGCATTTGATAATTATCTTCTTTGCAGGAATAGCAGTTTTCCTGGTATTTTCCAAAATTTAAGTCACACAATGGAGATTTCTCATTGTTCGGGAAAATATGTATCTCAGGTACTATCAAACTTACAGAGCTTTAGGATTAGGACTCAAATATGAGCGAATTTACTCTTCTTTGATAAATATACAATAAACTTCCTCTAATCCGGCATCCTAAGGTCCAACACGTAGGATAATCTAGCACAACTTTCAATAACAAATAAATAAAAATTTACAATGATCGCTTGTTCAAGTTTGTTTTCTAAATGACTTCATAAAAAACAAAAACAAAGAGAAGACAAAAACACAAACTGACAATCCAAATTGACTCAAGGTGGCTTATATCGACCATATTGCCCTCTTCAAATTAAATTTTTTGTAAGCCTGAAAAAGTAGTGCACTTTATTGCTTCATGTTCAGATATTATAGGTTACCAAGCAATTTTTTATTCTAAAACGCTTGTTTTACTGCTTTTTTTTTTTTTTGTTTAATTGAAGTTTTCCTGATATTCATCCTGTAATCCGGAATATTTCATAATCCGACATGCCTCAAGTCTCGAGTGTGCCATGTTGGAAGAAGTTTCCAATATTCATAATTTTTTTTATGAGGCAGGTATTGAACAATTAATGAAAAATAAACTAAAATTATAGTTTTTTCTTTAATAAAAACAAGAAGCAACCTCTCCGCCTTGCCCTACAAAGATAGAGAAAAATAATAGATATAAAAAAACTAGCTTTCTGAAATTTTCTTTTTTTAAACTCTTCAAATCATTACATCTTAAAAAATCTGGTGCGGTGTGCGCATCACACAACTTTCCTTTACCGTCCTATAATAATTATCTTTTTAATATAAGTTTAAAGAGTTCACATAAACAATGCTTGAAATAAACTCAGCAGCATTCACTTCTTCACATCTTCTCCCACTTCAGTACAATAAAACAGTTTTTTAAACAATGTTAGTACAACAATTCTGTTCACTGCCTACATATTTTAACTTCGTCAAGTTGCAAATATATTTTAAAAGTTTCGGTTTAGTTTTCATGGAAATATTTTCTTTCCATTAAATAATATGAAAGTAGAAATTATTAAGTTAATTTCCGCTTTTGTATTCTTAAATTACTTTATTACAGAGTATATTGATTATAACAGATTGGTGGGAGAAGGTTCGATCGTATCCGTCTCCTTTCAGATGCGCTCGGTTATTCATCTAGGGTCTTGTGCTCCTCATAAAATACGCTGTATCTTTGCTCATACTGGTCCGATTTCAATGATTTTTTTTTTGTATTTTAGATAATTTAATAATCTTTCATACAATTCTATACATAAGTTACTATAAATCGCATGCTTTTTAAGTTAAGCGCAAATAAAAGATTCTTTTCATCATAACTTTTTTCACTGCATTTCCTCGGTGATATACTACATAAATGAAAAGTTAAAGGCCTTTAAGGAGAAGACATTAGGCAAGTTTCATCAAAATCGTTAGAGCCGTTTTCGAGAAAATTGTAAACAATTGTAATATCCATGATATAATTACCATTTCCGGTTAGTCCGATGCGCAGTATCTTTGCTATTATTGGTCCGATTTTGATAATTCATTCTTTGTTTTTTAGATGATTCAATTACCTTTCATACAAGTCTATCGATAAATTACTATAATTTGCACGCTTGTGAAGTTATGCGTAAATAAAGTATTCTTTTCATCATAACTTTTTTCCCTGCATTTCCTTGATGATGTACCACATATATGAAAAGTTAAAGTTCTTTATGAAGAATAATTTAGGCAAGTTTCATCAAAATCGTTAGAGCCGTTTTCGAGAAAATTGTAAAAAAGTGTAAAATCGATAATATAAAGTGGCACTTCCGGTTAGTCGATTTTGACAAAAATGTTGCAGTAACATCATATGCATGTGCCAACCTTAAATACGTAATTTCAGTATCATACAACTTTTCGTTTTTGAGCTACACTGTTCACAGACCATTTTGCAGGACTTGGTCATTTGGACTCAGGGGACCTTAAAATATGTATTTCCGTTGAAAACTCAAATTCGAAAATTTTCACGATCGCAATACTTCCCCTTACTATTTCGTATATAGGTAAGGGAAAGTAAAAACATATATTCCAGAAATTATATTTTCTAATATTTTCATCTTTTTGGTATTTATGGAAGAATTTTTAATTTAATTTTGGAAAGTATTCCAAGTAATTTTCTGTTGTTTTTTTTAAAAACGTAAACCACATATATTATTACATATTTTTTGATGTTTTGGGAAATTTCCCCGTTTTCAGGAAAACAGTCATATGTATTATTCACTACTATCATAAATACTCTTATGTATTATTCACAAATAATTTCATAATTTTCGTTTTTCCAATCTTTTTTTGTCATTTCATCCATAAATTTTATTTTGTCTTGTATTAGTCACTATTATTTCAACAAACTAATAAACAAGAGTGGACATACATGGTCTGGAATAAGATTTAAGAGTGAAACGGCAAAAAAAGGAGTGGAGAAATGAAAGTTATGATATTAGTGAATAATGCATAAAAGTGTTGTCCTGAAGATGGAGAAATTCCACGAAACATGTAAAAATATGTATGATAAACGTTTTTAAATAAAACAGAAAATTACTTCATGGAATACTAACCAAAATTAAATTAAAGTTATATTTTCTATATAATATAATTCATAAAAAAGTTTCAAGAAGAATGGAACTAAAATTATAAAGTATTTTCAGCAAACAAAGTAGAATTTTCTTTTGCATGGAGTTCAAATAATAAAGTTAGATGGTTTGGTACAGCAAGCCATCAAGACAGAGAAGAATATAGGAAGAATAAAGGATAAAGGATGAGATAACCTTCATAAATAAAGAATTCCAGAAATTAATAATCATGAAAATAAATAAAAGGCTGCTAGAAGTTTTTCAATGATGAGCAAAAATCATTTTCATCCCAAAATTAATGATAAACTTACAGAATCCTAAACCCTATTAGACCTATAGAGTACAATACTAAATTGTCACAAAAGTCAAAATTTGCATTTATTGATGCCAATTTATTTCTGTGTCAACACAAATATAATAATATTCTTGCCATAAATGTAAAATTTAACAGAAATAACCATTTGATTAATTCTACCTTTGGCCATAAATAGGCTATTCTAAAAAATATATATTCATAATTAACTTATCTCTCCATAAAAAATGTTAATCATTACATATATCCAACTTTATCAAAACTAACAAAATTGTATAAATACTTACGAAAAGGAAGGAGTAGCACCACCAGTGAAATTAAATGAAGGTTTTGCATTTGGATCAAAAACAGGAGCAGAATTTGAAGGTGCAGCAAACCCACCAAATCCAGGTGTAGCAGTTGTGCCAATACCAGCACTCTAACAAATAAATAATATTTGTAATTTTTTTGGCAGAAAATATATCTTAATAAGAGGACCAATCTAAAGAAAAGGCTAATTATTGTTTAACACAAACAATTCATTTTTTTAAAAATAATACTTTTTAAAAGGATAAAAATGATAATTTTCTCACATTAACTTTTTAGAAAAATCTCAAAAAATTAACTATCTTAATTCTGATCTGGAAATTTTCATATTAATAAATGCATTTAAAAAACAATTCTCATCGAAATTATTTAGAGGGAAAAAAAAAATTAAAATAGAATAAAACAATACAATACATGTTTATAGACAAGTCTATCTAAAGAATAAAATATAGGCTGGTAGCAGCATCTTCATAAGACTAAACCATTTATCAAGCCCAAGGACAAAAATACATTGTGTTGACTGAAATTAAAACAATACTTCATTCTAATTTTTGTTTTTTAAATTTAAAAACCATCATAAAGCAAAAAAAAACCTCAGAAAAATCCTACCTGTTGAGGAGCAGCAGTGAATGTGAAGAATGAAGGTGGCTGCTGCTGAGGTGGTGCACCAAAGACAAACGGTTTAGGTTCTGATTGTTGACTAAACAATGAAGGTGCTGGAGGAGCCTGCTGTTGTTGCTGATTAAACATTGGCATTCCTGAACTGGGCTGCTGGCTTCCAAATGGTTCTGTGGGAGCAGATGCTACAGCATTGAATGTGAACTGCCCTCCTTGGTTACTTTGTGAATTTCCTATAAAAGAAAATGGCTTATTTTCAGTTTCCGGAGGCTTGAAGCCAGTGAAGGATCCTCCAAAAATATTATGCGTGTTGGAATGTTCATTGTTGGCAAGGTTAACAGTATCACTAGATGGTGCGCTAAAGCTAATCGGTTTAGATGGCTCAGATAAAGATGTTTTCAAAACAGCATTGGGCTCAGTACTGCCAAAGATAAATGTATTAGCAGCAGATTCTTTGGAAGGTTCCTTGGATACAGTAGAATTATTTTCAAAAGGAGATTTAGTAGGAAAAGCGAAGTTTGATGAACCATCATTACTTTTTGATATTACACCACCAAATATTGAAGAATTTGTTTCATTAATGGCATGCTTTTCAGAAACCAGTGGTTTCCCAAAACTAACTTTTTTCTTAAGAGGCTTTTCATCATCAACAGAAGTATCATCTGTTTTATTTTCTTTGGCATTACTTCCAAAGGAAAACAAATTTGAGACTACAGGTTTTGGTAGTTCATTCCCCTTAGGCTTATCAGAGTTCATGAAAGTGAATGTAGGCTTACTTTCGTTGTTAGGCTTAGATTCACTGGATCCAAATTTGAAAATGGAAGTAGTGCTTTTCTTTTCATCAGGCTGACTACCGAATGTAAACTGAGGTTGAACAGCACTAGTTTCTGTCTTCTGAGCATTTGAATTCAAGCCTATCTGTACATTTGAAGCAGATGCCAAATTCGCATTTGGAACTCCAAAAGAGAATGTTGGTTTAGGCTTTTCTACCGGATTGGTTCCAGGCTTGAGTGCATTACATGCCACACAACTATTAACATCATTTTTGTTCTGAACTAGACAGGTACTACATTCCCATTTATCATTAGGTTTCTTTAATGAATTAATAAGTGGTGGAAATGAAGCATTGTTTTTCGGCACTGAATCACTTTTCTGGTCAGTTCCAAACTTGAAAACAGAACTTTTCACTTCTTCATTAGAACCTCCAAAGGGGAATTGAGTTGTTTTCTCACTGGCAATATCATTTTTCTGTACATTTGCTCCAAATTGAAAGCCGCTAGCTTCATTAGATGCAGCAGGAATGCCAAAAGAAAATGTAGGCTTAGTTTTCTCAACAGCTGCTGACCCAGGTTTTGGAGCAGTACATGCAACACAACTAGTTACATCAACTTTGTTTTGTACCAAGCAAGTGTTACACTCCCATTGCCCTTGAGGCTTTTTGATAGAATTAACCATGGGTACAAAAGTAGTAGTAGTATTAGCCAAATCAGTTTTATTTCCACTTGATGAAAAGGTAAATGCAGCAGAAGTAGAAGTAAGAGTATTAACAGCGTTCTGAGGTTTTCCAATTTTAGGAGTAGAACAAGACACGCAAGAATCAGATGAATTTTTATTCATTACAAAACATTCTTTACACTCCCAAGTATCAGCAGGTTTTTTATAACCCTCAAATCCTTTTAGAGGGACATTGGCAGGTTTATTTCCTTTTTCTAAACTATTAGATTTATTTTTATTTTCTGAATTATCATTAACTACAGCACTCTTGTTATTGTCTAATTTAGTTTCAGGCGCTTTGTCTTTAGAATGTTTGATAGATGCTACAGATTTTTCACAAGAGCACTTACCTTTGTTTTTATCATAATTCACCTTACATTTACTGCACTGTAAACTCTTTTCAGAATGTTTTAATGTTTTAACCTTTTCTAAACTTGCATTATTTTTGTTAAATACTTCCACAATGCTACCAATTTTTATATCAGAAGACTTTTTCAATATATAGTTTTTGATGGGTTCTTTTTTAGAATTAGATTCAATAGATTTCCTTTTAAGTTTGAAGTTTGGCGAAGATACTTTCATTTTCATAGTGTTTTTTTCGTTAAGATTGTCACTTGAAGGAAATTGATTTTTAGACATAGATTGGAGCGTTTTGTTATTTAATTCAAATGAGGCAAGAGGTTCACTAAATTTAAAAGCACTAACATGGAAATTCGGAATAATCTTCTCAGAAGAAATCTTTTCTAAAATTTCAGGTTCTGAAAACTTAAATTTAGGTAAAATTTCTGAAACTGCCACTGAATTATTTTTTGGAGATACAAATTTAGCTTGTGTTTGTGTTGAAGCTTTTAAGTCAAATTTGGGCAAAGACGTTATTTTTAGCTGCACATTAGGAAGATTCAATTCTGGTACTCTTTCTGTTTCAAGTTCTTCATCTTTTTGGCGTCCTTTAATACTTCCTATATGTGCTTCTTTTGTGCTTTCAGGCCTGGGGAAAAAAAAGAAAGATATATATACTATATTTACACAAAAACATAAATTTGTAAAAGTGTATAAAGAGTCCATGAAAGAAAGGAGGAGAGTCACCCATAATGCATTTTGAGAAAATCAAGTTTGAAAGTTTGGAACTGCTACTTTCTCCAGTCTATGGGCATTCCTCAAATGCTTCTAACAAAAAAATCCATCCACATTCCTGGCTGTTTCGTTTTACCATTTTATTCTACTGAACGATATGAACATATTGACGTGTAAAATTACATTTTGGAAAAAAATGTGGCTCTCTTTCTTCTGTGGACACTTCATGTAATAAGTTAATTTAAAATATCTGATGTAGACAACACATGACTTCCTTATACGCCTATTAAACTATAAATCGGTGGCTCAAAAAGTGATCCTGAATTTGGTTACTAGTTTCCGAAGATTGCAGTATCTCAAAAACGACACTCGGCGTCGCGACATCCATCTATTGACACACACACAAATAGGGAGGAAAACCAGTATTTTACACTCAATTTTAACACTTAAAACAAGTGATAAAAATTTTTAATTGGAATGGAAACCAAATTGCGTTTGTAAAATTTATTACCGAAACATATGATTTATGTATTTAATTTAAATATAATTTTTGATGTAAGCTTATTATGACCTTCAAGTAAAGTATCCTTTTCGGCTCACCGATTTTAACCAAAACATAGTAAATACATTCATATCGATATAAAAATCCTATTTACCAAATTTGAGATGTTTTACATTATATTTTAATATGATTTCTGATGAAAGTCTAATATGATCTGATGTCATTTATATTAATATACAAGTCTTATAAACCAAATTTGAGTAGTTTTGTATTATATTTTAATATAATTTTGGATGAAAATTGATAATGTCCTTCAGGTAAAGTTACACTTCTGGTAATCATGCAGTGACCAAAAAGGGAGGTTCACAACTAGATTTTACAACAATCCTAAATACAAAATTTCAATTTTCTACGGCTAACCGTTTTTGAGTTATGTGAGATAAGTAGGAACGTACAGACGCCACGACGAAACTAGTCAAAATGGATATTTCCGTTGAAATCTGAAAACCGAAAATTTTCGCGATTACAATACTTCCTTTACTTCGTATAAGGAAGTAAAAAAGAGAGGAAAAATACTATCATATTAATGAATTTTGCTTTAATCATGTCATAAACAAATTAACAACTAAAGATTTGATTAAACATTTAATTAACTTTTACTACTTCATCTGGAATAGCTTTTATTATTAGGTACTTTATTTAAAGTACTGACAATAGAAAAAGAATTGGGTCTAGAAGTTTTGTTGTTTGAATTTTTATTGAAGGATTGAAGTTCTGGTTTAGTTTGATTGATTTCTTTGTATATGTGCATTTTGAATGCAAACATTAAAACTGCTTAAGCTACAAGGCGTATAATAATCAGACAACTTATTTTAAATCTAATTTAACTGTCCTGAAATGTGGTCGCTTTTATTGCTGTCCTGAATTTTCAAGCCTCTCTCGTTCTTCTAAAATACAGAACTTTATATTGAACTTAAGAGTAAGAAGTTTATAATTCAATTTGAATTATACAAGATTTGAAAAGAAAAAAAAAATTATAGAAACATAAAATATACCATCACAACTTGGAAACTCGTGTAAATCATAATTAATCACAAGCTTATGAATCAATTGGATTTAATGTGAGAAAATCTTTTAAAATGAAATACTTTTTTTTTAATTATTTTTATTATAAAGTGCATTTTTAAAATAAAACCATTTAAGATTAAATTTTATGTAAATAATTTTTTTAAATTATACTTTATCAATTGTTTTTGGAGGCTATAATTGAAGGATTCAGGGGTAAAACTACTTAACAATATAAAACTTTGTTTTGAGAAAAACAAAATTGAAAGTTTTCCAGCATGTATTCTTCCCCCACATACTGAAACTTTATTGCTATGTTTGACAATTTAAAGTGGTTCTATACTAGATATGAATACACGTGGTGTTAGTGCTCCTTGAAAGCTACAAGATGGCATTACTAACTCATTTGCTCCTGGAACTTTCAATTATAATAATTAATAAAATAATGTTGGTTTTGACGGGGGTTGGTGGACAGAGACATGTAGATAGCGATGATTGCTGGAATTGTTATTTTACATTGCTATTTGCTGCTTTAATTGCTATTTTATTATTATTAATAAAATAGCACTTTACCTTAATGAATATTCTGCATTGGTTGATGGAGCAGATATCATCTGTTTAGAAATAGATGGAGCTGATGAACCAGGTGCTGAGGTGACAGCTGCAGATGTTGATGGTGATGGCTGAGGTTCAGGATCTGACATTGTAGGATTTTTCACAACCTCACGTCGCTTTAAACTCAGTAGCTCAGGCATGCTCGGAAAAATGAGTTCTTCATAAGGTTGGGGTGGTTTTCTTTTACGCAGATTAGTTCCATCAGTTCTAACTGGTATCTTTTTAGCATCTAACACCTATTGATCGTAAAAAAACAGTTTAAAATGGAACATACAAACTTCAAAGAATTATAACTAACTAAACTACTACATACTTGTAGTGACACACATTTGATCATATGTTGACATTTTTCATTTTTAAATTACTATATAAACTTAGTAAATGAATAAAATATTCACTTACCAAGTTTATGATTCAAGAATTATGTTCCCTAATCATAAAGAAACTGTTCTCTCTCTCTCTCTCTCTCTCTATATATATATATATATATATATATATATATATATATATATATATATATACACACATATATATATAATTTTTTTTTTTTTTTTCGGTTGGCTCTATAGACCTAGTAGATCTTTGGCCACACGATGTGGTGTTCTTACAGACATTTATTGCTTGCGGGAGCACAGACAGCCTGGAGGGGGTCACCCAACCTCATGTTGCTGCGATCCATGGTGCAGCGGCTGGCTGCCCATTGCTCCATAACCGGTCCCTTTGGGACCAATTCGGCAGTGTCCTTCCCACCGACTCACTCGGGTTCAAGGACAGTGACAAATTGGTTTAGATCCACGGATTACGGCTGTTCGGAGTCAGCAGGCGCACAAGGACCTATATTTCTTTCCCGAGACAGACCGTCCATGGACCAAACCTCCGGGTGGCTATTTTATGTCCTGGAAAACCACAACGTGATTCACAATTAAGGTACACGGGGTAGGGTCATCACTCCTACACCCGGTCTGTGTGAGTAGCCTCCAGTAGGCTGACGGGCCTCACATACCCAGGGGGAGGGGTGATAAATTTCTTGAATTATTAATTTAATTAAATTAAAGTAGTGCCGGTGCCGGGATTCGAACTCACAACCTTTGGGTTTTTGAGTAGGAGCACTTTTGCAAGCGTGCTAACCCGCTCGGCTACCCCGACTCCTATATATATATATATATATAGATATATATATTCCCAGAACATCTTAGAATATATCACTACTATATATTATTACGGTAGTATAGATCCCTTTTCCGGCTCTCAGGAGCGATGGATTTTGATGAATGAGGTATCAAAAGAAAGGGAATTTCATAAAGAAGTGACGAATTCCAATTTCGTTTCTTAAATTCTTACTAGGGCTTAAATAAAAGTGGTGAAAAAACTGGGAGGTTTCACAAATTTGACGACTGAGAGTCGGCGGATCACGCGGGAATCAAAATCATGTATGATCCTTTGGATCATACTGGTCAAGCATTTTAAAGCCTTAAAACCTACCGAATTCGAGATAATGTACGATATAGGTCCGCACGGGTCTCATGCCATCTTGCGTACGTGCCGTTGTCATGGCAACTTTATACCTTATAAAGCCAGTTGAGACTGTTAACAAAAACGTATTAATAACTGTGAAAACGTTTTGTAAATAAAATATTGTTTTCATGTTTCCATGAATGATAGAATACTACAAACAGAAAGTGGTTACTGTAGGAGTCTTATTGCTTAAATGTTAAACTGAGGGGGTACTTTCCAGTAGGGCAAGTTAATTACTTAGTAAGTATTAACTATTACTTGAACATAGTCATTATAAACTATTATAAAGCTTCACCAAATGTGTGTGTTAAATAAACTTTCTTGATAATATTATATTGTTTGTTGCTTATACTTCGATTTCATTAAGGATTCATTAAGATATGTAATGCGAGAGTTGTTCTCGCTAGGGTATACTAGTTTCAGTTTATTAGCCTAAAACTGATAAGAATTTTCATACATGAGGGACAAGAATTGAAAGATCTCACAGAGAACACAAGCTATGGAAAACTAAAGGTGAAAAATTGACAGTTCTCTTTATCAAGCCAACATTTAAAGAGTAGCAACTTGATGGTAGAAAATTAAAAGAGATGGAGTGATTATGGTTAGATAAAACACATTAAATTTTGTTTCCAATTTTTCATTCTTGGATAAATTTGGTTTTGTGCTTTGGACTACTATCGCAACCTGAATTTTTGTTTTATTCATTTTATACTGTTAAACAAAAAATTGAAAAATTCATTTTAAACTTTTCAGTGAAATTATTTTAATTTCATTTACTTTATTTAATGAATATGTTTACGTTCACGAGTGGGGTCAAACATAGATTACTTCAAAGACTTCATGGCTCCATGCGGTTTAGATTATTAGTACAAAAACTATAAGACTTGCTGAAATGAAATTATGATCCAAATGGCGAACAACAGAACAAGTGCTCAAAGTAAATCACGGAGATTTTAAATATTAAAACTGTAATTATAAAAACTCTTGTAACTGAGTTAAACTAATTTTATTTTATTTATTTTTTGTAAAATTCCCATAGCTGTTTCATATCCTATCTTAAAAAAACTCTAGAAAGATTCATTGATGGTTTATGATGAGCTTTGATCCTTTCGCTAAATATTTTATTATATTTTAAGCAAATTAGGGATCAGTATTATGTTTTTTAACTTAGTGTAAATATAATTTGTTATATTGACTAAATAATTTATTCTAAATTCATCTTTTTTCAAAATATTTTTATGAAGTCTTAATTGTTAATAAATATTGAGCATAAAACAGCTTCCAATATTCTCTTATACATCTTCCAAAGTTCACATCTTCAGACATTTTCTATTATAAATAGATCCAACTATTGGACCTATAACTGCATGAATTATGTTTATAAAATTTAATTAAACTATTATATTGCCAGATTACGAATAAAGTAATACTATCACTCCTGTTGTCAATATACAGGGTGTCCCACCTCGTGATGTCAATACTTTAGGGGGTTATTCTAGAAGTCATTTGTAGTTAAATGGCGCAGAAATGAAATTTCTATCTTAACCCATCGAAGAGATATCCTTATATTTTTAAAAATACACGATTTTTTAGTGAAAAACTGTAATTATTTAATTTCTGGTTGATGTATCGTAAAAAAACGAGGATATTTTCAAAAACTACATTAAATTTCCTATAAGGAACACCCCCCTTTAAAATTTTATTTATTCACACAAGCGGTATACAGTAATTAATAGCAGTTAAAAATTTAAAAATTAGTATTTTCTGATTGTGTTTACACTTTTCTAGCACAGCCAATTTTAGGTGCAGAGGTTTGCCTCTGGGTCAAAAGTTGCATCAATTCATAAGCTTTAAAACGATATCCCATTCATAGGGAGCTACAGAAGGGCTCATTTGATTCGTCTCTTCTAAAAATTAGTGGGAAGAAATAGATTTTCATTTGTTCACCCTAAGCTCTCTTTTCTCATGGCGCGTCACAATAATTATTACAAAGGTAAATAAGGATTATTTTTTTTTATGAGCGAACACTCCTAGAACATAATAAAAATAAGCAGATTTTTTTAAAATTGTTTTATGAAAAATATTAAATTTAAGACATAATCATAAATTGAGTTCTTACAAATTATTATAAGTAATATGTATCTAGATACATAATGTCTTTTACACTTTAAAATAAAAATGTCTGAAATGTAGGTACCTAATAATACTAATTGTAATTACTACTCTTTTAAAAGAAACAATAAAATAAAAAATATTATTTACAATAAAAAAATACAGAACACGAAAAGTAAAAAAACTTGTTTATGAAAACTAAAAGTACTCCTAGGGAAACTGTTAATAATAATACATAATATGTATAAGAATATTATTCTTAAAAAAAAAAAAAAAAAAAAAAAAAAATTCAATATTGAAATATTCAAATTAATTAATTGGCCCATTAAATGCTCAAAATGCCCCCCTGCCTGCTGTCTACACATATGAGCCCGTAATCTAACCGAATCAACAGCTTTGCGCAGAATGTCTTGCCCTTCTCTCCTCATGATATTGCTCTGCTCTTCAATCCTGGCAAGGAGTTCCTCCCTTGATGCTACAGGCTCGGAGTAAACTTTGCTCTTCAACGTTCCCCAAACGTGGAAGTCGAGAGGAGTAAGATCGGGGGATCGAGCAGGCCATGGAACAGGTCCATATCGACCAATCCAACGGTTTGGGAAGTGGTTATCCAACCAAGCCGTCACTTCTCTCCCACTGTGGGCCGGGCATCCATCCATTTGGAACCATGAGCGTTTGATGTCAGGCAAGGGATCTTCAGGCTGATTAAAAAGAGGATACAACTGGTTTTCCAGAAGTTCCCTAAATAATTCCGCATTCATTCATCTGGGCAATATTATCGGGCCAATTAGACGATTATCTACCACTCCCATCCATATATTTATGTTGAACTGGTATTGGAAGGAGGATGGCCTAACAGCGTGGGGATTATCCTCCGCCCAGACATGAGTATTGCGGGCATTAAAAAGCCCCCCACGCGTAAATGTTGCTTCATCAGACCACAAAACGTTCATCAGACGTCTAGGGAACCAGCGGTCTTCCTGGCACTGGTCTGCAAACCATTCGCAAAATTGTCTCCTGGCCGCCATGTCTCTATCCAGCAATTCTTGAACCGGGCTGAGGTGGAAGAGACGTCTTCCGTCACCTACTAAAATTGGGTGCACTGAGCAGTGGAGGATCCCAAGTTGTGCTTCTGCTTCACGAACACTAGAAGAGGGGTTTTCATCAAAAAAATTCAGCACCTCTTCCTCACGTTCAGCATCCTGGACATCCCGTGCCCCGACAGGCTGTTTCTGCAGCGATCCGGTCTCCCTCAGGGTACGAAAAGTAGAAGAAAACGATCTCTGCGATCCGGCAACCGTCTGTCTGAGAAACGAAGACCGTATTCACGGACAGCTTCCGAGGCAAAGCCATATACTAACACAATCAGCGTATTCTTCAGTTGTGAAAAAATTAGGCATGTTGCTGGAAGCAAGTGCACCTCACCACTAGTAAAGTGATAATGAATGGCCATTTGATACTGGGAGCGAGTCTCGAGCTAGACAAGCACGGACAGGATTGGTTGACTAAAGGTATGAGCTTACCTTTGATCTATCTTTAGACATGAAAGTATTAGAAACATTATTATTATTATTATTCAATAAAAGTTCTTTTGGGTTGGACCATGCCACATTATTGTAAACCTAGATTTTGCTCATCTTGCTGTGAGCCTCTTCAAGGTTAATATCGTAATGAAAAAATAAATAAATATATGAAATAATTCTAATTTACCTGTGTAAGTATGGAAATTTCAATATGTGGGTGACTAAATAGGTTTTCCACTCATTTTATTGTTAAAAGAAAAAGAAAAAAAAGAAAAGCAAAAAAAATCTCCTTCTTTGTATTATGTTCTCAGTGTGTTCACTCTTTGTTCTACGCCGCCGATAAATTTAGCGTAATTATGGTTTTGGAATTGGAAATTAAAGTTTTTTACACAAAACCTTTATATTTCTGGGTGAATGGGATATCATTTTAAAGCTTATGAATTGATGCAACTTTTGACCCAGAGGCAAACCTCTGCGCCTAAAATTGGCTGTGCTAGAAAAGTGTAAACACAATCAGAAAATACTAATTTTTAAATTTTTAACTGCTATTAATCACTGTATACCACTTGTGTGAATAAATAAAATTTTAAAGGGGGGTGTTCCTTATAGGAAATTTAATGTAGTTTTTGAAAATATCCTCGTTTTTTTACGATACATCAACCAGAAATTAAATAATTACAGTTTTTCACTAAAAAATCGTGTATTTTTAAAAATATAAGGATATCTCTTCGATGGGTTAAGATAGAAATTTCATTTATGCACCATTTAACTACAAATGACTTCTAGAATAACCCCCTAAAGTATTGACATCACGAGGTGGGACACACACCCTGTATACATCATACACATACTAGTATTTTAAAAAAATTTTTACCAGGAGCTAGGTTAATGACCACAACTGGTCAAGTCAAATAATACTTAGAATATCTTCTTATTTGAACTTGTACTACTGTACCCTGTTTATGTTCATTATCCTCTCTAATTACCTATTATCAAACACTTGATAGCCAATTAGTAAATTTATTCTAAGCTATGTTTGAAATCCTTCATGTAACCAATCTAAAATTATTGTATTAATTTATTTTGATTGAAATTATTATATTTGTAATTGTTATGCTTTAATTTTAAGTCGTATTTTCCCTCCAAAAAATAGACTATTGCAGTGGGTCAAAGGTTGAGCAGTTTCTATCTATTTCATAACCCCTGGAGCACAATTATGGAAGTTTTGAGAGGTCTTATATATATACTTTTTTTCTCCCCGCTACATTTGAGGACTTCCAGCAGCCCTTTGGATCCAAAGGTGCTGAAATTCAGTATGTTGTATTTTCTTCCAGGCAGAACGATGGGTAAATTCCAGGCAAAATGTCGGTAGGTTTACCTGAAATTTTGGCATTTTTAAAGTTTTGCGCATCTCTACAGCTCCACCATATTAGTTCATAGGGCTGAAAATTTGTATGCGAATTGAGTTGGTGTTAGGGAATTATCTTATGGGGTCTCAACTTGTTTTACTCAACCTCCCCCCTGGTTTTTCGATTTTTAAAAATATTTGCACACCTTTAAAGCCACTCCAAATTGAGTTAGGGAGCTCAAAAACTGTTGCATTTCAAAGGAAATTAAATTACCTATAAAAAAAAAAGAAGTATCATCAAAATTGGTCCAGTAGTAGCAAAGATATGGCTATTTCAACTGCAGCGGCCCCCATTGGGTCAAATGAGCTGAAATTTGGTATGAAGGGTTTTCTGCATCAAAGGTCAACGGAGAGGCAAAACCGTATAATAAAAGTATGGGGAAATTTCGGGTATGTAAGGGAACTGTCTTTTGTGGGTCAACTTTTTTCTGACTTCCCCATTTTTATAATATTTTTATTTTAGTGATAATATGACTGTAATGACGGAGTTCTGCTGCTCAAAGATTTTTTTTTATATCTGCCTAATGGGTTCCCAAAATTTTTGCGACTGTTTTAGGATTAACCGTTATGCTATTATTTTAGGTGATATGAATGGCTTCCAATATTCTTAATTTTCTGTGCACTTTCAAGTATTTAGGGTTTATCAGAGTAGAACTTGTGCTGTAGTTTGATAATATGAAATGCAAGTGTTTTTGAATTTATATTTTTGACATTTTAACAATTAGATACTTGCTGCGAAATTCTAGTTTTTAATTTCTTGGAATCTTGCCTATGTATATGTTTTCACAATTTTGACAACCTATATTATAAATGATTTATTTCTTGTTCAAAAAGTCAATCAGAAATAGGTCATCATTTTTTAATCATTAAAGGTTAATTTCATATATTTTTTTTTAAATTTGTGTTGATATTAATTAATTTAGATATTTACCATTTAGGTTAACTAAATCATCCATGTAGTTGCTTGTAATACTTGTTAATGTATTGCATATAGTATATGTTAATAATTGTATATGGTACATAATTTTACCCCTCCAAATTTTTATTATTTTTTTTTATCTATCTTCTACAGTTGTGTCATTTTTAATTTCCTTCCATTTTTCTTATAAATTTTTTGAACATTCATCTATAGGAAGGCATATTTGTGAATAACGACTGTACATCTGAACTTATAATATTCTAGCCCAGTCAAATAAGGGTTCAACCTCGAAATGAAAAATACTGAGCTGAAAATTTGCAGAACCTTATTATGACTTTATAAATACTGGCTAAAAAGTCATATAAAATCTTGTGTCAGCATCTCAAATTATTAAAGGTAAAAAAAAAGTGAGAAAAATTGTTTTGTTTTTGTGAATACCTCGTTTTCTAGGTGTCCCGCAGATGTTAATATAAAACTTATAAAAAATTAAATTCTCTGCAAGTTTGGTCTTATTAATTATATTTGCATGATCAATCACTCTCTAGATATAAGCCTTAGAGCAAGGGCCAAAATAGGGTACCCATTTTAGAAGGTTTGAAAGCAAATTACGAAAGTGTAGGTAATTCGAAGTAAAATTAGCCTTGTCTGACATTCCAAAGCTGCGACCTGCAAAAATTGGTGACATTTTATTCAAGAAAAAAACCTAATATTTTTGCTCATTTTTCATTCATTAAAATAAATACTATAAACGTAAAACAAAATATTTTCTGAGCCGAAATGACCAAAATATTCATGAAAATATGTCAACGGTCAAATATATGAAAAAGGATTTTAGCTATTTCTTTATTTGACTTCAAAAATAGTTGTAACCGATTTTAAAAATATATAATATTTTTATTATTTGCTGCAGTCAATAACCTCGACTCCAGCAAAAAGTTTTAAGTAAATTCAAGGCTATACCTTACATATATATGTATTGACAAAAGGAGCGATTACTTTATAGGTAGTAATTAGATAATATAATAGTTAACTTAAATTTTATAAATATAGTTCATGTAGTTAGAGGTGTAATAATTGACCCTATTTATAGTGAAAAAATTCTGAAGATAGGGAATACTTCTCTATAATATAATCTTCGGAAGATGTAGAAAAGAATATAAGTATGAGATTGGAAATTATTTTTTGCTCATTATTGTATTATCATTAATTTGCCAAATTATTATGTGAGGACAACTAAGAAAGCCCTTAAGAGTAATAATTAGTTTAGATGAGAAAATTAGCATGTAATTAGTATTAGCATTATAACATCAGAGGTTGCATATGTATTTTGTATAAATCTAGCGACAAATTACAACTTACTGGTGTAGAAAATTGTTCCAGTGCTTTAAGTATTCTAAGTGCTGAGGTTCCAATAGTGTCCCTCTGTAGGGTAGGAGATGCAGTAACATTTACAACCCTTGCTTTTGGCTGATCCACAGTCAACAAACGGGCAGAAGAACCTCCATATGTTGTTTCTCCAGGGTAAAAACAACTTTCATTTAAAGAAGTTCTAGGTCTCAGACCACTCTGAAATTCAATAAATAAATAAAATTCAGTTTAGATTTAGTACAAATAATAAGCTGCAAAGTGTATGCAAAAAAAGTGGCTCAAGAGTTGATAAGTCGGTGGACTAAGTGAATCATTGTCTATATTAATACACCACCATGTTTTGTAAGATGTAAAAGTCATATGAGCACAAAACAAGAACAAATTAAATTTCATAGTAATAGTCAAACTTTATATCAATTGACACTTTTTTTTCCCTTAAAGCAAAACAAATGTATATTGCGTACAAGCTATCTCAATTATTGAGTGACTCCAGAGATGATTCATGATAATTTTATTTTTAAAACATCTATTTTTCCATTAAAATGTAATTAAATAAAAAAAACAATGAATTCAGCTTAAATTGTTAAATACTTATTCACTGAAATTTTACAAATTTAAATTTGTTGTTTTTCAGCGAGAATCCACAAAAAAATTTCAGTTTGATTGCATATAAAAGCAAAAAAATGTATCTAAAGATCATTAGTGTGTTCAGTATTTTAGTTATTATAAAATCAACTTTTCTGCTATAGATTTTTCAGTAAGACTCTATTTTAAATATATATATATTTATTTCTTTAATTTATTAAATATATATATATATATATATATATATATATATATATATATATATATATATATTGATATATGGAAATTTCGATATATAGACTATTGCAATTTTTCACCCTTTTCAGACTAAAAACAATTACAGCTATTCTTTATAATTAAAATTATATCTTTGATTGCAGATTTTTTACAAATTTACATTTATAATTTAATAAGGGCAACTATTAAAAATATGCTCACCAAAGTCATGTTTAGGAGCGATGTCCACAATAAGAAAGGCAAAGTTAAAATGAAAATTTCATTCTATGTTAGGAAAGAGATTAAGAGAATTTAGGTACTACTGTGCTTCTTATGAAACAAGATCTTTCCTGAATTTTTTTTTTTTGCTTTGCAAACCAGTGGAACATTTTTTTTTCTTATTTAATTATTACCCATTCTTATGTAGGTAAACTAAGGGCTCTCTTTGATGATAATAACATTTTATATATATTTTCTTTTAATTGAAATTTTTGTTTGATGTTTAGAAATTTCATTCGATATACAGAATATTTTTTTTCTAATAAAAATTCAAGGTTTCTAAAAAAAGTTTGATACATAGAGAATTTCGATATATGGAAGTTTGACCGTATCTATATGTTTTTTTCTTTTTTTTTTTTATCTTTAATCAATTTGCCTTGAGCCTAATTAAAAAACTTAGTATTTTTTTCTGTTTATTTTAGAAGTTTCGGGGATATCTTGTCTCATTCTTCAGCATCTAAATAATATACCAAAATACTGGGTTTGTCACTTGACTAGATACTTAAATGAGATTTGGCCAATCATTCACCATTGGTCGACCATTACTTTCCGCAACCTGGATACCCTCACTCGTGTAATGATCTTACCCGATCTTGAAACCCTAGACTGGAATGGAGTATATTCCAGTTCCTCTACTGACTCCATGGTTGAAATTATTACTTCCAACCTTCTCAACATCCTTAATACCCATACCATCTCAAAATCTCTACTTTAGACATACTAGGCTTGCAGATAACTACCAAGTGGTTAAGGAGCTCCTCAACATGACTCAAACAGGTGTGCCAAATTTATCTATTTTCATGAAGCACTTTACTCAGATCCTGACTCTAAATCAAAATAGCTACTCCTTCGCAAACTTTCCCTTTGCGAACCTTCTAGACCCCTTACCTCACTAATCTTTCCAGTGTATAGATCCACTCACCCCTTCCTACTTTTCTTCTGAGAAATCATCAACGACAAAGACTTTTATTTTTCCTATATTTCCTTCTCTCTCCCTCCCAGATCTTTTATTCACCATAATGAAATTACCTACCAATTCCACTGGCGCAGATGGCATTCCTGTTAAACAAATAAAATAATGTCTCCCTGAAATCCTTCTGGTTCTACATTTCATCTACAATTTCTCCCTTCATAATTCAGTATCCTCCACCTCTAGAAAAAGAACCACTGTTCGTCGCATAAATAAAAATTCTAACTCTCCTTCCCCCGACGATTTCCACCCAATTTCAATCCTTCCAAGCCTCTGGAAAAATTGGTACAATCACAAGTTTCCAATTTCGTTAAAGAGTCCAATCAACTTGATCCTTACCAATCTTTTGTTTTCGACTCGGCTGCTCCATGCAATCTGCCTTAATTAAAATTAGCAGTGATGTTCAGGCCGCTATAGATGACAAAAAATCAACTATCTTTGTACTCCTTGACTTCTTCAAAGCCTTTGATTCCATTAGTCATTTCATTCTTTTTTCCAAATTAAAATCTTTATCCTTTTCCAAAAGTTTTATCTTTTCTTTCTCAACATAACCAAGCAGTTGTCATTACAAATTAACCTATTATCTTCCTTCTGTCTTTTAATTTCTTAGGAAGTTCTTATGAATATATTAAATGAAGGGCAATATATAATTTCCAATACAATCTTCACTTTATTTTTATTATGTTTACATTTTGGGGAAATATTTCCTTATTTTCAAAACAATTTTTATCAGCTTTTACTTCTCTCCGATCGTCATTTTATAAAAATTTCCAACATGTTAAAATAATTCAAAATGTCTACATCTTGCTGGGAATATAAGGTCAATGATTACGCAAGTCATCATCTTCTTAATTAGCAAGTCATTTGAGGTGAGCGACGCTCTCTAAAGTAATTAGTGTTCTGTTGTTCATTAGCCGATGTGGGGTGAAGATCTCTCTAGTGTTTTTGAATGAACCAAGACCATTTTAAAATGTCTTTAAGTCAGTATATGAATTTTAAAAGTAAAATTACCTGCAGGTCAGTGACCAAGTTAAAATTATTTAACTGTGAAGCATCGTTATTTGGATTATGAAAGGAGGTGCATTCACCAGTACCTCTCCAGCGTACATAACTCTGGAACTTTCAATGGAATGGAACATATTTTTATGACGGATACTTTAAGGAAATCAAATTCTAAAGCGATGTTATATCTGCGAAAATATTTATGACACTTAGCCAAGCTGTTAATCACAAAAATACAATAAATTAGTTTTTCAGACAAATTTTTATTTTCCTACAAAAAAGGTCCTTTTATCAAAAATTCCTCTTCTTACAGTATACTAAAACTAATAAAATTTTTGTTCTTTGAAATTTTTCTGTGTCATTCGCACTGAAAAGATAAGGAACCCACAAAACATTGTCTTTTGTTAATCCTCGATATAACTATCGTACTTTTCTTATATTGGTGCAACGAGGAGCAATAACAGAACATCTTTTGAGAAAGAAACGGTAATCAAACATCTTTTGAGAAAGAAACGGTAATCAAACACATTTGAAAATTCTACCCCGACCTTTTCAACAAAACAGGATTACCTCAGTTAATACTTAATTTAGGGCTCTATACATGATTTAATTTTATAGCTGATTTAATTATCTAAAACGTTTATTATTTTATATAAAAGGCTTTCTTTTGGAGGAAAATGAAAATTTGTCTGAAATAATCGGTTTGTTGCAGTTCTTGTGATAGCACCTCATCGAAACATCGGATCAATATTTTCATCGATTACATCGCTTCAGAATTGGATTTCTTATAAGAATCTGCCATAAACTGTACCCCATTCCACTGAAAATTTCAGAATAATGTGCAGTGGAGAGGTAAAGTACTGCAGAAAGTTATAAAGTTAAGTATAAGAGATCAAAGAAAAGTTCAGGCGACACGGTAAAATTCATAATTAACCAATTAAGTTCACAGAATTTATTTTAGGTGTCTATAACTCTTGTTTTCAAGACACTTTTAAAAGTTGAAAGATTTAAACAATTAATTATAAGGCATGAATTAAAACTAATTAAAATACACAAAATTCCAAATAGCTCATTGTTGATTCAGACATTACTGAACTGGTTCTTTCAAAATGTGTCGTTGATATCTTGGTTCTAACAATTGGAATCAGTCCATGAT
The DNA here is from genome assembly GCA_948150685.1 of Rhaphigaster nebulosa. Classification (NCBI taxonomy): domain Eukaryota; kingdom Metazoa; phylum Arthropoda; class Insecta; order Hemiptera; family Pentatomidae; genus Rhaphigaster; species Rhaphigaster nebulosa. The sequence goes on from OX411308.1 coordinate 83,029,571, forward strand.
CTAGTTTGCCTTTGAACCGAGGATGGGATAAACCACAAGAGAGAGTCGAGTACAGGATTAGACTCAAAATGATAAAAATATTAAGTATAGGATAGCCTGTCACAAAAACTAAGTAAACCAGGATTCACAACAATGATGAACTAAACTGTTTAGTTAGACAAGCTCTTCATCCTGTTTATTTCATCAAAAATTTACTAATTATAATTTTTCCATTAAAAGTTCATCTAATCATAATGTTTCAAAAGTTCATCTAATTATAATTTTTATTTATTTTTCTAAATAACTGATTGAAGATTTTGCAATAAAAATCACCAGGGGATCAACAATCAAACTTAATAGAATCCTTTGATGGTTTGAATTTCCATAATTTTGTCTAATTATAAACTAAGAATTTCGTCTTTAATTGGTCTTGCATGCTAAAATTAGTGTGCATTATTACCTTGTTTAAAGGATTCCTAAAGACAAAAGTATCAAAACTTGGTTGGGTAGAGTTGATCGTACTTGAGCTAGAGAGATTCAAACTAGATCTTTTATTGGCATTTTTCTTCTGATCAACCACAGGAGTCCTTTTCACAAAAGCTAAACAAAAAAAACTTTCTTAAAATTTGTACTGAAAGGGAAATACTAAATCAATTAATTCAGATATAATTAGAAGTATTGGTCTTATTTGAATAACAGACTAAATGGCATTATAAGGTTAAATTTAATTCCTGTAATATTGGTATTACATACAATAAGTTTAAGCTGTGAACACCAACACTAGAAAAGAACAGTAGCAGCAGTAGAAGAAAGAAATCATATTTTATTAGTGAACATATTTTTTAAATAAATATTTACAATTACCTTTAAATAAATATAGTTCTGGCATAATAATAGTATAATCTTATAATTCTGCCCAAAAATCATCACTTAATATAGTTAGGGATGAGAAACATAGCAAAAGACATCCAAAACACAGCTAGCGCCCAGACATCTCATGAAGGGTCAAATCAAAATGCTAGGCTAAAATCCAATGTTTTTCATTTGTATCACATTGATTTGTAATGAAATCACAGCAGATAATGTTTTGTCGTTAAGTAATTGATAAATCAATGCTTTAATAAAAAAATTGATAATTCAATATTTGAATCAGAGTATTTATTTAAGATGAAAATTTCTTTCAATATTGTAGAAACACGGTAGTGTTCCATCCCACCAAGCAAAAAAATCCAAATGAAAAATGATTGAAAAACAACAAATACTGCGTCACTATTAATTTGCCGGCGAAACAAGTAACAAGGTTTTGGGGTTTATGGATCTCCGGAAAGGTCTTGGAGCTTGAAATTTTGTACACATATACTTTAATACAAGACAAAGTTAATATATTTTCATTGCAATCGGACTTAAAGAAGCTGAGGTAAAATAATTCATAAATGCCATTATTCCTGGTCAGATTCTTCTTATTGTTTTTGTTTCCTTTTGACAAATGCAAAACCAAATGACTTGAAAATTTGCATACATATGTATTTTGGTGCCATTTGTTCAAAGATTTGAAGTCATGAAAAAGTTTCAGAAATAAAAAAACTAAATAAATGTTTTTCAATCCATTTCAGCCGATGAACCTGAAATTTAGCATGTGTATTTGTTTTGAAATGTGTTAATATTTAGCATCGTTTGTTGAGATTTGAATTCCTAAGAAAGTCCTTGGGGGCTTCCCAAGGACATACTGATATGAAACTTGATCCCTCATAGGAAGCTACTTTAGAAAGCAGGATGGAGAAATAAAAAAATAAAAGCTGAAAATTTGTACACTATGATGTATTATTTCCAAATAGTTACATATTTAAAAAATAAAATGCAAATTATTTTGGGAGGATTTTTTTTAAAGGCCTTGGTATAATGTAACAAAACACTTTTTATCTACTTTCATAAATGGCTGAGATATGGGCTAATGAAATCTTTAATCGGCCGATATTTTGAAACAAAATGGCAGATGGTTAAAGTAATGTTCCAAGGATCATTCTAGAGTGATTAGTGACTGGTGCCAAATCTCAAAAAAATCGGCCCAGTGATGGTTGAGAAAAGCTGAGGACGGACAGTTTTTTTTTTAATACAATTTTTGGATTCTGCTTATCTTGAAATGGAAATAAAATCTGAAATCTTGAAGGGAGTTAATTTTTTTCTTTTCTTGGTCATTATTGAAAATAATAAACCACAAGTTCTCAGCAAGACAACCAAACCAGCCAGATTAGAGAGGAGAAAGAGAAAAGAAGAATTACTCAAGGAAACTAGTATGGCATTACACAAAGCACTAATAGATAGCACTTAAGCATTTAAGTAAAGTTATTGCTGCATTAATGAAATACCTGTGCAAGATAATGGACAAAACAAGTAGGAACCGCTTAAGAAATGAGAGAAAAAGTTAAGATCAACCAGTGAAAGAATATAACTTCACTGGATTGGACATATAAGTAGAAAGAGACAGAACAGGGTATTAAAAAAGTTATTAAAAGCAAGATAAGCAGGCAATAGGCGCAGAGGTAAACCCAGAAGAACTTACACGGAACAGATCTAAAGGTTAGGACAGGATAGAGAGAAAACCATTAAATAACATAAATGGGTTTTATTTATTTTTTTACAGATTTTTTAAAAATACAGAAAAATTTACTTTCTGTATTTTTACATGCACAGATGACTGGGACAGAATGCACTTCAAGGGGCAGTAAGGTGTAGTGGAAAGCACCCGACAACTACACCAATTTTCATAGACTATTGAGTGAAGTATAGAGTTACTAAAGAAAATAATAATTATTAATTAAATATGTAATATAATTTTATTATATATTATTCATGAATAATTATACAAAATGAAATGGGAAACGAAACACAAGGCTTTTCTGACAATACAACAATTTACATTTTAAATGTTTAAACGCAAAGACCCAAGAAGCTTTCTGTATGTTGGTATGCATAGGTGCATGGGATGGAATGCAAGAAGCCATGTGTAGTGAAAGGCACCCAACTAAGACACCAAGTTTCAATATTCATAAATGTCAACTTCACTAACAACCCACCAATGCATTAAAGTAAATATGCAAGCACATTTGTCCCTTGGGATAGCTAGGATTATAGGGAAGAACTGTAATTCCATCATTAAAATCAACCATTGAAAGAAAACAAATTCACTGATTTGGATATATAAGTGGAAAGGGACAGGAAAGGGTCCAAAAAAAGTTACCAAACAACTCAATTTTTTTAACTTAAATTTCACTGACCCTTATTTCAAAACTCATCAGACTGTTACAGTATCAATTTTCACAAAAATAGTTTTCATATGAAAAATGCATTTTTATGATTAAATTTGCTTTGAACAGGTTGATATATTCCTCATTCAATAACATAATTTGTGAAAATGTAGGTTAATTAAAAAATTCTTAGGTGAAATAAACTTCCAATAATAGATTTATAGAACTAAATCGCATTACATAAAACTGTGCTGTTTCAGGGTTTTAATCCACATCAACATTGATTTAGTAAATCCAGATACAAAGTAAACAAACTCTGATGATGGGGATTAGGATCCTGAAACAGCACAATTTCGTGTAATATGATTTAGTTCAATAAATTTAATATTGGAAGTTCATTTCACCAAATCACTGAATCGTTTCCAAGGACTTCCTAATTACTATAAAAATAAGTTGCTTCATGTTTTGTTTTTGATAATTATTTAAGGCCAAAATAATAAAACATCAAGTTGTGCAATAGTTTGATTGCATGCACAACAACTGAAGAGTTAAATGGGAGGCTGCTGACTTGCAATCATTAGTCCGCCAACTTTTTAGTTTAAATTTAAATAGTATACAAATTGTTGTCATTCACATTTATTTTATTTCTTAAATTCACGGAAGTAATAACAAGAAGTAATTGGGTTTAAAATAACACCAACTAAGTACTCTTTAACGTCACTAATTTTCCGAAATTGTCAATTTAGAGTACAGGTCACACAAGAATTACTCAATCATCCCGCCCAATCCTCTCCAATTTTCTTTAACAGAACTTATCTTTGAAAATATGCATTGGAAAAATTCGACATTTTTGTATTTATATTTTTACGACCAAATCTTAACCGAGGATAAAAATTTTAAATTCATGGAGGTACCCCATTGGTAAACATCCTAGGATGGACGGAGATGAAGCTCCAGACATGCTAGCACATAACGCTGTTTCGCTCCCTGTGCACAGGGGTCGTAACAGATACAGCTGACATGATTTCAACTTTAAAGGATTAAATATCATTAGGTATAGGTATTAAATAGAAATTTGTTTTATTCAAAAGTTTTTTTTTTCAAATTTGAACTTTTTAAGCGGGCTCAATGTTACCAACCACCTTTTGATACAGACAATCTAAAATCTAAAACTAAACGATGAGAGCCTAAAAAGTTCAAATTTTAAATAATGATTGTCTTAAAGTTATCCCATTAAAGTTACCCCAGTATACAGTAGATAATAAATCTATATATTAATTAATAGGCAAGAAGTTTTTTATGGTACCGATTACTCCGTCCATATGCAAAGTAGGGAGGAAATAGATATATCATTGAATAGGTATTGTTGTGTAGATGGGTGCAATATAAAAATTATTCACATATTTTTCTGTTAAGGCAGGTAAATCTCTGTTTCTTTGTTTCTGACTTTTCCATGATTGTCTCTTGAACAAGTGGACCGATTTTGTTACTTTTCTTTTTGTTTTGTAGCATTTAGACCCGTTGTGCCTGTGCACAAAATCGAGCACTCTGTGGTGTCATAGTGGCTTTTATAAAAAATATTTAATCCATAGAGTGTAGTTCCAAAACTGCTCAGAAGAGAAACTTTCCTCAAGTCTTCTCAAAGCCCTATAACTATCCACGCACATTCTACATATTCAAGAAAAGGGAAAAGCAATGACCGAAAGAATATTTTATTTGCCCATAACTCAAGAAGGGTACATTTTTCGTTGATCATACAAATTCTCATTTGAAAGAAAATCAAATTTCCTACAAACAAAAAATTATATTGTCGTAATAGCGGAGTAATTTTTTGCTTATATCTCTATATTCCTTTATTATTAAATGTTACATCGTTTACAGAGGGCCTAAATCTTAGGATTGAACACAGTTATTTTAAATACAATAATGAATACCATAAACAATTGCATGGATTGCCAAAGGGAGGAGTGCTGTCCATAAATTTGAGTGGGATATATATATATGAATAACATAATGAATAAAAAGCTAGAGGAAATAGAGAAGAAACCAATATTAATAAAGAAATACAATGATGACTTATTGCTGATAACTGATAATAAAAACTACTAGGAAATAATCACCCAATTCAACAAATACCCTCACAGAATAAACAACAATAAAAAAGAGACTTTAAAGCCAAATAATGAAAGTAGGTCGAAAGATACAGATGGTAAAGATTTAAAAAAAATAAAGAAATCAAAACAAAAGACAACTATAGAATTTTATAAGGATGAAAGTAAAGCTAGTGAAAATAATATAACGCATAACAATACAAATAAATGTGAAGGAGTAAATAAGAGACAAGGATAAAGAAATAAAGTACCATAAAATTAATTATGCAGTTGGTTTAACAGAGAAAATTAGAAAAACATTAATATATTACGACCATTTAAATGAAAAACTCGTTATCTATAATAATAACAGATTAGATAAATATTTGAGCAATATGAAAGACAGAGTCGACAGTTTCGACATTTTAAGCGGAAAAACCCACTCAACTTATATCTTATTCTCCTGCTGCAGACTTGTTCATCTCACAAATGGGGAGGAAACCCAGTATTTTACACTCAAATTTAACACTTAAAACAAGTAATAAAAATGTTTAATTGGATTGGAAACCAAATTGCGTTTGTAACCTTTATTACCAAAACATATGATTTCTGTGTTTAATTTTAATATAATTTATGATGTAAGTTTATTATGACCTTCAAGTAAAGTACCACTTCCGGTCTGCCAATCTTAACTAAAACTTATTATATTAATATGAAAGTCTTGCATACCTAATTTGAGAAATTTTGCATAGTATTTAAATATAATATTTTATGAAAATCAATTATGACCTTGAAGTAAAGTACCACGTCCGGTGATCAAGCAATGACCAAAAATTGAGGTTCACAACTAGATTTTACAGCAATCCTAAATACAAAATTTCAACTTTCCACGGCTAACCATTTTTGAGTTATGTGAGAAACGAATGTACGTACGAACGTACAGACGCCACGACGAAAATAGTCAAAATGGATTCAGGGATGGTCAAAATGGATATTTCCGTTGAAATCTGAAAACCGAAAATTTTCGCAATTACAATACTTCCTTTAATTCGTACAAGGAAGTAAAAACAGTTTTTCATGTTTAACCCTTTTGCTGCTACTAACACAGATCTGTGCGGTGAAGTCAGCGCTCCTCCAGTGCTACTAACACAGATCTATGATCTTGACCGACTACTGTACTCACATATCTGAGTTCCTCAGAAACGGCATCAAGCAGTTGCTAAATTAACCAATAGACTCTTTGGCTTGTCAGTAGATAGTGTAATATGTACATTTTTTAAGATTAGTTATTTACGCAGTCAATAGCTATTTTTAGGTATTGTGAACTGCTAGAATTGTACATGGAAATAGGGATTCTTAAACAGAGTAGAACATTTCTTTATCCTGACGACGATCATCATAAATTATAGTGCGGCATAATGTGAAGTGTGTTTGGCATCATAATTGGAACCAAAACAGACGTCTCAATTTAAAAACATGGTGGCTCCATTTTGAACTTCAGCAGAACCACTAACATAATGAGCAAGTGGTTAAAAATTAATTTTTTAAATAGTTTAAGAATAAATCTGTTGTAATAAAATCAAAAATACATTGAAGAGATTTTGATCAAAAGAAAACTTCTTTAAATGGTCCATTTTTATTAATTGGTCCATTAGGAAATCAAAATGAAAGTTCGCCATTTTGAAACTTGTTGGTGGTATAATGGACAACAAAGGGAATAGGTCTGTTGTTAGTGGAGGCAGCTTGGGATCTTCCGAATTTTTTTAAGGATCCACATCAGTTTTGATAACATAATTTCATTACCTCCCGTTAATCACTTGTTAAGGTAGCAAAACAACTAAAAGGTCTTAAAGCCGACTGAAAAAAATTCACAAATATTCCTTGTTCTTCAATGATTTTTGTTGCCCTGCAAAGGTAGCAGCTTAAGAAAGAAAAAATAGCAAATCTCAACGGATGAGATATATGAATTAAATCGTAATGATTTATTTAACCACCATATTTCCTACCTAAAAATATTATAGAAAAGGAATTTCACACTAGAAAGATTTTAGTGATACTATTAAAAACAAAAAAAGTTGTATAGCAGTGCCACCACATTATCGTGACACAATTTTTCAGTGATTTGGCAAATTATAAAGTATTGAGTAATCAACATCAGATCAAGATCAATTTATCTGGTTAAAATATATTTAGTGATCTAGGAAAAAAAAAAAAAAAAAAAAAAACCTGGTCCAATAATTAATGTACTTGGATCTGCAGTTTTTTTTCTATGTTCAATATAAAACAATATAAGCAAATTTTATCCAGAGAAATGATTAGAGAAGAAAGTTCGGGGAAAGAGTTATCATTGTTGTTAAATATTAGGCTGTTACAAAAGTCCTTGTGCATTAATATTGCTTTATTTCAGATTACATATTTTAAGCATTATTGAATACTATTCTGCAAAGTAAAATCCATTGTTTTCAACTACTTTCACCCATCTTTCTGTCAATAATTGGATTTGATGCCAGTTCCACTTCTATGGATTTAAGACAAAGAATTCTTCACATCCAAATTTTACGTCCTCGTAATTATCAAAGATCCGGCCTTTTAAAAAATGAGCTATTGATCTAATCAAACCATAATCTGACGTTGCAATATCCGGGCTAAACGCAGGATGAGGCAAAACGTTTACTCCTAGCAGTTCCAATAATTTTTCTTGGTCAAACGAGAACGATCTGCAGGGACATTGTGTTGCAAAATGGCTAGGTTTCTGTTAACCAAAGCGGTTTACTTTACACTCAAAACTGGATAAACTCTGTCTAGCTGCTCACAGTCAAGGTATGAGTCCATACTACGGCCGATAAATCTCGAGTAGTTGCATGTGGGTTCTGGTTCACATATTCAAGAACCTCATCATCAACGACCGATGGGCGACCTGATCTGGGTTGAGCGACATTATTTCAATGGATAATTGATTCTCCTTCTATGGCACAAATTTCTTTGGCGGCTGCCTTTGCGCTTAAACCTTTTTTCCAGTAATGTCCCAAAAGACCACAAATCACGATTTTTTCTTCTGACATTGCACGTGTTTTAAAAATGTAAATGACCCCATAAAGCCAACTCAAGTCACTAGGAATTGAAGGAGTAGTCAAAGTAAACATTGACATAAATAGTAGGAACAAAAAAATTCTTGCAGGATAATTACAGAGTTGGAATCAATAGAAGCACAAGGACTTTTTTAACAACCTAGTAATAGTCAATATATATTTATTTAAATCATACTTTTTAAAGATGTATTTAGCCAATCAGCTTCCCACTAAAAAGTACACATGTTGCAATAAGACTTAAAAAAACTCCAAGCAGCATTGGAAATTTAGTTTAATCTGGTTGAGGCCATTGTTTAATCTAATGATTATTCTGAAAGTACCTTAAACCAAAATAAATTTGAAGAAAGACTTAGTCCTGCAGATCATATTACTCTGTTATACTTATCTTTCCTGCTACTAAATGCATACAGTAAAAATTGGGTCCCACTGGACTAGCACTTAAGTTGCTGCATAAATGAAATACCTATGCAGGATAATGGACAAAATAAGTAGGAACAGATTAAGAAAGGAGAGAAAAAGAGAAGATTCCAACATTAAAATCAACCACTGAAAGATAAAAACTTGACTGGTTTGGCCATAAATAAATAGAAAGGGACAGAACAGGATATCAAAAAAGTTACTAAAAGCGAGACCAATAGGCAATAGGCGCTGAGGTAGGCCTAGAACTTACATGGAACACATCCAAAGGTTAGGATAGGATAGAGAGAAAACCCTATGGGTATACTTACACCAAGGGTATCAAGTAGTCCAGTCACATCTTTGAGTGATGAAAGTACTGATAAGGGACTGAAACTTAAGTGGTTTGAGGTGTCTCCATGCTGAAAGGCAGATGAGGAAGAGAAGCAATGAAGATCATACATTATTCATACAAGCATTTCACTAGGTAGTTGGTTGGTCCCAACAATGCCAAAAGAGATTCACACATGTATAAACTTTGTTGAAAGTTAAGATTTCCTAATGATGTATAAAATATCAATCTTTAAACATATTTTAGTTTGTATTTGCTCTAAACAAAAAGTATTATTTAGCTGTTGGAAACCTATAAACTCTTTTAAAATGCTAATTGACGAAAATAACAGGGAAGAGTGGATTAAAAATTTAAATAAAAATAATTCTTAATAAAAATATCAACTTAATTTTAAGCTTAACTTACTTCAAATTCTCAAATAAACATGAAACATTCAAACATAGGATCAAATACTTTAAATATAAAGTTGCTTTCATGACTTAGAATCAGGATGGGAAACATACCATAAAGTTTATTAAAATAAGCATCATTACTGAAGGTTCTTGCAAATAGTTGATTAATGAGAGTGTACTGATTATTGATTGGATATGTTACACTAACCAGGAGGTAGTGAGATTTTAACTACTAAGTTTTTCCTTTAACCAATTGGATGGCCGGACCCCACATAACAGTAACTGTGTGTATCCAAGGAGGGCTCCCAAGCCCATACTTCAAATGCACTTGATGTACTAGAAAATGAATTAGTCTAAAGCTGAGATACAAATCTGGGTTGGAAGAACCTAACCTAATCTCATTGGTTCACCTCACCAACCCAAGTTTTAAAAAACCTCACCAAATGAAAAAGTTTTAAAAAATTATATACTAACATCATTTTCGTAAAAAATTGTATTAAAATACTAAGTAATTTAAACAGCTTATAAAAACATAAGCTCAAAGAAAATGAAAATAGATTTATTACTAGGGGATGCTTTGGGTGAAGACTCATAAGTGGTTTGTCGTACAGCAGGTGTAGAGGATACGAAATTCCGCAAATGCAGACCACTAGGCCCTGGCACAGCCCTGTCTATTTCCGTGTCCAGTCGGCTACTAAGAATAGGGCTGATCTCACCACTTTCTCGATCTAAGACCAAAATTCAACCAAATCAAGTTTATTTAGTTCCAATTTCTAGGATAAAATAAAAACTAAGATAAAAGTTCTAACATAAAAATAAAGGAAACTAACATTAACAAGATTTTGCAGATTAATTTAAATGTTTGAATTAAAATTTCACTGAAAGATTAAATAATAATTTGTGATAACTAACCTAAACTGAATTAATGTGTGATAACCTAGTGATCATTAACCATTTATGTTAACAACTTGATAGTTGATGTAATTTTTTTTCATTAGATCTCCACAACGAATGTACTCTATAGCAAAATATTTGTTATTATTAACCCTAAAGCCAGTTAATGATTGTCTAAATCTAGTGAATCTTCAGAATAAGAAAACTGAAAGGGCCATTAAGGACCATCAGTTACAGTATTTATCGAGAAACATGCCAAATGGCATTACATTGGCTATAATATTCCTTTAGAACAACTTTGTACAATATCCATAATGATTCAGCTAATGGTTTGGATATACACCCAACTCTCCAAAACTAATTAATAATCATAACCATAATATAAGAAAAATTGTACAACTGAATCTTATAAAGAAAGTCTTAGTCATAATCTCAATCTTCTGGATTACCATTTCAGCTAATCTAGTTATCAAAGAAATATTGAAAAGATTGGGTTTATACGAACCTGATGGTTCTAAACCAACTATCAATATGAAATGGTTTCACCTAGATTGTAATTATCAAGAGTAAATTCTGCAACAATCTTGGTTGCAAAAATACTTCATCAAAATCTTGAATACAAAAATATTAACAAAATTTACCAATATTTCACAAAACATTAAAGTAAAAAACACTCATAGCCTGAATAGGTGAGCATTTGCCAATGAGACATCTTAATATGCTCAACAGACTTCACTGGTTCAAATTCAGCCTGAGAGGGCTAATTTTTAGTCCCTAGTAGAGATCATAAATCTCAACATTCGCACTCTAGAAAAGGATAAATCCTGTTTGAAAACCACCCTACCATGTCTATATACTGTATGAAGGGTATATGACATAATCACTAAACAAAACTATACACACCTAAATCACTTAATCTGTTAACATTGTTTAGGTGAGAATAATCATTTAATTCAGATGACCGAAAACAAAGTCTTTTAGAAGGAGGCTGTCTTTCTTCTTCCTCTTCATCTTCTTCTTCTAATTCTTCACGCTCACGCACATTTATCTTTGGAGCAGGAGAAAATAATCTGCTGACCCATGATGATGACTGTGGTAAGATTTCAGAAACTTTTGCAGTAATTCGCTTCACAAAGGACTGAAAAATTAAAGAGAAAATCAGTATTTTTCCAGTACATAGACCAAAATATAATGTGAGGGACAAAAATATCATATGATTAAGCATTCAATTATTGAACAAGTAGCAAGCTCCAAATAAAAGCTTTAGTACACCCATCATTCATGTGAATAAAAAATACATTCTCGAATTAAATTTTCATGCAATATTATAGAATACAGACTTGAGAAAATTATTTAAATCTATCTAATTTATAATCTGAGAAACATATAGGTACAAAAAAAGTCTATGTAGTTGGAATCAGTTTACAGTTCATAAGATGCCTAATAAAACAAACAAGAAAAACTGAAACAAATTAAAATTATGAAAGGAGTAATATTAAAAAACTTTTTATGACAAGTCAAACATGGTGGAGGCAAGGTTAGAAATTCCAAAGCATGGATGTTAAATTACTGTAGAAACATAGCTAACTAAACCAACACAAAGCAACAAATATTTACAATGATGTCTCTTACAAAAAAAACACGATAAACAAAAATCCGAAATAAGAAAAGCCGGGTAGGTTTTACGTCTCTGTTAGAGGTCGTTACAATTCCTAAAGAATCTTACACAATGTTTGGCGCCGTTCACAAACAATAAAATTATTACTCACATTAGAAGTATCGTAGGGCTTGTAATTATGTGATTTTTTCGTCCTCCCACTGTTATTTGCCTTAGCCATTGTAACAAACGAAGTTTAACGAAAAAGTATACACATTATCACCTCATCGTGAATTAACTTGAAGACCTAACCAACTTTCACTCAATTATGGGAGAATGGCGGCAGTATGCACACTTGATTATTTCATTTGATACCACCTACCAAGATTTAATTTTATGGACTTTATTTAACTGTATCTAATATTTATAGTCAATGATAAAAATTATTTAATTTTGTGAAAAATAGTTCTGCTCATATGAAACAAAAATGATCTATTTTAACAAATGCATGGCCACTGTGACTTGTAGGAGGTAAATTTAAATAATACGAAAGATGTACGACAGAATTTGTTTTTAAATGAAGGTTATAGCTGAATATTCAATTTCAAATAATAATAAATTAAATTTTTAATATAATTTTATTAAATGTTAATCCTGACTTAAACCATCAAAAATACTTGTTTATTACATATTTTGCAGGCATAGATACGAGCATTTTGAGTATCAAAACAAAACATGTATATATAAAGTTAACATAGGTACTAAATTTGTTTTAATAATTGTTGAAACATCAAACTTAATAATTTATCCAATGTATTATATTACATTGGGTGAGTATTTGGCTAATCTTGGTGCAATTATTATCATTTGTGATTTAATTTCTATGATTGGAATTAATTTAGATTTACCTAATAGGAGATACCTAATTTACCTAATAGAAGGCGGTTTTTGAAGTAGTAATAGATTCTCAAGAACCTGCAGTATTTAAATTGGAGACGTAGCCAGAGGGAATTCGGGGGAGGGTCCGGACCCCCTTCCGAAATTACAAATTATTTTTACTTATTTTTATTTGTAAATAAAAAATTTATAAATCTATTTGAATGTTATTACATAAATAATATACTTAGGCATAGAAAATATTATATATAGAGAGGATCACTCTTACCTCCCCGATTGGGGTGTGTTTCTTTAAAGTAGGCCCTTAGATAGGCTCTCCCCTCCCCTGAAACTAAATGCTTGTTAGGCTACTGCCAGAAACAGGAATCAAAATTAGTGTACGCATAGGTACAGAGGCAGCAAAATTTATTTGCACACTGCGATTTTTTACTTCCTTGTATGAAGTAAAGGAAGTATTGTAATCGCGAAAATTTTCGGTTTTCAGATTTCGACGGAAATATCCATTTTGACCATCCCTGAATCCAATTTACTAGTTTCGTCGTGGCGTCTGTACGTACGTACGTTCGTATTTCGCATAACTCAAAAACAGTTAGCCGTAGAAAGTTGAAATTTTGTATTTAGGATTGTTGTAAAATCTAATTGTGAACCTCGTTTTTTGGTCACTGCTGGATCACCGGAAGTGGTACTTTACTTGAAGGTCATAATTGATTTCCCTCAAAAATTATATTAAAATACTATGCAAAACTTCTCAAATTTAGTATTTATAACTTATATATTTATTTAAATAACATACTAGATTTTGGTCTAAATTGGAAAACCAGAAGTGGTACTTTACTTGAAAGTCATATTAGACTTTCGTCAAAAAATATATTAAAATATAATGTAAAACATCTCAAATTTGGTAAATAGGACTTTTATATAGATATAAATGTATTTACTATATTTTGGTTAAGATTCGTGAGCGGAAAAGGGTACTTATCTGAAGGTCATAATAAGCTTACATCAAAAATTATATTTAAATTAAAAGAAAAATCATATGTTACGGTAATAAAGGTTACGAACGCAATTTGGTTTCCAATCCAATTAAACATTTTTATTACTTGTTTTAAGTGTTAAAATTGAGTCTAAAATACTAGTTTTCCTCCCCATTTGTGAAATCAACAAGTCTTCATCATGAGAATAAGATATTAGTTAAGTGGGTTTTTCCGATTAAAATGTCGAAACTGTCCATTTCTAATGCTTTATTCAGTGATATTGACAGTTTTATTGTTGTCATGGAACATGAAGAAATATCTTGGAAACTAGTTTCCTACTGAAGGAAAACGACATATTATAACGGAATGAGACCAGTGACAAGTGTGTATTTGTGTGTGTGTCAATAGATGGAGGACGGGACCCAGAGTGTCGTTTTTACTTCAATCTTCGGAAACTAGTAACCAAATTCAGTATCACTTTTTGAGCCACGAATTTATAATTTAATAGGCGTACAAGGAAGTCATGTGTTGCCCACATCAGACATTTTTATTTAATTTAATTTTTGAAATAAAACTAATTTAATATTTCGTAAAAATTCCATTGGTATAAATAATAAGCATTAGACGGCTGGATGTGGAGCGGACAAGAATTTTAGTTAAATTTAGCTGAATTGTTTCCCATTCTTGAACCAAGAGTTGTTCAAAATAACAGGTATCGAGACTCTCATAACAACCGTTTCTTCAAATGAATAAACACTTTAGATGTAGAACTGGAAATATGATGGGGTAATAAGAAACATGGGGAATGGGATGTTGAGTTAGGATGGGAAGAAGAGAAAGTAAAAAAAAATAATAGAGGAAACATAAAAGAAAAATAGGATTTTGCGTGTTTCGGTCTCGCCTTAGACATCTTCTAATGCTTAAGAGTATTAGAGGCCTTGGTGGCCGATGATAAGGCGTCTTGGTAACCTTGGTCACCTCGAGTCTGCTGCGGCGCCGGCTTGAATGTGGCCTGGGCATGTTGTAATTTAGTGGTCCTATTGAACGAATCTTGACATTCCCACTCTGGTTAGAATAGGTTGGTAACCTGTAAGAATAACCCGTCTATTCGCCCTAATAGAAGTAGAAAAGGATATTAAACTCAAATTAAAAAAAAAGACTGAGGGTATTACTCGGTGACGCGCGTAAGCATGTTCCTGGTTTGTTTCTTCTCTTATTTGATTTTTTACTGAGGTTTCCTAGGCTAATTGTCTTTTCATGTTTGTTTTATTTCTTGAAAAATCATTTTTCATACTGGTTTAACAGCTTTTTTTAATACGTCTTTTTTTAATACGTCTTTTTTTTTTAATACGTTCTATTTTTACTTCCTTGTAAGAAGTGAAGGAAGTATTGTAATCGCGAAAACTTTCGGTTTTCAGATTTCAACGGAAATATCCATTTTGACCATCCTTGAATCCATTTTGACTAGTTTCGTCGTGGCGTCTGTACTGTCTATTTTTGATTATTTTTTTCATCTGAAATAATCATGAAAGAATTAGAAACTACATCCTAAGCAATGATTTTGAGCCAATCGTAACAGTGTTCTAGTTTTTTTATAAATATTTTGCATTTCAGTTCCTTATTACGAAGTCACCAAAATGGCTACAAAATTTCTTTTAATACTTCATATTGCTGAAGTGCTGACGGTAGTGAATACAGGGGCGAATCAAGATGCCGCTTAGTCCGCTTACAGCCCCTGCTAAGCTGGAAAAAATTCAGGCCCCTCCTCTAAAACAAATTTTAACCTGGAAGCCATAAATTTAACTGTTTTCAGATTTATTCGATTATTTTTTAAAATCTTTTCGGTCATTTCTAAAATATTTAAGTTAAGACATTTTAAGACCTTTGAGGATACTTTTGCAATCTGGGGCCGCTTACCGCTTAATCTATCTCCGAGTAAAGGTGGTAGTCCGGGAGCCAATGCAGAAACACATGACTTATTTTACACTAAGGTTTACCTATTTCAGACAAGTATATTCTTGAAGAAGAGCTAAAAAATACACGTCTGTCCCCTCGAAGCTGACGGAATACACAATGGCGGCCAATGAAAGGTTTTTTGGTATTTTAAGTTATAACTCCAAAACTTGAAAATTGTTTTGTTTTCGTTTTCAGTTTTAAAACGATGGTCCAAACACAACTATGTCCACAAACTTTGCCAAAAAATTCAATATAGATAGATAGATAAAAGAACTTTATTCTGGGACTAGGTCCCTTAAGAATAATATGAATGAACAAATAAAACAGTAACATTATCTGGCCATCAGAATACAAAATGCAGATCAGTTAATTTTTACAATATCTTCAGTAAAATAAATAAGCAAATAAATAAATTTTTTTATCGAAAAATATAATTAATTTGAACAAAACAAAAAAAGAAGAAGAGAAAAAAACAAGAAAAAAGTAAAGAAAAACAGAGAAAATGAAAAATACAAAAATAATGAATTGATTAGCAAAGTTAAAGTTTGTACATTAAAAAACTATTATTCACTTCTGATCCAGATGTTAATCCTAAACTGAAATTTCGCGATTAGAGAGCACCATTTTGGAGAGAAAGAAGGTGTTGGAAAAGGAAAAAATTGAAACATATATAGAAAGATGTGAAACCGTGAACAATCTCCACCCGCCGCAGTAGACGCCGAAAAGTGGCCATTATCCGCCTCAGAATCAGATTCAGACATAACCGAACTAAAAATATACACCTCATAACAAAAGAAGCTCCTCCAATATTACTAAAGTGTAATAAAAACCTGACCGTTAGACAAATGTTTGAAGAATGGGATTTTTATCAAATAGTTTTGAACTAGCTCGGGATACCATCCGATATCTCAGGGGCATTGAAAGACGACGAATCCGTAGTAAATGAAGTAATTAAATTTATCACGAAGTGTAAACTGATAACCAACATTTAATTATTTATTATTATTTTTATTTCTCCTTACTATGCTACCGCAGTTAGTCTATTTTCATTAAACACATTTGTCTACGTTAAGGAAATATACTACCCATAGTAAAAATATTTCACTAAAGTGAAATCCAGAAGTGCGGACCCACAGAGTGCTAGGAAAGATGAAATCCTTGAGTTCCAGAGGCTGGTACTGGAGGCAGTGGAGACCAGTGTTGCCAGGCCAGCCTTGTGTTTTTCCCCAAAAACTCTCTAAATTTTTCCCTAAATTCAGCAACTTTAACCCTAAACTTATCTAAATTTTCCTCTAAATCCACTAACTTGGTAAAACTCTAGAATTAATACTGACGACCGTTAGGAGGTCTACATTCTCAGACCAGACTATACTTTCACCTACTGCGCATGCCCAATTAAATAGTCAAACCGATGGATCCTTTTCACTTGGAATAGTCATGTAGGGTTAGGTCAGACTTCCCGCCTTTTACCGAATAGATCTCCTGTCCCCACCGCCTTCTTTCCTACACCATCTTTAAGTTTAAATATCAGCTTGAACCCCTGAATTCATAATGTTTTCGTCGTATTTCGCGCCTTTCAGCTCTTCTTCGAAATGTTCGTCGATGCGTTCACTTCTTCTTACGAAATAATTATAGTAAATACATATTAAATTTTAGTATTAAAACAATTTTATGGATATTATGTTATATATTGATATATTATATACATTATTCCTTAGTCACTTTTAGTCTTTAATGTTCTTATGCGAAATTTCGAGAACCATGGAGAAATGGCGGCTTCTCCAGAATTCTGTACTTTCTGTACTGCGCGTGCGCAATTAAATCCTCAAACCGACGGTTCCTTCACAGTTGGAACGCTGGTGTAGGGTTAGGTAAGAATTCCCGCCTTTTTACGAAGGGGTATCGCTACCCCCACCACCTTCTCATTTCTCCTACTATAGTTTTACCGCGAATTTAGCTCCCGATCTAACTGAAAAGGATCCGTTGGGAGTTTGTTTAGTTGGGGTTTGTTTATCTCTTATGCGAGCGGAAGTCAACAGTTATAATAATTAATTAATTGAATACCAATTAAAGCAGTTATAATAATAAATTAGGTTATAACTTACAACAATGGTCGACCTTTAAATATCTATGTAATTTGTAGTAATTTCCTCTAGAAAAGAAATTTAATCTAACAAAAATAACAGGTTAATTGGTTATTGCTTCCTTGTACGAAGTAAAGGAAGTATTGTAATCGCGAAAATTTTCGGTTTTCAGGTTTCAACGGAAATATCCATTTTGGCCATCCCTGAATCCATTTTGACTAGTTTCGTCGTGGTATCTGTACGTACGTACGTTCATATCTCGCATAACTCAAAAACGGTAAGCCGTAGAAAGTAGAAATTTTGTATTTAGGATTTTTGTAAAATCTAGTTGTGAACCTCCCTTTTTGGTCACCACTTAATTTAAATAACATACTAGATTTTGGTCTAAATTGGAAAACCGGAAGCAGTACTTTACTTGAAGGTCATAATAAACTTTCATCAAAAATTATATTAAAATAATATCTGATGTGGACAACATATAACTTCCTTGTACGCCTAATAAACTATAAATCGGTGGCTCAAAATAGTGATCCTGAATTTGGTTACTAGTTTCCGAAGATTGCAGTATCTCAAAAACGACACTGGGCGTCCCGACATTCATCTATTGACACAAACACACACAAATGCGGAGGAAAACCAGTATTTTACACTCAATTTTAACACTTAAAAAAGTAATAAAAATGTTTAATTGGATTGGAAACCAAATTGCGTTTGCTACCTTTATTACCGAAAAATATGATTTATGTATTTAAATAAAATATAATTTTTGATGTAAGCATATATGACCTTCAAGTAAAGTACACTTTTCGGCTCATCAATTTTAACCAAAATATAGTAAATACATTCATATCGATATAAAAGTCCTATTTACCAAATTTGAGATATTTTACATTATATTTTAATATAATTTTTTATGAAAGTCTAATATGGCGTTCAAGTAAAGTACTGCTTCCGGTTTTTCAATTTGAACCAAAATCTAGTATGTTATTTAAATCAGTATATAAGTTATAAACACTACATTTGAGAAGTTTTGCGTAGTATTTTAACATAATATTTTATGAAAATCAATTATGACCTTCAAGTAAAGTACCACTTCCGGTGAGCAAGCAGTGACCAAAAAGTGAGGTTCACAACTAGATTTTACAACAATCCTAAATACAAAATTTCAACTTTCTATGGCCCAACCGTTTTTGAGTTATGCGAGATAAGAACGTACGTACTTAAGATGCAAAACGTACAGAATGTAAAACATCCCAAATTTGGTAAATAGGACTTTTATATCGATATGAATGTATTTGCTATATTTTGGTTCAAATTGATGAGCCGAAAAGGGTACTCTACTTGAAGGTCATAATAACCTTACATCAAAAATTATATTTTAATTAAATACATAAATAATATGTTTCGGTAATAAAGGTTATGCTATGTTTTATCTAAATTAAGTTGAGCTTGATTTCTCTTTAGCTGCTAATACATTAGTCTATATAAAGGGATGCCATTGGGCAAGCATTGAGGATGATTATCCCAAAATTAAGTATGCTTATGAATACTTTTGAATTTCTTACCTTGTCCTCTAAATTGGATACCTTTCCAAGGGCCTGGTTTGTGGTTACCATTATTTAATAATTAACCAAGATAATGTTCCTACTTTTAAGTTTAATACTAATGTTAATCAAAGTTACTGCTATCTTAATGAAGTATATTCAAATTAAATATGGGCATGGTTACTAAAGAACAACCTCCTTGCTAACATTTATCTTTATTCCTCAAAATTAAAACAACAAACTATTACAATAAAAAGTTAACCATGGAATGATTCAGCCTAGACTTAGCCATTAATTGTTTTAACATAAATCTCTTATCTGTACTAATTGGGGTTGATGCATCCTCAGGCGAAGGCTTGAAGGCGATGGTTGAAGGCTTGCATCAGTAGAGGTCACAGTTCAGAGAGCTAGTCTTGCATCAGCCGGTCTCAGTCTCGAAGTCCTTCCTTTTCACCTCCTTGCTTCTATCCCCCTTTCTCTCTTGTTCTGCCTAAGAGGGGGTCGAAAACGTTGTTCATTGGGCGACTAGTTTTATAGAGGGAGGAAATTCTGGGATTTCATCGGATGGCTCCACCCCTTGTCCTGACAACCGGTATCTACGAACCATTATCCAACTAGTATAATTTAATCATACCTTTTCCAGGCGGTCTCCACTTTTTCCTCGAGGTCAGCCGAGCTTAAGGGGACCAGTTCTTAAAATTGATTAGGTATCCCAGCTTTTGACTTTGTAACAGTGTAGGGTTTTTAAATTAACTTATCCCTTATCTCTTATGTGGTGACATCTGTCATCGCCTGTCAGTTACCCTTCTTTCTACCTGCTTGTCCCTTATTTCTTTTGTTCGCACCTGGTCTGTTTAAATTATATAACGATAATATTGTCCAATATCAATACATATTAGTTACAAACGAAATTTGGTTTCCAATCCAATTAAACATTTTTATTACTTGTTTTAAGTGTTAAAATTAAGTGTAAAATACTGGTTTTCCTCCCCATTTGTGTGTGTGTGTGTCAATAGATGGATGTCGGGACGCCGAGTGTCGTTTTTGAGATCAGTATCTCAAAAACGACACTCGGCGTCCCGACTTCGGACACTAGTAACCAAATTCAGGATCACTCTTTGAACCACCGATTTTTAGTTTTATAGGCGTGCAAGGAAGTCGTGTGTTGTCCATATCAGATATTTTTTTTTTAAGTGGATCAAGATAAAAAGCTGCACTGTTCCATGGCGTTACAATGCGCAAAAAACCACGAGAGTCAAGAATTATTGCATTTGCACGTCAATTGTAACCTTTTCCAAATCAATTGTCACCTTTTCCATTTCAATCGCAACTTTTTCCATTTCAAATGTAACCTTTTCCATTTCAATTGTAATCCTTTCCAAATCAATTGTCACCTTTTCCAATTCAATTGTAACCTTTTCCATTTCAAATGTAACTTTTTCCATTTCAATTGTAACCCAACCGGGTATGAATTAATTCAATATTATTTATTTTATTATTGAAAAATAATTATTTTAATTACATTAATGACTTTTGAAATAATTTCGGCATTTTCTTTCGACATTTTTTCGTTTATTTGATAATTGATATTAAGTGCTAATTTCAAGTAGGTAGTTTAAGTTTTTGAAATGAAATTGTTGTTTATTTATTTTTAAATATTTATTATTTTTTATTTATTTAGTGGGGAGAGGGCGGATTTCATCGATTTGGTGATCGTTATTTAATAAAACTTCTTAAGTAAAAACTTAAGTAAAATTGTTAAAAAAAAAAAAAAGTGACATCTGGTTTCTTCCTCTGAATCTTCGAATGATTAATTAGTCATTTAGCGGTCTAAAATAATAGAACTGGTTATTTGTTCTCATCGCTTGAAGATAAGTAAAACCATTAAATAAATGGTAATCTATAATTATGTTTAAGTTTATTAACGTATTAAATATATACTTAAATAGAAATGAAACCTTTCTTATTGAAAACCTTTCAAATTATCTTATTGAAAATAATTCATATTGTATCTTTTGTTACGTATTGGCACTGTCAACATTTATTGCTACAATCGCTTTTTAACTAACTAATAAATATTGGTTAGAAAATGAAGGGAGCTTCTATATTCAAGCCATAGTATTATAAAATCATGAAATATCCAATAGATGGCAGCAAATGCGTTTTCCGTTGAAGTTTGTTGTCGAACTAACCGCTGGATTTGGGATTCAATAATGTTTATTGGGGTTTTTAGGTTAAGATTGTTTATTGTGAATTGAATTTCAATTAAAAAATAAAATGGATATCACGTTATCGCCAGAATTGGTTCCTCCAAGCGTTAAAATTCATGTCGAACGCGTTAAACGAATTATGAAAGAATATAGAAAAATTCATCTTTTTTTGAATGAATGTATTACAAACGGGGGTTGCTCAGAAAGACACTTGAATGGCATGTATTTGGAAGCTTTGTGCGTAGGAACCCTAAGTGCTCTAAGAAGTGTGAATGAGACTCTAGTGTGGATCAAAGAAACTGTCAGTGACACTAAATCTATCATTTCTTGGTTGAAAATCACGAATGAATGTGAGAATATAAGTTCTGTTTTAGCCAGTTTCAACACTATGATAAATATGTTAAAATTAGGGAAATTCAGAGGTTGTAAAATTCTCGATTTGTGTGACAGTTTCATTAGCTCTGGCTTACCACCTATCAAACATATCTTTATCAAAATACAGCGGTTCTGTTTAAATAAATTATACATTCAGACAAAGTTGTGGCTAATGCAAGCAGTATTACACGATCCACATGATGAATTTTTTATAAAACAAGTCAAAAACACTGTTCTCTCCCAAGAAAGTTTAGTTAACAAAAATACTAATTCCATTTCCTCTGCTACTATGACCAATACTTTTATGAGTTCTACTTCCTTGGCTACTTTCATGACAAAGGGTTCGATTTTACCTAATACAGTGTCTCTCAAGTTTGAAATTAATGCTGATAATCTTCCATCAGTCATTCCATTTTCTGTTGCTGTTAAAATGTTATTTATTGGTGAAGCACTTATCATGTGTCGAAACAACAGAGGCAATCAAGATATAAATAATCTATTGGAGGATTGTGGAATCAGTGAAGAAAGTATAATATTACAGTTTGAGGAAATAGAAAAATGTGAGGCATTTGTTCCCAGTGATCTAAATAATATTATTAATGATTTATGGATTAAAATAAATAAGAGAATTCGGATAATAAGTGAAGAGATTGGAAATATATCTAATGAGCTTGTATTGATGTCAGATATTTTTCTGCTTGGCAGAGGTGATGTGTTTCAAGAATTCCTTTTGAAAGCAAATCACCTTTTAACTGCTGATGTAACTACTGTTTCCTCTCGAAATCTTAATAAAGCTTTGAGGGAAGCTTTTTATAATGTTTATTTGACAGAAGTTTCTGATCTGGTTGATAATTTTTATTTTGTTTTACCCAATCGAAAATCATTGAAACCTGGTATCAAAACTATTGCTGTTATGTCATTAGGATATAATGTTAAATGGCCATTACACTATTTATTTACACGAGAAGTGATGAAAAGCTATAACAAATTATTTCGTTTTCTTTTGGCTCTTAAAAATTCCTTGATAGTTTTGACATCAGCTGGTAAATGTACTAACCTAATAAATGACCATTCGTTAAGAATAGAATTTATAGAAGTGAAGATGCATTTGCAGTCTATTATAGTTAATCTTCAAAGCTATTGTTTCACAAATGTTATTACTCAAGAAATGAATGTTTTGCTTGGTGCTGTCAAAAATACAGATTTGTTTACTGATTTGCAAAAAATATTTTCTTCTTTTTTATACAATGTTTGCAGTCGTCTTTTTATTTCCAGTTCTTTTCCAAGTACTGATAAGACAAAAGACAGTAAAATGCTAGACACTGAAGAAATAAATAAAAAAGTTTTTAGTTGTTTTGTAAAGATTTTTGAGCTATGTGATTCATTTTATGAGCTTTTAAATGGAGTTATAGACGAAAATTTTCCAGTAAAATTATCTGATATCAAAACTGCTTTGTATAAAGTCTTAAAAATATTATTTTCACTTTTAGAAAAAATTGATCAAAATGTTTGGTATGATGATAATGGTTCTGTTGGACATTTGTTTAATTTAATTATGTGCCTTGATTACAATAGATTTTATGAAAAAAAATTTCACTTAAATTTTAATGATTAATTTTAATATATTGTAAGGATTCATAAATAAGCTAAGATGGTCAGACATGGGATGGGATCCTATTTGACCATCTTCAGTATGGCATGGATTCAATGCCTCAATGGACTGCTAAAATTTATTTTTTAAAGCCCCCACAAACTAAAATTTAACATATTTATACTGTTTGAACAAAGTATTTTTTATGGAAATAGCCAACGGAATGGCTTCATCAATTAATTCTTTTAGTGGAGTGGTTGAATATTGCTCGATTTGTCTTCTTGTATGAAATAGATCATTTTTTTTTTTAGCCTTGAAGACCAATTTTATCAGTGATATGTGCACTTTCAAATTTACTCTCAGCTGTAAAATAATTTGTATTTATTGTTATAATGTGTAAATAATTATTATTTATGAGTTTTCAAATGTTGTTGATATTGGCATATATTTTTGATATTTATTTTAATATTTTAAAAATATCTTACCTGTGTTTGTTGTTTATAATTGTTGTATTAGTTTTTGATGATTATTATTTTTTTGTTACTGAATTAATAAATACAAATTTACAAATAAACAACATTTTATATTTACAGATCTGCTAAAACAAATCTTTAAAACGTGTTAGATAAAGAAACAAATTCCATTGTCATATCTATCTGTGAACATTTGAATTTGTTTATTTAGTTTGCTGAAATACATTGGGAATGGTTATAAAATTTTATTTGTTAATCATATATAAGAATAATTATTTGTTAATCATCTATAACATTTATGTTTTTTAAAATTTGTAAATCTATTTATGTTTAATTGTATGCCATAATAAAATTACCAATAGTTTGTTATTACCTGAAAACTATATCATTTAAATATTTGTAATGATATGTATGCATTTTATATATCTACATATGCACAGACACATACATATCTATTTTTGGTACAACTACAGAGGAGCGGCGCACTATTAGAAGAGTCTTGAGACTGAATCGAGTGTCGTCACACTAGCGATCTCTGGGTCCATTCTGATTAACTACGTGCCTCCTTTTTCCACACTTTCTTATAAATTTGGTTTTATGCTCACCGCTTAAAGCTGTTTTTTTACAAGCAATTTTTCGATTGCTATGAAAATTCGTATTTAGTAGTTTTGGGGGGTGCAAAAAACGAATATCAATTTTGTCTCTCCCTAAAAAAAATATTTTACCCCGCTTTGTTATGTCGCACAAATTTTATTCCGAGTTGCTACACCCATTGTAATTTAATTTTGTTTGATTCTAGTTTGCACCTATTTATGATAGTTAATGGGTAATTTCATTTTTTTAATTATGAATTTAAACATTTATAATCATAATGGATATTATTAACAGTATTTATTTTTGTAGAAAATTAAATTAATTATTTAAAAAATTCAATTGCGATAGTAAAGTGGTAATTTTATTGTTTTTAATTATGAACATATTTATTTATCATATTTTTAGATAATTAAATTAGAACTAAATTAATGAAATTAATTATTACAAATGTTTATTAATCATGGCCTTGAATTATGAAGATCATTTAAAAAAACATCATTTCATTAATTATTATTTAATTGTATAAAAATAAGTGAAATACTTATATTCTTATGTGAAAAAGGGGAAGATGTTAAGTACATTAAAATAAAAAGTAGCTTTTTTCTTTAAAAAAACAAACAAACAGTTATATCCAAATAAGAATCAATTTGCAAACTGTGAAACAGCTTTAAGCGGTGAGCATAAAATCAATTTATAAGAAAGTGCTGAAAAAGGAGGCACGTAGTTAACAAGAATGGATCCAGAGATCGCTAGTGAGACGACACTCGATTCAGTCTCTAGACTCTTCTGATAGTGCGCCGCTTCTCTGTAGTTGTACCCTATTTTTTCTTGAGATTATGTTATTGCTGCAGTATATGCATTGATTATAAAAGAATTAACTTTTTTGTAAATTGATAGAATACAGTTTTTATTTTTTTGTATTCCAAACAAAAACTTTTGAATAAATTTTAGTGTTAATCTATACCTTATTGCAAGATTCAACATGGTTTACCTTGGAAAACATGACTAGAAATCAATTGCATGTGGACTAACTTTCTTATTTGTCAAGAGTTGCTAAGTTTTAAAATTGATTATGACTCTGAAATGACATTAACCTTCTTTTTGCTTCCTTGTAGGGAAGTTTTTTCCTCCAGTAAAGGAAGTATTGTAATCGCAAAAATTCTAGATTTTGGTTAAAATTCGTGAGCCGAAAGGGGTACTTTACTCGAATGTCATAATAAACTTACAACAAAAATTATATTAAAATTAAATACAAAGACCATATGATTCGGCAATAAAGGTTACAAACCTGATTTTCATTCTAATCAAACATTTTTGTTCCTTGTTTTAAGTGAGTGTTAAAATTGAGTCTAAAATCATTGTTTTCCCCCCCATTTGTGAGCTGAAAAAGTCTGCAGCAGGAGAATGAGGTATAGGTTAAGTGAGTTCTTCCGCTTAAAATGTTGAAACCATCGATTTCCAATGCTTTATCTAGTGCCATTGACAGATCTAATGTTGTCACGGAACACGATGAAATCTCTTGGGAACTGGTTACCTATTGAAAGAAAATGACATATAATAACGGAAGAAAACCTCCAGAAAAAAGAACTTGTGTGTGTGTCAATAGATGGTTATTGACACTGAGTGTCGAAACGTATCCAAATTCAGAACCACTTTTTGAGCCATGTGTTGTCCACATCAGATATATATATATATATATATATATATATATATATATATATATATATATATATATATATATATATATTTAATTCAATTTTATAAATCAAATACATATGGAGCATTTTAAAATTATAATTTTAAAGAATTATTAATTTAACATTTAAAAAAAAAAATAACTACCATTACACACCATGAAGGGTCTTGGGTTAAGTGCTTGGTAAGGACCATTCTGTTGTGCAGGGAGGTGATTTGGCTGAGATCATGCTTAATTGCTAAGTTTTTCTTCCAATTAAGAGTACCCACTTTATAGAGGCTGGGTGAACCCCAAGAGAGTCTCCCGACCACACAGAGTTGATCCACGGCTGATAAAACAATAAATAATTATCTGTCACTGCCTATCTCGAACCTGGGATCAGGAGGATAGGAGCACAGTGTCTTCCGATTGAGCTATTCCGTTTCCAATTTGACATTTAAAGTTTTAAAAAAAATTAAAATTAAGTTCAACTGTTAAGTAAACTCATAAACATTAAACTTGATTAAAATTTGCTGGAGACTTAATTTGTTAAAGTTCTCTTTTGATTGTCTGAATGATTAGAAATAATTTCATTCTTGTTGGTTTCTTATATTGATTTCTATGATTTAAATCAACACATTTATGTTGATTTCTGAACTTTCTGAACCTCATTAACTTTTATTTATTTTTTTCTTTGTAAAATTGTATTTCGATTTGATACTTTTTTTTTTCTATTCATAAGTTATATTTTTTGATCCTCTTTCTCTATATCTAAGTATATCTATCTGATGTACAGTCAGGGCTGGATTTTAAGTTTCGACATTCTTAGGCTTAAGAGTTTTTGCCACTCACTTCCATACTATTTGGGCAGTTTTCATCAAGTAAATAATCTAATAGTTACCTAAATCATTAAACTATATAAGAAGATTAAATCAAGTCTTTTCTTTACTCATCTTCAACATTTTCATTGCTATTTCAACTTTTTTTTTTTAGCGGGTGCGACTAAGCTGGGGCTTAAGAGGTAAAAATCTGGCCCTATGTACAGTCATATTTCATAAACATTTCTGTAGCAACTGCTGCTTATGATAATCTTCATCTGATTTCTTCTGTAGTGAAACAAGTTTCCGATTCTCCTTTGCTTTGTTTTTTAATGGTTATGTATTCAGCAGGTATTTTTACAACAGTTTCAGTCTATTTTTAAAAATTATAATAACTATTTTTTCATTTTCTCTTCTCTTTTTTATTCTGTTGGCCTGCTTCTACCTCGTTACCTTCTTGGTGAACGATTCTTTTCATTTGCAACTAAACTATGGTGAAATAATCATACAATTTCAGGTGGTTTTATGTTTTGAATTATTAAGGCATAAAATATGTAATTAATTTTATTAGGGTCAGTTTTTTATTTTTATATATATATATATATATATATATATATATATATATATATATATATACATATATACACATGAATGATGAGTGGGTTTTCAATAAATAATTATAAAAAATCCAATTTACTTACTAGATAATGATTTTCAATCAATTATTTAATAAATACAACAAATAACTACAATGTACGAATTATGGAAAATTAGTTTGTATTATTTAATGTTTAATCAACTGTTGTAAAGTCATATCTACCATATTTATTTATGTTCACTACTGTTATAGCTTTGAAAGGTGCATTCCATGAGTTAATAATTCATTTCGAACTCACCAGTGGAATTCAACCTGATTTCCAATAAGGGTATCTAGGTTCTTGCCTTTGGATGCCTGAATGGGTTTGGACTTCTTGATAGGCCCCAGCTATTATTCAAATTCTATTATATTAAATTAATGTATTAAGATTGAAACCGTTAATAGTTTTAAATTTAAACTACTGAACTGATATTTATATAATTATATAAAATATTTATTTAATTATCCTTTCCTCATATTTACAAGGATGATAGGAATTAGAAACAATACCTATAGGTTATTCTAAAATATTAATAATATTCTTGCTGAATATACCAGTCTTTCGCCATGAAAATTATTATTATGAATGACTGAAATCTGTAATTATATTTTTATATTGTGACTGAGATGTTAAATGTTTTTTTTTTTACTTGGTAATCTGATGCTACTAGCTTAAAGTAAATATATCTGAAATTATAATTTACCCTTCAAAATGCTATGCTTATTATTGATAGCCAATTTAAAATATGTCTAATTTATTGTGAATACTTCTGTGTGTGTATGTCGGTTAGTCATTGTAACATGTTTTTACATTGAATACAGTTTTATCTCCTTCAAGTGTTGTTAATTATTTTTTCTACCCGTTATTTAATACTTTATTTAATAAAACCAGTCTACTTATTATATTTTCCATAAAATTATGTTTTGTGACCTAGAGAAATGCTTTTTTGTTTTTTTATTATTTATTTATTGAAATTTACAACTGTATTAACCAAAAAAATAAAATAAAAAATACAAGTAAATGTGAATCACGATATAATCACATGTAGAGAAACTTTCCATTGGTAGCACTCCAATAGCAATTCTAAACTAGAATGTCCCGAGGCTATCTTCTTTTCAGACGCTTATATGAACAATGTAAACATGTAAAACCTAATTATTGTTTTAAAAATCATCAATCATGTAAAGGATGTGAGACCCGGAATATGATTACACATAATTTTTTTTATAATTTTAAAATTGAGAATAAAACTTTATTATATTATATTATTCTTTTCAGATGCCTCAGAGGATTATCGGGAATCGAAGAGGAAGCAAGATTTGAAACTATTGGGTTTGAGTGAGAATGGAGTTAGTATGGGAGGACAAGTTCCTGATTCGGGCCAAATCGGCAACATATGGAACATGAAGGTGGTCATTATCGATGATACAAGAGAAATGTTAAACTATAATTTGTCATATTCATTTGATGTGTTGTTTAGGCAATACTTTACTTAGACAGCTTGATTTTTTTTTTTTTTTTTGCTTGACAATTTCTATTCTATTAGGTACTAAACATCATATTTTTAAATAGGTGATTCATTTTCCAAAAGGTTTTTTAAGGTAGGTTTATTATTATTTTTTTTCAGACTATTCTTTGCCAAAGAATACTATAACCACGTTAAATTAAAAAAAAAAAAAAAGTAGCTGAAAAAGCAATAAATGACTAACATTTGGTATGATTTTCTTAAAATCACCATTTCGGGTTTGATTCCATTATTATTTTTTATTTTATTTGTTCAATACATTGAAGTCCTTTTACTGAACTGCATATTATATTGATTAGAAAATATTTGATGTATTTTTTATTTATTTTATCCAAAACAATATGAATAAAATTACTTAAATTTCCTGAATTATTTTTCAAATAAGCATGTATTGTTTTAATTTTTAAGTAAAAATGTTTTTAGACATAGATAATAAAAATGCGCAGTAATTTTCTTTTTTATTTTGTAAATACCAATGAAAACATTAGACCAATAAACTTCTTTGGGAATTTAAAATTATTAGATAATGCTTGTATAAATTATTTTCTGAATATATTTAAGCAAAATCACATGAGAAATGAAAAAAAAGTGATGTGTTCAAATGGAAGAAGCAAATTTAATTAAAGATGCTAGCATTGTGAAAAGTTAATCAATGTAAACACTTTATTTCTAATTCCAAGAGCTTGAAAAAAGATTATATTCGAAAGCAACAATGAAATTAAATTAAATATAATGAATTGAGATTGTGTTTGATAATCTACCTTAATCAATTGGAAAGAGATTATATTTTTTTCCTCCCTTAATTATAGGTTACAATGATTTTATATTATATGTCTTGTTTACTGCTGGGCAGTCAAAGAGACCAGAGGGACAAAATCCGCTGGGCACGAGCTTACAGGGGGTCCGAGAAGAGTTGATTGAAAAAATCTATACATTCAAAATGCTTGAATATAAAAAATATTTCAATCTATATTAAATAATATCAAATACTTTTATTTTACTCTAACAGTGTTGGCTAATTTATTACTAGGATTTTTGTGAAGGAAAAATATATATTAGGGCAACCTTAATCTTTCCGCCTCTTTCTTTCACCCCATCACCTCCAATAAAAGTCAACAGTTTTATAATAGTATTTTAGGTAATATATTTAGAAACAAATATCACCATCCCAAAACATTTCAATCCATTTTATTGACTGATTTAAGGTCAAAACAATCAAGAGCAGAAACATATCTCTTTACTTGACCTAAAAATAAAATTTCGCTCAAAATTTGCTGCCTTCTAAATCTTCCCCCGTTTGTCCCGCCTCCTAGTTCCGGTTCTGGTTTATAATTAAAAGAGAAAAGTGCTGTCTATTGAGTCTAGGTTAGCAAGAACATTGAATTTTGACTCGGATATTCAAACTTTCGCAGAAAAAAATTAGTGTTGTAAATATAAAATACTTCAAGCTCTACTGCGTTATTGTGAACTTTACTTGAGTAATTATTATTAAATTATACTATCATTATTAAGTATTTAAAAACAATTGTTGTATTTTAAGTAAAACAATAAACTGTTGCTATGTATGCTTCGTTTTCATAGCATCTTAATTCATTTATTAATATTATTGTAAAAAATTGAATACACAAAATATTGAGTGACAGGTGGCCCGCTGTTTTTTTCCTTGGTTCAGCACCTTGTTATTCAAAACTTTTTTTTTGTTTCCTCAAGGCACCTATTAGCAAATTTAGATTTACTGTTATAATTAATTAACTAAAAAACAAAAGTTATTTGCATCAAGATGTTCTCATTATATATTTAAAGCCAAAACAGTACAGGATCCAGGAATTTTCTGAGGTGGGAGGCAAGGTGCGCAAGATCAATTCAATATATCAAAGTAAAGGATCATCAACCCCTCTCCCTCCTCGAAAATTTAAAACATTAAATGCATTGTTCACGTTTTAAATTCCACATTAATCATTCAAAATTTAATTATTATATCAATAAAAGTTTGTATACGTGATAGAAAACAGTTTTCAAGAAAAAAAAAAATTTCACCTTCCAGAAGATGGGTGTGCGCCCCCCGTTTGGATCCGCCAGTGGCCAAATATAAGTGGGTTTAATTGTCTGATCCGGCCAGGCATTCAAACAGCTGCTTCTAATAGAAGTAAGAAAAAAATATTTAATTTAATATCCGGTCTGTTTGTCTGAGTTGTAGGATGGTAACTTTGGGATTTGTCAAGTATTTCTTTTTTCGTTAATTAATTCAGAAACAATGTAATTTACATATATACAAATTACAGTTCTGACCTTATTGGCCGTTTTGTTTTTTATATAAGGAATGTAACTCTTCAATATCTTTAGTTGGCTTCAGCGCTGCCTTATTGTTTGTTAATGAGCCCTCGGTGTATCTAGGCCGGCATCTCGGGAGTGAAAGCTCAGAGAACTTTTGATTTAACACGACCTCTACAAGTGATTTTTTTTATTGGTTTAAATATATATATATATATATATATATATTTAATATATGCTTTACTAGAATTCTGAACCGTTTATAGAAGAACCCAGGAAGGGGAAAGTCGAAATAGCCATCGGAAAATAAACATCTTATAAAGCACCCAGAATCGACAATAATCTTGGCAAAGGCGTGCGGATAAGGTGGGACTCGTAAAATGTTTCTACTAAAAAAAAAGAAAAAAAATGCTCTAAGGTATTTATTTTGATTCCATTTCACAAAATTAACTATCAGAGTATCTCTCACTTTCCAGTATATAGTATTTACTTTAATTTCAACTAGTCGAATCACGGAATATGCCGAGGAGATCATCATAGACAATAATGAGGTTTCCGAGATTTATTTCCTTAGAGATTAAATTTCCTTTCGGCAAATATTAAAGAAAAAGTTAGTATGCAAAGATACATTTAACCAGCTTTACGTCTATTTCTTAAAAGCCTACGTTTGTATTGACCCCAAAAGTTGTATGATATTTTGATGAACAGGCAATACCAAAGAAATTAATGAATCTAGTAAGCATTAGCTTATCCGAAACATTTAAGTGTAGGGATCTATAACACGAAAACTCGAAGAACGTCCCGGTTAAAAATAAGGAGATCCTTTTTTCCCAGTTTTATTTAATTAGCTCTAAAATATGTTATTAATTATGCAATTCTTGCCGGAAAAGTTTTAAATCTGGGCCATGAAATATCCTTTCTTGGCTAGGCTCATAGGAACTGCTTTGTACAAACGAGGAAACTAGCAAATTAAACAATTCGGCGACGATGGTGAAAAGCGATAAGGAACTAGGTCTTTAACATTAATATGGATAATATAAGGCTGCAAGGAAATAATTTTTTTTTTCATTTGCTTAAAAGATTTTTCAGTGCATTCCTCTATGCACTGCGTCTCTCATGAGCTCTGCGCTGCAATGCATCGCATCAGTATTATTTATGCCAGTTCAATATATGGTTCATAATAAAATCAGTGATTATTTCGGCCGTACAAATATAATACGGAATATGCAGAAAAGTTTAAGTATTTGGGATATACAATATCTTAGCAATATAAATTCAAGAGGAAATAAACGCAAAATTAATCGAGAATAAAGATTTTTTCTAAAGATTTTTTTTAAAGATTCCTATCTCAAAATTACTCAGTATGCGCCTATTATGCAGAAACCTAAAAAATTAGAATTTACTAGATTACTATCTTTCCTACGGTTCTTTATGGGTGTGAAGCATGTCCGATTTCGTTAAAGGCAGAACGACGCGTTGAAGTCTTCAAAAACAAAGTACCTATTACGCTGAAGATTTGGCGCGTAGAAAGATGAGTCCACTGGAAAATTTAGAAAAATGCGGAATAGGGTGAGGTTGGGTTTGAGTACACCGCCGAGTGGTAAATATAATTGTTGAAGTAATATCTTGATGTTTGAAATGTACGTACGAAATGGTTTGGCTGGATAATGAACATATCACTAAAAATCTAATTGACTGACAGAAGTTGCAGGTTATTTTGAATGGATGGGGAACAATAAAGAAATTAGTGATTCTAGTAAAGGTGTCCATGTCCTAAGCTTAATGTCCTTGTCGGTGAATTTTATTACTAGGAATTTAGGCTTAAAACAAGGCCTCATTTCTTTTTCTTTGTAATTTAGCATAGGAATAGGTCATTAGGAAGGTAATTCTTACCGGAAAATGTTTATCCCTAGACCGTATACGATATAAGATACCCTTCTCTGACTGTTCCGTTGATGTGATGTTGTAAGTTGAAGACGTGTGTCTAAACTATTAAATTAAATACAATAACCTTGATGGTTGCTGGATTATCAAGAATTGATTGGATAGCATTTTTAAACTATAGCAAGGTTTATACTACTTTTTATACCATCGCAAGATTAAGTACTTGCGAATTTCCACTTGGAGTTTCTAACCAAAGAATGCATATCTATTATTATTTTTTTCGGCAAATAATTGTATTTATTTGTAACATAATTGGAGCATTGATAATTTGGAGGGATTGAACAAGAGAGGGATTAGAATCATAGTTTAACCCCATCTGTTCAAATTAACCGATTGTTACAACAGTGCTTTTAGGAAATATTGAAAATTTAGAGTGTTAATCCATACTGAAGTAGTTAGAATCGATAATAATTTGTTTGCCTTTTCGGTTTTGTATGAGAATACCTCAGAGAATTTCTTGCTCGTAGATTTATGACAGACGGTGTTGTTAATTTGGTGAGATTTATTTATATTCTAAAATTTTGACGGTACTCTTCTAGGTTGTGATTGGAATGCAATAGTTACTCACTGTTAACTGGCATGTGTAATCGACCTATGCTATGAAGAATGTGTAGGATTTAAGCTCTGTAAAACGAGTTTAGGATGGTTCCTAGGGTACTAACTTGAGTAATTTTGGCGAATATAAAAAGGTCCATGGTTAGTTATCGTTGACAAGAAATTTTCTTCTTATGCAGTAAGAATATTAGAGAAAGTATGTTGGGGGAGATATGGGTGGAGACAAGTAGCGTGCATAGGATTCTTTTTCGAAGGGAGGGAAGTTGAAACTATCTTTTTATGACAATTTGAAAATTGTTATAAAAAGAGAGCTTTTCGTTGTTTTGATGAAACTGTATGGCGTAAATATACCGGAGGACGTGGTGGCCGAGGGTGTTAAGGTGTCACCTTAGCAACCTCGAGTTTGCTTCGGCGCTGGTTCGAATCCGGGGTGGATGGACAAGCCCACTTACTTAGTCCTGTATTAGAGATGGCAAAAAAAAACGAATAAGAAGGAACGAGGACCGAGTGTTTTAGTTCGTATCGATGAGTACAAAAAGTACTCAACTCTTCAGTTGAATATATTTTATTATCTCGATTTAATCAGGATTTTTTAACTTTGAGTATTTTCCACAGTAATTAAGTAATTTATTCTAAATATTAGATTAGAATTCTTTAACTTTATTGTATTTTTCGGATTTTTTCGATTTTGAGGTCCGTTATTATATTATCGGATGCGTAGTTTTAGAAAACAACCGATAATATTTGTTTATACAATTAATTAATTTTTTTTAACTCTTCAGATTTTTTCGACATTGAGATCCATTGCTATGGTATCGGAGCCGTAACTTTTGAAACTAGTATCGGCATATTAAGGTAAAGAAGTATAGTATCTTCCTTGTTTACATGAGTTCTCGTTCTTTTTTTTCTTTTCTTGCTATTTCACCTTTATTCTGAATATTTTATCTGCCTCTGAATTGTCACTCAACCAGGAACATCTTATTGTTAGATAGGTATAATTCGGACCCAATAATGAAAAAGCATGAAAATAATTAGGAATATTGCTCTAGATTTAATCCCAGTTTTTGAATAATTTTTTTCTCCAAAGTGTTTATGATTTTGATGTATTTGTATCGTTTTGAGCAAAAAATAGGTTCAACCGAATAATCAAATCATTATGAAAAGAATAAATAGCGCGATATCAGTTAATCAGTTTTTAACTCGTACACAAAAGAGTTATAAATTACTGTGTTTTATAATTATTTTTTAATTGCTCGGTCATGAGTCTAATATAAGATACGAAAATTGATACAGTCCCATGTATATGATGTACTCTCATTCTACTCTTTTTATCTCCGTTCCGATAGATTTTCCTAAAAATAATATTGAAATTTTTGCGGATCTGAACTAACTACATCATACCCTAAAAGTTAAATAAAAAACTGATCAATTTTCGAATAATAAAAAAAAATAATACATTAAATGATCATTCTGATTTTATGTGTTTTTTAAATTTAGAAAATACAAATTATCAAATAATTTGTAAATAATAATTTATTCAGTTTAACATTTTTTTTCTCAAATTAACAGAACCGATTTCAAATAAATTCGTGGTATCATTTTTGATAAATCTGAATTATAAAACTTTTGTAAAAACAAAACAAAAAACAATACAATGTATATCAAAGTATCAAGAAGATGGTCAAGGTTATTCATGGACCTTTCCATGAGATAGCCCTATTATATCATGGAATGCACCCGAACTTATTAAAATAATATAGAAAAAAGTATCGTTTTATTATTATTATTTTTTTTTTTTTATGGAGTTATTAGATCGTTTGAATCAGGTGTGCCAAACTGGCGGCTCCCGAGGCCATTTTTTGTGGCACACGGTGATCTGAGATAAAATGAAGAGGACTATATCTCATGAAGATATATAAGCTCTTTGGAGAGATCGAGGCATTGCCATACAATTAAGAGTTATATTGATTTAAAAGAGTTATAAAAAAATACGCAAAGAGGAAGAAAAAAAAAAATCCGTGTTCATAACACGCAGCAAGTCTTGGATTTATGGATGAGATTATTGAAAATAAGTTACGGTGTCTTTGTGCAAAATATGCGGATGACCCAGAGGATGAGTGTATACGGTAATGGAATTAAGAAAGGGGTATAAGCACCCCCACCAACGATCCTCCCTACCTAGGAGTCAAGAGAAAGTAGTGACGCGGGTACAGTTAGAACCCGGAGAGGTTAGTGTAGAAGGCACAGGTGCTCAGTCAGGAGCAGGTGTCTTACGAAATGTTTATTATTTATTATATATTGTATATTGTCGTGGTCGGCTCAGTGCATGGTGAAGATACACGTAAGTTTACCTTAAGATATATTTAATTGTGTAGGTGGTCCATGCGTATGAATTATTATTATTGTGTGTGGATATATACTTGTGTGTGTGTGTGTGTGTGTGTGTGTGTGTGTGTGTGTGTGTGTATGTGTGTGTAATACGATTTTTTTATTACGTTTGCGATTTGGTATGTTTGTGATGTATATTTATATTATTTTATTTTCTTTTTTTTTATTTACTCTTCTTGGCTTAATAAGGATTTTGTTTAAACGAGTTCATAATTATTGATTATGTTAATTCAACTGAATTGTGATTTTATCGGGTCGGTTTACCTACTATAAAAATCATGTATTTACTGATTAGCTTTTGTCACTTCTTCATATTCGACGCCTTATATATGAAATAGAATTATTGACAAATGATTATTAATTATTGATAAAGTTTTTTTGCTGTTACTTTTTCTATATTAAGGAGGTGAGTACAAAGTGGCCCCTCTTATTGGGTCAAACTGTAAGTTAGTGTATTCGATTAAAAATGAATATTTTTAACATTTTGGAGATTTGTGTAAATTTAAATTCTTTACAATATGTAAACTATTAAATTCTAAAGCTTTTCACACATTAGTAAACTTAAGGGTTGTAACGTATTTCCTCAATGGCAGGTGTGACCTTGACGATGTCACAGCTCCTGTGGGGGTTAATAACGAACCAGTGGAAACTAGGCTTTTTGATAAATAACACTACGAAGTATCAAGTTTTTAATAATACTTACTGCTTAAATTGACGGATGCCTTAAAGATTTTGAGCATGGATGTCAAGTTAGGTCAATCCGTAGTTTATTTATGAAAGAAAATGATCTCATATAGTCATTTGAAATGCTTATTTCGTATGTAAAAAAAGTTGTTAGTACATTCTCTTGATACAGAACAAGTAGCTACATTATTCTTTTTAAAGGTGACACGGATATATATATATATATATATATATATATATATATATATATATAGATATATAAATTGTACTAGTTTATAATAAGTATTACTTTCAAATATTTGTTTTCTGAAACATTAAATAAATTCCAAATCGGTAATTTTTAATCTGTTAGGTCCGTTCAGGCTTAAAACAGTTACCTTTCCCCAGCATTATTTAATTTAGCTCTAGAATATATCATTATAAAGATTATTCTTACTGAAATAAGTTTAGCTCTGTGTGGTAAAACATATGCAAAATATGACTACACTGATTTTTACTGTTTGATGATGATGCGGAAACGACTAAATTAAATACACCATTGGTAACAACCGGTAAAGAATGAGGTCTACTAATAAATTCGGAGAAAACTAAATATATAGCTAGTAGTAGAAATGGTGATATAGATATAACATGCTATACGTTCGAATATTTTGGAAAGTATTTGAATTCTACAACAGACAAAGGAAACAAAATACAAGGGTAGATAAAAGGAAGACTAAAGGCAGGGAATACTTGCCTCAGTAGTAAAATTACTCACAATCAGTTCGCACCTTCTGTGCAGGAAATTTTCAAACAATGTCTTATGGCAAAGCGACACAAGAGGGACTGGAAAGACGAGTGGTGCCTCCTGTTTTTGTTTGCACAATCCAGATAGTGTGGCACTCTTCGGCAACTTAAATGGTTTTTCTTTCTTAATGACATCGTATAAAAAACGCCTCCTTTCCAATCCCTCTAGTGTGGCTTTGCCTTTAAGGTGTTCGAAAAATAAAGGTGAATCCACTGTAGAATTCAAGCGACTATATACCACGTGGAATTTTGTACCATACAATTTTTGAAGGCTTGTGAAGTTGTTAGATTTGATAATTAACGAATCTCTAAAATCATAATCAGAAATGAAGCGAAGGTTAAACGCACGAAGGGTAGACCGAGATATAGGTGGGAGAATTTTCTTCATGTTTGACCTTGTAGATTTTGGTTTTGACGAGATTCAGTAGAGTCAGATATGCTGGAAAAGATTGTTGGTGATGTCGGTATCGAACCTTCATATTCGACAAGTCTTTTCATTACTATAGAGACTCAAATTAAAATTAAATCACGATTATGGTATATTCTGTTTGATAATCGATATGTGATTTTAATAAATTTTATTACCGAAAGACATTAAAACTAAGTCAAATCTGTATTATTCAAAAAATATGTTTTCGATTTTTTTTTTAAATCAGAATGTTCATTCTTAAACCCCTTCTGCTCTATCCCCTATTCCTGTCGGTATTACATGAAAAGGTGAATGATTGTTTGGAATGACCAACGATACATATTTCCTTACAAGCCTTATTTTAATTTTATGGGTATTCTGTTCCAGAAAATTACACTTTAAAGGAAACCGGAAACCTTAGTATGGCATTTATACCTTGAGTATGCTCCGAAAATCAAAATTATGGTAATACCGGATATTGCATCCCAATAAAAGTCTAATAATCCAATTATTATTTCTTTTTTGCTTCCTCACTACTCAAGTGAAAAAAATGTATGCTTCAGAATCGATAATTTCCACTCGCATTTTACGTTTCAGACATAACGCGAAAGAACAAGTATGATCTCGTGTCTGTTTGTAGTCAAATCCATGTGACAAAATTATGTGATTCCGGCCTGCTACCGTTAATTCGATTTTTATGTAATTTTCACGGATTCAGTAGGCACCTAGATGATTCCATCCACTACTTTCGCTTAATCATATCGTATCATATCATATTAATCATATGCGCAAACGTATTTTTCTCGACCCACCTATATTTCGAAAACGGCCGATCAGATTTGGCCCAAATCAGGAGCAAAGTTGGGGACCAGCCAGCAAATGATCTAGAATCAATTACATCAGAGTCCTCTTAGCAATCCAAATTAATGTAATAGTATTTGATTAATTCATAAATATTATATTTTCCGTAATGACTTTTGAAATAATTTTGCCATATTCTTCCGATATTATTTTCGTATATTACATAAGTGCTAATTTCATCTATTTATACGTCTTTTTTTTTAATTGTTGTTTATTTATTTTTAGATGTTTATTGTCAGGGTTCTGATTCCGTTTTTTGAATCGGATTTTTGACCACGTATGCGCATTCTGATTTTTGTTTTGTACATTTTTCTGAAACATGCCGGAAATAAAAATTACAACTTTTAATTTGTTTTAACTTACAGTGTTTTGTTTACATTTCTGTTTCCTTTTATACCCAATAGAAATTGTAAAGAAACTATACTGGCCGACTTGGCAGACGCTTTTTACTCTCTACGATGTTTATCCTGTTTAGGAATTTTTATTATAAATAACATTAAACCATTAGTGATCTAAAAACATAATGACAATATTCGGTTTTTATGGATAACGAGGAGGAGAATGGAATAGTGCGAGTTTACTAGTTTCAATGTAATTCACTAATGCAATTTAACTAATATCTTACAATGATAATGCAATTATTACAGTCAACCTTTCTAATTGTGAACCTTTTCTAATTATTAAATTAAGAAGTCCTCAATACTTACATTTTTCTCCGATCAAAAAAAGAAATTTTTTCTCCATAATCAACGTCGTTCATAAACCTCTTCTCCTTTATCTTAAATATTAATTTACATAATGAGATTTCAACTGACCCGTTATTATTTTTTGTTTCTATTTGGATAACTGAAAACATATTTAGTAAAATGATTGATGAGATTAGTTTAGGATATGTAAATACCATACGACATTTTTGATGAGACAAGGAGTAAAAGTAGTCACGGAAATAATCAACCGCCTGGAACTGCTGGTTCCTTGGTAGCAACCAACTGGGTCAACTCTTCTCTGCTCTGACCTGATGTAGGTTGTAGAAATTTTGGAATCCGAGGCAGATTTCATTTTTGTGTGGAAACAATTATAACCGTGTATTGATAGGAATAGTTATTAAATTTAAAATAAAAAAAAACTACTTAGTATCACCAAATATTTCAAAATATCTAGTATAAAGAACAAAGAAATGCTTATGTAAATCGCATAATTGTATCCAATGTTTTTGATATTTATTTGTATATTTAAGTTTTTAAAAATTCTTGCATTATGTTTTGCACTATCCCGATAAACTTCGTGAAAAAATGTAATTGTTTGTCATCTCCATCGTGACTCCGTGTAACGGATGCTTCTATATCTGTGAGATGTAAATTATATGTTTACCATTTTTATTAATTTAACTTATTATATCTACAAAAATTAACTGACAATAAAAATGATATATTTGTAGTCTGATAATTGATATTATCGTCCTGAGATAATATATATAATTTAGTTCTCAGCAAAACTAATTAAGAAAAAAAAATCCGTGAGCAGTAGAATTCTGTCACTAAAGTCGTATTTTCACGTTAAAAAAAATATAAAAACGAGGAGTAAGAAAGAATTGAGGCCCACAAAGTTACATACTTGAGCACACATACTTTTATGTTATGGTTCTGCCTCTCCGCTGACCTTTGATACAGAAAGTCCTACATAAAGAATTTCAGCTCATTTGACCCAAAGGGAGCCGCTGGAGGTGCTCAAATGTAGCTCAAATGTGCTCAAAACTCTAATCGGCCACCATTTTAAAAGAAAAAATTATTTCAGTTTAATTTATGCATAGCTGTAAGTCATGTTTTGTTTACATTACTGTATTTTCCAATATTTTTTTATATGTTATTGTAATTCTCTCTTTTCGAAATTATCAGAGATCAGAAATGGTTTTTTGTTTTTTTATTACATCGCTATTCCCCAACAGTTTCAAAATGGCTTATCGTAATATGGATTTGTTGTGATAAAATATATTGGACTTTGAATTCTCGATCTGAAAAAATGTGTTAGGCACAATAATTCCGAAACACTTTTAATAATCTTATTAATAATTAGTAATAAATTTAACAAATACTTAACAATAATTAGTAATAAATTTAACTAATACTAAATAATAAAACGTTGCATAGTAATATGGAGCGGTTTTTAAAATATCACGGCAAGGACCCACCAAGAATTATGCATTCCATCTAAATACCAGACTGGATTTGATTTTTTTTCGTGTTATTGTGGTTCAATTTATTTGACTTTGAATTATTGTAATTACGACATGAGAAATATTTTCTCGAAACTCTTTAGTTAGGTTCATTCATGACTCCGAACCAACTGCTACTACCTACCCCTAAAGTTTAATTGAAAACGGTTGAGTAGTAATGGAGTAGGGGTAAACAAAAAAAACAGAACATTTTTTTAAATAATTTTTTGGACGCAAGGTATCCTGAAGCGTTTAAATTAAGTTAGATATCGATATTTTTTTTTTTGGCTACTTACCATCCTTCATCTGTCTTGAGACAGTTGAAAAATGAACATGCCTGGATATAAGAATTGTTGTGAGGTAGCCGCGGCGTACAACAAAAATTTGGCTTATTATTTTCAAGCTGAAACTTATTGGAGAGCTTTATCAAATAAGAACACAAAAGAGTAAAATAAAAAATAGAAGCAGGAAGAAGTAAAGTATAGAGTTAATATCTAATTTATGATTTGAGTCCATCACCCTCGCCCTGCTCACTTCAATACAGGTCTTATAATAATAAATTGAAATAGATTTATTATTGTAAGACCCTTATTGGTAGGTTAGGCAGATAACGTTTAATTAAATTTTATACCATCAAATTTTAATAAATTGGTACTAATGTATATATAAAACATAATGTATACTACATTTATAAAACAAAACTATATGCTGGCAATGATAATGATTTTAATGTAATGCAGTTTATCCAATACCTATTCGCAAATAAAGAAAACAAACTAAGGTTATAAAAATGATTTATTTCTCGATTTACCAAGCTGTTAAACGTCATCATTATTAGACAAAAAATCGCGTTAAAAATACTAAATCATATTTTCAAAACATTGCCTTTCCTAAAATTAAGATATCTCTTCACTGTCATTTGTTTGAATGGCTTTACAACGTACTATATATCGTTTCGTCGAATTTTTGAAAGCACTTTTCTGCCTAGTTCATCTATATTAGTGTCGTATTGTTTTCTAAATTTGAATCACTGTAATAATTTCCAAAAAACTTAAAACAATCGACGGTCGCAATGATTTAATGAAATTAAAAATAAACGAACAAGTGTAATACAAAAGTATTGTGAGCGTTCGAGCAAAAGCCACTGATTTCGTTTGTGAATTTTGTTGAAAAATTATTTCTGCCTAGTGAAAAAACAACTATTTTGCTGTTAAATTACAGACAAATGTGGCATCGAATGACTTAGTGATGTTTGAAAGGAGAAAATATATGGTTTCCTAAGTGAAAAAAGAAACTGTGAATGCGAAAAGTGAATTTTTTCAATTTTGGAGTTAGTTGTGCTTCATTGTCCACGATATAATG
Organism: Rhaphigaster nebulosa; assembly: GCA_948150685.1. Taxonomy (NCBI): domain Eukaryota; kingdom Metazoa; phylum Arthropoda; class Insecta; order Hemiptera; family Pentatomidae; genus Rhaphigaster; species Rhaphigaster nebulosa. The sequence goes on from OX411308.1 coordinate 83,072,431, forward strand.
TCAATGATTCAACGTATTGAGCGACGATGGGAATCCCTCAGTATTCTTTTAATACAAAGGTAATCAGTGTTGTCAACTTAAATTTTGAAAGTACGTAGAGTTAATTTGGAATTAAATCTGAAACTATATTGAAACAACCTAGGGCGAATCAAGACAATTGGGGGCCATAGGTAGCCGCTTAGTCCGCTTCTGCTAAGCGGTAAAAATTCCGGAACTTTCCCCCCAAAATAGTTTTAACTCTGGAACCATAAATGAAATATTTTGTTCATAGATTTGTTCGAACTTTGCCTTGAGATATTTTAAGACTTTGGGGCCCTAGGCAGCCTATTACCGCTTAGTTCACTCCTAAAAAGACACTAATGGTGAGGGACATAGCGTCTGGACAGTTATAATTGAGTTTTATTTTAGGTGTATATTTTAGAAACAGTGAATTATTGTAGGATTAGGTATTAGAAAGCGCTCCCTAAAATGCCATTTTCTTTTATTTATTGCTTATACCGGCTTCTGGACTGTTGTTCTCAGCCCTAACCATCTCTTCAATTTTAATAAGGTTAGGCTTATTAGAAATAAAATTATTTATTTTTTGCCATTTTCTCATAAAACCAATACATTTAAACAAAAAAAGAAAGACAATCTTGTTAGGATAATAGGACTCCTAGCTCATCATTTAATTACATATTTCATCAAATATTTCTTTATTATCAAATATTCATAAATCAAAGATTTGTATATATCCACCATTTTATTTCCCTCCTAGCGCTTTGTTAGGTTTGTTTCCTAATACATATTATGAAGATTTTTCTATAAAATCAATATTGGGAGAAAGCAATGATGATAGTTTTTTATTTTATTTTATTTTTATTTTGGAAATTAATGACATGCCCTGTTAACATAATATATTGTTGAAATGAAAATAAATCCTAACTATAACAACTTCGGCCTTGCTAATGATGATTGCAGAAACACATAAATTTTAAAATCACTGCATGCCAATTATGAATGTCAACTGTATGAGCAGTATCTTATATCTCACGTTGACCTAGATTGAAAAAAGACGTAACTTTCTCATTCTCGACGCCCGTAGAAAAGCCTTTTCATGTCTTGGTCATCATGTTCTTCTCCAGGGATCTCGAGATTCCTACGCAGCCTCCGAGGCAGGGTGCCTGTAATAACTGTGATCTGTTGCTGCATGAATCCTTATTGACCTACATACTATGATGTAGGAATTCTATCGCTTTCCAGGGCTCCAACTTACATTCCATACTATTTATTTTATTACTTAAACTTTTTTTGCGATAAATTAATGGTTATGATTGCTCTCGTTTGTCCTTTCTTGTCCTTGCAGTTATGTATTTGTATGATTTACATGAATAAAATAAATACTTAAACCGATTAGGTTAGCCTAAACAATATATCATAATGAAATTAATTAAAGAGAGTAAAAACTCAAAGGAGAGTAAACATTTATTTGTTAGGACATAATGGGAAGATTTTGAAAACCCTTAAGGCGAATGGGACGGTAGGTGCGAGAGAGACAGAAACTATCTTTTCCATCTTTTCTTAGGTAAAAAATAGACCGATATTTATTCTAAAATATACATGTCTTTTCGCTATGACGAGGAGAATGCAAGAAAATAGATTTGAAAATTTTCAAACGAGTATTTATTAAAATACGAAATATAAAATTTTAAATTTTGAAAATTTAAAAATGTTTGGTAGAGCGACAGTGTAGAATAAAATCTTTAATCCAATACATTTTTCAGTTTTAAAATCCATCTAACGGTTCCATCAGAAACAGTAATTTTAGATATCAAGTGGATGATGCTGCCGCGCCACTACCTGGTTTGGGCAGGAACCTACACGGTTCAACTCAAAGTAGTCTAGTCAACTGGAGACCAGATAAGGCTCTTGGTGGAAAGTTTTTAAAATTTGCTCATTATGTTATTTGGGGAAGTGATCACGATTTTCAACTTTTTTTCTCAGAAATATAATAAAAATAAAAAAAATTCAGAACTTCTGAAAAACTAGCCACAGATATCATCTTTGCCTCATTATTGTAAGAAGGATGCTATTAAACGATGCCCCGAACTTCGTGAAAGGAAACGAAAAAATCTACTAGGGTTTTGAATCTAATCCCTTTGTTGTGACAGCTGACTAGCTATCAATAAATTCTCATATTCACTTTATATTATACTAAATTAAAAAAGTGTAACACTTTCCACGTATTCTTATGGAACAGATTCTTGAACTGACTGGTTTGGACAGATTCTGGCACTGGAGGGCACAGCAAGCAGGCTTGGATTTGAAGTTAATGAGTCCAAAACCAAGTGCATGGTTTACCATGAAGAGACTCCTAAGTCAGGTGAGATGGTTACCATTGGACCTCATAACTTTGAAAAAGTATCGGAGTTTACTTACCTGGGATCTGTGGCCACCCAGGATAACAACCCCGAGATAATATTGAGATAAGAAAGAAGATCACCGCAGCCAAGAAATGCTACTTTGGGCTGGGCAAACAGCTGAGCAAACGTATCCTTTCAAAACAGAACAAACTCCACCTCTAAGTACGCTCTGTACTTCTTTATGAATCGGATTGTTGGACAACATCTCAGGGTGCTGAAAAGGAGCTCCTAATTTTTGAAAGAAAAGTACTCCGCCGCATCTTTGGAGGTGTAAATATTGAAGAAAATTGGAGGCGAAGCAGGAACCAGGAGCTATACATCGCTTTTGGGGATGCAGATGTTGTCAGATCAATGAAGTTGAGGCGGTTAAGAAATGCAGGGCATATCGCCAGGATGGCGGATGAAGAAATGCCCAAAATACTACTGACACAGCCAATCCATGGGACAAGGAGGAAAGGGATACCCAAGCTGATGTGGTTATATGGCGTGGCAGGAGATACTTACAGCATCCTTGGAGTCAGGAACTGGAAGGTATCGGCACAAGACCGTGACGATTGGAGGAATCGGTTGGAGGAGGCCAAGAACTGTAACAGGGTTGTAGCGCCGTGAAATAATAAAAGAATTGTAAATTATCTAAAATTTTGATTCTAATGATTTGTTTAGCCGCGCCCAGTGGCTGAAAGATGGAGAAAACCCAATTTTTCAAGATATTAGAAAAATCATTTTGTTTTCACTATTGGTAAATAGAATAGTTACCTAAAATATTTTACCTATTTAATCGGAAATATTTCAATTTTTACCCACGCAACGAGCCTCCAAATCCAATCATATAAGATGAATGAGCAATCTGGTCCCAATTTGGCTGGAACCAATTAGAATAATAGCGGAGTAGATGTTCGTAAACGATGCCGGGACAAAAAAAATTAGAGTGCAAAAATGTAAGGAATTTACTCTTTTTGAGTTTAGCATATTTTCATGTTGCTAAAAAATCCATGATTTTGATGCTCTATCTGTGAAAAAAGATTTTAAAAAAATATATATATTTTCTAGAAAAAAGTTGAAAATCGTAATCACTTTTCCAAATAACATAAATGAGCAAATTTTCAATACTTTCCACCAAGAGTCCGTACTTTCCCAGTTGACTGAACTGCTGTGAATTGAACCGTGTAAGTTACTCGCCATACCAGGTAGTGGCGCGGCAGCATCATCTCTTTGTTTATACCGGCTTCTGGTCTGTTGATCTCAGTCGTAACTATCTCTTCATTTTTATAAGGTTAGGCTTATTAGAAATAAAATTATTTATTTTTTGCCATTTCAACTATTGAAAGTGATTATGATATTCAAGGTCCGATATATCGAAATAAGATAAGGAATAAATAGAGATAAGATTTTTTTTTTCTATATTTACATCACTAACCAAAAACTGTTAAAACTGACTTGAACAGAGCCACTTTAGGATAGTAACAGGAATACAATGCACCACTAATTTTTTTAGTTCTTTGTTAATTTAAAAAAAAAATTATTTTGTTGGAAAAAATATAGGTTTTCGATGTTCAAATTTTAATATCGATATTACGAAATACCTGATAAAAGGTATTGAACAAAGATATGGACATATTTTTAAAAAATATCGATATACCAATGTTTTTCAAACATCCGTAGTTGATAGAGAATGTCCAACCCTCCCTATAGCTCGTCCTACTTGGTTTCCTAATATAAGTATTACTGCATGCATTTATTTATTCAGGGACAAGCTTCTTTAGAATAATAATACAATTACCAAAAGGTGGTCTTTATAACATTTTTCATCTCTATAATTTTCGACAGTGAAAGTCTCAAATTATTCCATTGAATCAATATTGCCCTCCAATAAACTATAAATGCTGTTTTTATTGGATTTAGTTCAACGTTTATTAAAACGTGATAAAGAGTGATAACGTTGGAGGCTAAAACCTTAGAAGCAACCCTCCATTTTTTGTTCGACCACATGGCAAGAAGCCGACATAAAAAGAAAAAAAAAATTGGTAATGCCCCAACCGGAACCAAGCCTATAGTTTAGCCTCGGTGAGCCTGGAAGCTATAACGGTTGATATTAAGTTGCCCATAAATATTCAAAATGTTTTTATTTTATATTTGACGGATGAGAACAATAAGACGTGATAAAGAAAAAATATATCATATATATTAAAATTGATCATTTGATTGATTACTAATTGATTATAAAAATTATAACGAAACTAAAACGAAGTGACCCATTTTTATCAATAACTACTAGGACAGTGTATTTATTTTCTATTTTTTATTACTTATAATACAAATTTTAATCGTGTTAATATATAGTGCAAAAGTTGTAAAGAAACGAAATAAATATGTTGGAATATAAACCGCATCCAGTTTTTATTATATGTTAAAAAAACGCAAAACATTAAGGCTTTGAATCGATGAAATGCAATATATTGAATTTTGTTAAATGACCTAGGGGCAATATCATCCAGGATAACATGAAAACACATGTTTAACGAGGCTTGTATACATTAGACGACGAAGACTTGTGTACATTATTCTGATCATGTTAAGACTTAACCTTCAGTTTCTAGCGGACAGTTTGGTTTTTCAGTTTGTCACTAAATCGAGGTGTGGAAGAAAGCAGAAGCAAGAGCTAGATCAGAACTAAGCTGTTTACAGTCAGTTGCAGATAGGGGACAAAACCCTTTTTGCGAAAATGCTTTTCGCTTTATTTTCACTAAGGCTCTTTCGTTTTGTCGTTCAAGATAATTCTAATTTTCTTAGTGCAGGTGGAAACTCACGAATTTCAAACAGAAAATATCCTTCCACCTACGATAAGTTCTAAAATTTACTTTTCTACTAATTGTGTCGCTATGTTTTTTTAACATGGGTGACTATGTACTTAGTTATTCTTATTTTTTTAGTAAATGGAACTTCATTTATCTTAAACTTAATTGAAAGAGGGGGAGAGAGATAGGAATTGAGTGCAAAAAAAAATAATAGTAGTACATCTGAAGCATATCTGAAACTTTAGTGCAAAAAAAAAAAATAAATATAAAAATATGCACGATAATTTCATCCGAATCTTTAAAAGTTGTATTAATAGTTTCTTTATGTAGTCCAATGGTTACAGCTTCTACAAGATTTCAAGTAATTTGGAATGTAGAAGCTCCATAAGCGTTTCAGTGTAATTTGCTTTGTTACGCGGCACTGTATAACTGACGCGTCAGCCAGAGGCAATAATTCATTGAATAGTTTTAGCGCAACTAAATTTTGAGGTTCTTATGAAACATTAGTTGAGCCCAAGTTAAATTTGGATTTACTCGTAAAATACAAAATAACCTTTAAAATAATAAACCATAATAGGTTGTTCAGTTTCATTTCTTGCTGATATTTTTATGAAACAGGATCAAAACGACAATAAATGTTTATACACCTTTTTATCACTTATCCTACCATTTAATTTACAAACTAAAGTTTTCACACGCTTCACATGCTACCATAGGTATGAAGTTGTCATGACAAAGACACGCAACCAACGCAAGTTGGAATTCTTTTCTCTTAGAAATTTATTTATGGTTACTGCTCCGTTCATACGGGTCGTAGCGAGATATAACGTGAAGTGAATACAACTGAGAACGTTCTCATTCCTCAAAAAACTAAGCTGATTCTCTGGTTAGATGTGAATAAAGTGAAATTAAACAATGGAATAGTTTCTGAGTGTATGGAGAACGTTCTCCAAATATGGGCCTATTATCGATTCGGAGGACCTGCTCACCTTTCAACGCGAATAAAACTGATAACGTGTTCCTTATGTCTTTGTGGGTACTCAGTAAAATACCGATCTACTCTTTCGTAAGCTCAACATTTTACTGAATACCTACTCACATAGTGGAGCACGTTCTCAGTTTCATCCACTTAGAAAGGTGAACAGATCCTCCGAATCAATAATCAACTCATATACTTCCTCGTGCTCCATACACTTAGCAAGTATTCTATACTGTAACGTCTCTTTATTCACATCTAACTGGAGCATCTGCTTAGTTCTTTTAGTAATGAGCATGTGCTCGGTTTTATTCACGTCACTTATTATAGAGCCTAAAAACTTCCTCAATAAACGGTGTATTTAACGCGAATAGATCTGTTCAAATCGGATTGGTAGTTCTCTAAATTAGTGCGCTCAAACTCTTCAGCTTTACATAATAGTATCGATTTCACACTTAAGACGAAAATTGGTAACTTTTAATTTATCGACAATACGTTTCAGGTCTTAATGAAATACGAATTCATAACTTTAAGCATGGAAAAGTTTCCTATATTCCTAATTAAAGATTAGTTAAGTTAGCAGCTATTATTAAAACATCTGTATACTATTATATACACCTCGTAAATGCTTAATTCCGAACTCCATTTTGTATAAAAACATTATACCATAAATCTTCAATACCAAGTATTCTGTTTACGTGATGTAGCGATATATGAGATTTGGTTAAGGGTTACTTAGCATTAAATATTGTCATAACATAATATAATGATCTGGAAGTTATATAAAGTAGGAAATGCCGCTTCCGACGTCTTCCAGTTCTCGCGATGTATCGCATGCCACATTTGGAGCGGCAAGTTCACCCCATATCGTCTTCTCTTCCGCTCTTTGTAGTCCTCTCTATTGTAAACTGAGAGGGGACATGGGGATTATATCTAGTTCAGTTATACTCCGTGGTTACTATGTTCAAGTATGGGAATCATCAAACTATTTTCGACATGTTTATTTGCTTTTGGCCATCGTGTGATGACATAGTTTGTATAACATGTCTGTTATACCGCATATTTATATTGTTTGTTTTTATATTCTCTTTTTATTACACTTCTGATTACAACAAAATTCTTATATGAGTCCATAAAAAATCATTGGGTAATTAATTTATTATTTATATATCTTTTAAATTTAATTTTTTCCGTGAACTTGAAATGTTTTGTTTTTTATGTGAAGCATACACGTTAGCTTATTATCAATGCTTTTAAAATAAATATCTATACATAATATAAATATATTAAAGCATTGTACTCTCGCTGATTACAATTCCTAATCATAATAAATACGTTCAAACTCAACAGAAAAAAAAAAATTGAACTGTATTATATCTGTGTACCTCTACTACCTCTAACTCGAATAAAAATTCATTCTGATCAAATTTTTAAAAATGTATTTTCAATTTAAACAAATTTATTTCAATTTTCAAAAAAAAAAAATTGAATTTTGCAAGAAAAACATTGAATAAAAATCATTGCAAAGATTTTAGTAAATATTTTAAAGTTCCTGTTTTATTAAAAATGTCCTCACGAATTTTCATTGAATTCTCTACTGTTCTAAAGACGATTTTTGCGACAAAATATTATTGTAAATATAAATATGTTTTCTCTAATAATTACGAAAAATACCGCAAGCATGGTTGGTATCTTTCTATGTATCTTTTAAGGATTTTTCCATTTTGGATCTGATAAGTTTTGGAGCGAAATATGTTACGACTGGACTTAAATGTGAAACATTATGTTATATGAAAATATCTCGACGGGTAGTCGACCATCAATTTCCAAAAATTATACAGTTCATCTGTTTAAAAACAAAAAAATAATTTAAAATTTGAAAAAAGACAGTGATTTGATTTCCTCAATTAGTTAAAAACGGCTTATACTTTGACTGCCTCGAATATTTATATCTCGAATTTTGACTCGAGAAGATTTTTTCTCAAAACTTTCCGTATATTACAATTTTGAACTAACCCCTAAAGCAGTGGTTCCCAAATGATAGTGGTGGATACCTCTATATCTGAATTAAATCATCGAGGGCCCCTGAACATGTGATTAAATTAAAATTATTTCCTTGACTCTCACTTTACTACCACCAGTGTTTGTAATGTGTGTACTCAATTAAAGGTGAAAAAACAAGATATTTGGGAAAAATAAATAAAAGCCAAATAGAAAGGTATTTTAAAACTCATTTTCACCAGCCAATCACTGACTCCTTGTAGATCCTAAGCGGTTTATTTTTTGGAAACCACTGCCCTAAGGTAACATCGATAAAGGCCCAGTAGATTAGAACAAGAGGGAACGACAATTATAACTGTCTTATTGTAATTGTGTTTGACGTGTCAATTTGTACGAAGAAAGTTTCTAACTATACATAGCATTGCATTCTCTGATCAGTTTAATCTACGATCATAAAAAAACTAATATGAATTATAAAAAAAGTTAGACCGCATAGCATGTCTCACTCATGTTTCACAATCAAGATTAGAATTAAAATTCTCAAACCTCGGCTAAATACATTATGTGTAATGCATCTATAATTAAAAGAAATTGAATATATGGATTTTCTTAATTCCTGTTTAATTTGTAAATATCTTATCACATTTTTTTTTTCTTATACCAATTGATTAGTGATTGTTTTGGGATTGTAACTTAAATTCGTGTCACTTTTTGATTTTGCTGTTTTAGCCATTATATGTATTCGGGTAAGTATATTTACATACTATGGCTTCAATTAAGTCAGATTCTGCCATACTTATCTTATCTACCATTTAGAGGAGGTCTCTCTTCGGAAATAAAACTGAGGCCACAGCAGTTGTGTTTCTGAATTAGAATTAGAAATATATATAGAAGATAACTTTAATGCTCGTTTATTTTGGACTTCAGTAAAATTTAAATGACATTCCGTGTAAAATGTTCATTAATGCTCTTAATTCGAACAGCGATATTTTATGCTGATCGAAGTACTGGAATTTTAATTGAAAACTTTCTTAGAACTGAATTAAGCATAGTTTTAAGTGCAGGTAGTCTTAAACAACGATCTTGTTGGTTGTTGATAAAAAGTATTAAGTTTCTTTAAGACTTAGTAAAATGTTAGCTGCCATGTAATCGTCTTACTTTACATGAGTTTCCCCTAGTTGGCATAACAATAAATCTGTCCTAATCTAAGTTAAAATATTATTTGATTATTTTGTTATAAACCAGGATCATCATTAATTTTGAGGATAGTATTCAATTATATTATATACTAAGCATATGAATGTTATTACTTACGTTCAGATGTCTTCACATTCCGTGCATGATATTCTTCAGTAGGTACCTTAATCAGTATGGATGTTGTAGTTTTATAATCTTTTATTTCATTTTTTTTTTTTTATGAACTTCTGTAAATCACGCAGTTTCATGATGTAGTTAGAAACGTACGTCGTGTTTGATATGCAAATATTGGCAGATAAAGTTTGATATTTTTTTTTAAATATACTCTTTTATCGTTCTTGAATCGATCGATTGGTTTAAACACGATCTTGAAATCGAATTCCCAAACACACTGAAACGGTAAACAGTTTCGAATTATAAAACTACAGCGTGAAAATTTTACTGGTGGTTGAAGTACCGAAGCCGACATGATGCGCGACACTACAGAACTCTTCTCTGAGCTTAGCCCCACCCTTATGGAAGTAATACAAAAATAAATCCAGGAAACGGAAGCTACCTGGGGTGTTCTGTTAATGAAGGGAGGGATATATGTCACTGTCAACGCGGGGGTTGTCTCTCTCCTATAATTAGCTCCTATGAACTTGTTCCGAACGAACATTAATACTATGCGTATTAGTTATAATTTAATTTGAAAAAAAACTTGTTCATAAAATTATTGTTCATAATATAATTCAGAATATCTTACTCTTTTTTTATTCCAACTTTAGGAATCAAATATAGAAGATACAACCATTCAACACGTTGCCTAACTGTTACTAAAGCATGGCTGAAGTTCAATATGATAACGTGTTGGCTAACCACTGCTCCTGTTGATTGTTTGTGTAAAATAAAATAAATGATTTCCGATGTACATTTTTTTTTTTTTTTTCCAGTTTTCAACGGATCAGGGTCCCTTGAATCCAAAAAACGCATGTTTGCCATTGATTGGTCTGTCTGTCTGTGCCACGATTATCTCTTCAACGGGCGGAGCGATATTGTTACTTTTACTTTCCATTACCTATATTTTATTTTGTAGAGTTTCGTTACCTGTTGCCTGTGAACCAAATCGAGCACTCTGTACTCAATAGCCGAAAAGCGTATTTTTCTAATTACTGTACCGGAAAAACGGCTCTAACGATTTTGAAGAAACTTGCTTAAAGACTCAACGTCCTTTAACTATTCATATATATATATATATATATATATATATATATATATATATATATATATATATATATATATATAGTATATCTCGTTGATAAAAGCAGGACTACAAAGAATGAAGAAAATAAAACTTTATTTGCTCATAACTCAAAAAGTATGGATTTTATGATAAAATATTTATATAATTCTTTGAAAAATGTTATTATATTCTCTAAAAAACAAAAACAAAAAAGAATCATCTAAATCGAACCAGTATTAACAAAGAAATGACGCATTGGATTTCGCATTCATGTTTTTAAAAGTATTTTGCGCATGGCCCCATGGAAACAAGTTCACTTTTTTGTAGTTTATTGAATCTCTTGAAAACTATACATCTTCAGGAACATCCCAGATGCTCATTTGAAAGATAATTAAATTGCCAAAAAAGTTTAAAATGTTTTTTTAATCGGACCACGATTTGCCAAGGTACAGCTAACAATTGGACTTGGTAGCCAAAGCGGTAAGGAAAGTCGTGTGTAATTATAATTATGTAACTATAAAGCATTTACAATATTTATAGTCCCTATAACCTTGAGGTATTGTACCAATACATTATAAAAAAATATAAAGTGAAACCTCGTAGAAAGTATTGGAATGAAAGTGGACTGTCAGGAACTGGGCAGAAGTAAATCTAATCTTAGCAAGTTATTGCCCTTTCAGGTTCTTCATATTTATTTTGTTCACGCAATTAAGAAATATAAAAGCTTATAAATAATCTGATAAAAATGATCTGAACTGTCAACTTTGTTTAATCAGTGAAGTAGTTGGATTTCTTTAAAACTAGCTGACACAAAAAAATTCCATTTGTAAGAAGGTATTTTGAAGATAATCGGTTGAATAAAATATCGTACTATATTTTATGCCTTTCATAGAAAATACACCTTGAATATATTGTGTATAGCACCTTTCTTAACTGGGTAGTTACCAAAATGATCGAGATATTCAGGATTTTTTTAATGTAACGTAGTTCGAATTTTTTTTTTTAGTTCCAACAATAAACAACTATTACACATCTTTATTTCTTCAACATTTCTCTTTTCATACATATAAGAAAATACTACGCTGCATTGTATCTTCTTTTTTTAAATCCATTTTCGTACTTCTTTCCTTCATCCCATGGAAAATTCTGTAATGATTTCGAGAAAGAAATATAAGAACGATTGTATAGTAAAAGTTTTTGAGTACCTACTTTTTAAAAAGAAAAAATAAGGTATTTTTCTCGATATAAATGGAAAGGGTTCTAGATGATACATGAGTATGAACAAACTGAAAAACTTTTTTATTAGCATTATAGTTTAGGAATTTTCTGGACCTTTCAAGGAGTCTGATATTTTACATCCCTACTATCAAGTGACCCACTGTATGTAAAATAAATATTTACATATTTCAACAACAATTATGGTAATATTTTATTCCTCCACAATTAAGGTGTAGTAATTTTATTGTAACATGGCTAGTGTTGAGGCATAACCTTGAACTCTAATTTTTCAGAAGTTTTAAAATCTCAATGATTGATCGTTATTTTTTTGTTACTGTTTGCGGAACATTTTGTTTAATTGTTATGCTACTAGTTTTCAATGAACAGCCACTATGAATATGAATAAGAATGAGGCGAAAAACTCTAAAATACTTTCATAAAAAATTATCCTGTTTCACCCAAACACCAAACATTTATGGTTTAATACTTATAAGGTTAAACTAAATTTATAATTATACTCATTTGCTGAATTCATTAAATTAATTTAGTTTGTCTTATCATCTCTGTTTGGTACCACATTATTTTCTTTTTAGTCACAATTGTCAGTAAATAATAAATAAAGCGCGTTTTATTCACCTTATGTGTGCATGAATTAATCATATCATTGATTGATATAAAAAAGGAGTATATTTAATAACTTACTGTTGTTTGTAGTTTATCGAGCCTCTGTTGGTTGTAGTATACATTTTATAAACCATACACTTGATAGAAATGTGTTTTTCAGAAACAATCATATTTTGTTTGGACGTTGCACTCAATCCAAAGCAATTTTATTATATACAAACAACAGGCTATATCAACATCATGTGCAACCACAAAATAGTATCGTTCCAATTTTAGTAATTGTACGGCTGAAGCCAATACGGACCACTTGAGCAGTAGAACTGAAGATAGTAGTTATATTATATAGTTATAGATCTTATTTATTCATGATGGGATTTAATTTAATAAAATATTGCTTTCTATTCCCTCTTGAAGGAACTGCAGCCTTAAAAATAGAAGAAGGCGCCATTTTCTCTTCGCTCCCCCATGGAATATTAACTCTGAACTCGTTTACTTCTTTCTCGGACACACTTTGTAGCTCTGTTCAGCTCCAGTCTTTTCTTTCACCGTTCTGTTTTAATGTGCTAAAACTCACCATGAACATATGGATGCCCTTCGGCATTCCATGTCAATTACCTATCTGTGTTCCACGCTTCCTTTTTCCTAATAAAAAACAAGATATTAATCGCGGTAATATTGGACGATTATAAGAAAACTTATGACTGGCTACTCAGCCCTGTTGAGTTGCTAATTCACTCAGTATACTTACCAATCAAGCAGACAATATTAAAAACAAAAGCAGAGAAAGCTAGATAGGAAAAGTAGAATACAAGATACCATCGACAGAAAAAAAAAATTAGGCCATAGAATTGACAAAACAAATCCTAGACTTAATAGAAATGATGCTATAGGATTCCTAGTGAATAGATACTTATACTCAATTATAATCTCTTAAAAATAGTTGACATACGTTTTTCATTAATTTAAAATTACTTTAAGAAGTTATTTAATGCATGAATTATTTGGCATAATGGCGTACCGTAATCCATGTCGAATAATTAGATCAACTATTCAGAGTTTTATTTTGATTAGCAGCAAAAATGGAATTCCTAGTTCCTCCTGTATTTAATCCTTTCAATCCTAAACCCTACGTAGAATCGACATGTTTTCAATGCTACACAATATTTCAAGCATGTAATTTTTACAACGATGATAGAAAACAATCCTGTAACATACTAGTTAATATATGCAGCCGTGAGAAGGTTTTCTGCAATGCTAACCTGTCATCTCCCACCTTGAAACAAAATGGACGATCAAAAGGTTTAGAGCCGTGAGAAGTTTTAGCAACATTAAACTATTTTTCGAAATCTTGATGCAAAATTGCGGACGTTCTACATTTTTTATTTTATTTAACGAAAAATTAGATCAATATGCTCAGGATCAATTGAGAGTCTATCGTTAAAAAGTTAAGACTTTCTTAAACCTTCCGCTGCCTGTCATCGGATGGACTTGGAGGAGTACGCCAGCAAGACCTGCTACGATGTACACGAGCCTCTTGACTTTTTATTTAAGACTTTGTAGGCGTTGAAACAAGTAATTTTATTTTATCAGTTGGTCAAGATGCTTCTGCTGTACTTGGCTCCTGTTCCAAGAATCCAACAGTTTGTTTCCCAAACTACACTTAAAAACCCTTTCCTTACGGTTTTTTAAAGCATGACATGTTTATAATATAATTAATACGTCATATACTAGCACTTACAGCACAAAATCGATATTCTACTAAATAAAAAACATTAAAAAGCGAAGAACGGTCATATAAATAATAAAAGCCTTCCTGGTGTTTATCGAGTAACGCTATGAACAGTGCATTAGAGAGAAAATTAGAGTAGATTAGAGTTGAAAAAGTATCGATGTATCGATATTTTTATCCGATGTTTCCTTCCTCCTCCTCCCCGCGATATATCGTTATATCGATATTAAAATGTCAGTATTGGAAAGCGATATGTAACAAAAAAAAATTTAAAGTTTAAAGTAGGCTGTTAATGAACTTAATAAAAACAATATCTTAATGATATTGGCTGTGAAATATCGATATTTAAAAAATATATCTAATTATATCGGCACAGAAATATTGATATTATAAAAACAATATCTTAATTATAAGGGCACAGAAATATCGATATGTGTGTCCCTTCAAAGGATTTTTTTAAAGCCTAAAAATATCGAGGCCCGATATATTGAAATATATATTCGAAAACTACCTCTACGACATATAAACATACAATATATATAAATATATATATATATATATATATATATATATATATATATATATATATATATATATATATCGATATTTTTTTTCGATATTGACATCTCTATCGTGCATAGTGTTATCATTCCTGTACGAAGGGCGGATAACCAGCTTAGTAATACGTAAAATACAAATCCTTAACATAAAAATAAAGAACATTTTATCAAGTATAGTAAATTATTTATCAATAAATATAAATAACTGTAAATTATTTAATAATAATCACCATTACAAATTCCCGAATAAATCACTGATTCGTTATCGAGTTTTCCAATAAATTTTAAGAGCCCACAGTGATTTCCGTAGAATTACACCTAATTCACCGAATCACTTAAATAACATAATCGTTAAGTTGCTCTTATTCCATTCAATGCTACTCCTAATAAACACATTTACTTGTTTTATAATTCCAAATCGAAGGCTATAATGAACTAATGCTTCTTTTATCATACATTTATTTTTTATTTATAAATAATCACATGTTTCATCAACATTTCGGAGCCTTTTTCCCCCATCTTAAGAACGAAATAATTCTACAATGTTTGGCAGTTCTTAATTTATTTATTTCACACATTTTTGTATCTGCAATTAGCTTTAATACTTTATAAAAACAATTATTTAAATTTAAATTATCTTAAATTATATATATATATATATATATATATATATATATATATATATATATATATATATATATATATATATATATATATATTTTGAGATAATAGTTGTTATTGAAAAAAATTCTTATCATTGAATAAATTGAAAACTCAAGGGCCATAGGTATTAGGGATATAAAAATCCATTCATAGGATACAAAGTAAAAAAAAAGATAAATTGAATTATAAAATATAAAAATAAAATTATAACAAATTATGTATACATTTTATATACTCCTCCTCGTCAAATGATTCATATTTATTTCGTCAATAATAAATAAGTTGGTAGAGACACTCAAAATTATTTGAGGAGTATTCTGTTTTCAATCCCTGTCTTGACTGGCTATTAAGGCTGGTTTACACGAATAAGTTTTTTGATCAAAGCTTTGATCAAGAAATCGTAGTTGATACTTGCATTTTCAGCCACCAGGAGGAGTTAATACAGTTTGCATATTGTCGTTGCCGCGATGAAAACCATCTGACCAAATTATTATGTGATTTTGATTTTATCAAAAACAAGATTTGATCTCCGATGTGTTGATAAAAATCACTAATATATTTAAACACCGTAACAAGATTTATATTGATCAAAGCTATTTGATCTTTGATCCTGTTTATCTCATAATATAATGTAGTTCTTTTTTTGTATTTACCGTTTTATAATAAATTACCAAAATCTTAAAAATATTTACTTCGTCAGCAAATCAGATTATCATGTCTAATTATTTTATTAGTACTTCCACGTTGGTAAGACATTGTTTTAACGGACAATACCGGCTTATAAAAAAGGCCAATAGTGCCAGAGCCCTTATATTTACAATATAGTAATGATATAATGCTGTATATAATGAAATAAGTGGGGGCGTGATTGAGACTAGCGGCTCTGTAATAGAGGAAACTCCGTTAGGCTAAGTATATGGAATTATTGAAATTGTTCCACCCCGCTACCTTTCTCTCTTTCATCTCGCCCACTTCCTGAGCAAGGCGATGAGGTGTGTATTACCGTCTCTAGAGGGGTTGTATTATATTAATATACTTCGATATCACTATATACTGTTTTATCGTGCACGGTACTTGCAAATGGTGGGGGACCAATAATGTCTGACAACTTTCGGGGTGCCCGACTCTTAGCTACTTAGAGTACTCATCACAATATGTATGTCTTTATTTTATTTATTATTTAAAATAATTATTTGTTGATAATATCGATATTAACAACTTTTAAAATAATTAAAGTCAATATTCCGCTGTTTGGTTCTATCGGTACTTGCAGGTCCGAGTTAAAACCTATTGAGAGGCCCGACATTTCTATGGGCGGCCCTGGGTGTGATATGCACGCACGGTTGTTTGTATGAATCTTCTGTCCGATAAATATTAAATAGTGCTGTTGTAAATTTTTAACTCTAGTGATGATTTATTTTAAACGGATTTTGTCAAAACTTATTTTATTTAAATTTTCAAAAATACCCATAAATTTGCTAAAATGTTTAATAACTTCATTTACAGATTCATAGTAAAAATTTTAATTTAAGTTTATCATCTATTCCTTTTGTATTATTTTTTTAATTTGGATATTCCAAATTCATTTAAAATTAGTTCGTACATTATCATCAAAGTCGGGTTAGTAGTTTGAAAAAACAAGAAGAAATTTGTTGCAGTATCTTGAAAATAAAGTAATAAAAAGATAATACTAAAAAAAAATTAAGTTATTAAGAATAATCATAAAATAAAGATAGAAAATAAAAAATACTGATGAAAAAATATATCTATAAATAAAATGTCACAAAATAATTGAAAAGAAAAATAAATTAGTTGAAACTAGTTATTCAAAGATGCTCGCGAACCAATCAAATAATGTCATTGAAACTTTATTTTATTAGAATAACTAAATGCTTCACATGCCATTACAAAAGTAGCTTAGGAGTCAGCAACGTAACTTTGGAACGAATCAGTCAATATCGTAACATTTCGAACCAGTGATTTGTTGGATATTTGTTAGAGTTCCAAAATTAACCTGGTTATAGTTTAGAACGAATCACAAGATTGATGATAATTTATGACACTCTCTTTGTTTTACAGACCTTATCTTTCCGATTTCAACCCCTGGTATCTCTGATGGTTCTATTATTATTAGAAAAACATATTCAATTTCTGCTAGGTGCTATATAATATGTTAATTATAAAATAATATACAATAAAAACTAGCTTTGTTGTCAAATATTTCGATTGTTTTTTAATCTAAGGATAGGTCTTGAATCAACTTTTTTACTCTGTATGTGTGTGTGAGTGATGGAATTTATTTATTCTTTTCAATGATGTACAGAATACATTCTGAAATATATATTTACTTAGATATTGACAAGTTTATCAATTAATTTTCTTTTTCTGTTATAGGATGCCGATTCCCGGGTGCGCCGGCGCACTCCGCGGTAGATTTCACCAATAGCAGCCTTGTGCCGGGCACGGTGGCCAGCTACAGCTGTGAGAGAGGATTCGAGCTTTTGGGCCCTTCCAGAAGGGTGTGCTCGCCTTTTGGCTTCTGGACACCCGAGGGAATCCCCTTCTGTGGTAAGTAACGTATAAAGAGGTTGTTGGGTAGTTCAGAGAGTCAAGTTAACATTTATTTATTTGAAAAAATGAAAGCATCACGTGGATAACTATCTCCGAAGTCTAAAGAGCCAATCGATAACACAGAATAAATACAAAATTTGCCACTGTTAAACATTATTAGAAAATGCATCAAAATATTTTCTAGGGGAATAATAATTAGATGGAATGAAACAGAAGCACGGCAAAGTAATAAATAATAATAATGTAAAAAATAATAAACACGCCTGACCAATATAAGACATTTCTCAAAACAGTTTACAAGTAGACACAGAGATTGTATCTAGCCCAAACCGTTCCTCCTTAACTTAACGCTATGTCCGGTATCCACTTGCTTCTCTTGTATTCGTTAGGTGTCCCGAGGGTCACCAAAGCGGGTCACCAACGCGCAGAAATTCGGCCTCCATTGTCTTGGAGGGCACAGCCCAACCTACATATAATCGCGCCTACGTTGGGCGCGTTTCTTACCTTATCGTCAACCGTACCTTTATCGGCAGTGAAAGCTGTTCCGCCTTTGGCTTAGCTATTTAAGCAGCTAGGAATTCGACCGGTTATTCGAAGTTTTTTTTATGAGTGCAACCCATTTTTTATCTTGATAATGAACATAATGCCCTATCAAAGATTGATCTGCTATGGATGGGACCATAATTAATTTCACGTTTTCTAAATCCTGTCCTGCATTATATCTTTCCAAAGATGGCCAATGAACGGTATGGTTGGCTGTTTCCTGCATTTTGGGCTACTAGCTAGAAAACAATCAACCCAATGAAGTCTTTATGTGGTATTTACATTCCAGTATCGTCCTTGCTCTCATACATATTTTAACTATGTCCAAATTTCTATTTTTGAAAAGGCTATATATTGAACTTTTAAAAAATACTCAATTTATGTTTTCCAAAAAGTAGTAGGCACATTTTTTTTAAATAACCGATGTTATTGTTCTGTCTTTATTGCTCAATTTATATATGATGATACAAACATAAATAGCCATTAGCTAGATAATCAATTGTTAATCAATAGATTGCGTTTTTAAGGTGTAGCTGGGAATACAGCTAGCTGAGTCCATTTGCTCTGACCTGGAATAGCTGAGATTATTGAATCGTGGACTTTCTAGGTTTAATTAGCCGTGAACTGCCAATTATAGTAGTTATCGAATTAGTTTCGTTTTGGGATAAAAGAGCTGATATTATTTTTTGGGGCAGGATGAGGGGGGAGGAAGGAGGAGAAGGGGGAGAAAGGAGGCAATCCGTAATTGACCAACCTTGCGCCTTATTTTTTAAGAGTCATCTTTCATCAATTAATTTATGATTCCAGAAGAAAATCCAGAACACTGCAACCCCGCAATGTTTATAGCTAGTACAGGTTCAGTATAAGGAAGAAGTGTTGCAAGAGCTGCATTTATACAAGGAGGTGATCCGGAGCGTGGGAGAGGCAAAGGGGATAAATCCAAAGTTGAAAATTTTTCGGGAAACACAAAAATGTCCATAATTCATGTTATTGCTCTTTTGAAACAATTATTTTTGCATCTATAGCCAGAAACAGGTTTGTAAAATATTGTTTGACTTTTCTAAAAACCAAATTTTTGAAACATTAAAATAAATTGGATTTATCCCATTCTGTAGGAAAAAGTGAAAAAAAAAGTCAATAACCAATGAAAATACTCAAGACTATTAACACATATTATTTTATTCAACATTAATTCAGCATAAATATCAAACAATAATGTGAAAATAAAACAATATATTCTCAACATATTACTTTCTTTATCTTTTTATAAAAAGCGCCAAAAAGTACTATTGTGATTTCGGTATAAGCATTTTATAATATAAGTACCTTGCAGGAGCTAATAAGAAATGTAAATTCATTCAAGCAAAATAACAGATAGTGAAATGGTTCAAATCTCATGAGTAATAGAGTAAAAAATATTTATAAAACAAAAAACTTATGTCATAATGGGCGATAACGGAATATTTTTGTTTGTCGTTTTTACATTTCAACATCCGGGCACAATATCTAGAAACGGTTTATCTAATATGTTCAAATTTATTAATTAGATTGGGACAGGTAAATGTGAAAACATTAATAACATGGTAAATGGGGAGATCGTACAATCCTCTGATGTTTTAAGAACTTCCGTTACCAATTCGTTTCCTCCCGAGACTTTCTTCTTGATGCTGTCATATTAACTTCAGGATATTCCTTCGTGGTCAAACAAAATAGATTAAACAAAGTAACATAACATTAACTTTTCCTACGGTTCATAGTTACTTTCTTTCGTGGTGCTTCTAGCAGCTGTTTTGAGAAACAAGTATGTATCCCCTTTTGAAACTCAATCCAAACTTCGAAGGAAAAATTAGATTGGATTTTGTAAGATGTGGAATGTTAAAGATGCACCACCTTAAAGAGGAAAGTTAGCAGAGTGGAAAAGTTAAAAATTTAAAAAATGGCAAATAATGAATTTATTCCTTTTGCATCTCCACGCCTCATACGTGTTCAGTACCCGCACTTAACTGTTCCTTGTACACAGTAAAGCAAGTATTAAAATCGCTAAAATTTTCGGTTTTCAGATTTAAACGGAAACATCCATTATGACCATCCATTTTGACTTGTTTCGTCGTGGCGTTTGTTCGTATCTCGCATAACTCAAAAACGATTAGCCGTTAGTTAAAGTTAAAATTTTATATTTGGAATTGTAGTAACAACTTGTTGTGAACCTCCCTTTTTGGTCTCTACATGATTACCAGAAGTGGTTCTTTACTCGAAGGTCATAATAAATTTTCTTAAAAAAATATATTAAAATAGAATGCAAAACTTTTCAAATTTGATATATAAGACGTTTATATTAATATAAATAACAACCAGATTTTGGTTGAAATTGAATAGCCGGAACTGTTTTTTTTTTATGTTTTTTTCGCTTTCCGCCTTTTAAGAAGGAAGGAATACGAATCGTGGTAAATATCACACATCTACGTTTTCATGGATAAGTACGTTCCAAGGTCCGTGTGTGGGTGTCAAACACTATATAGAAGATCAATTTTTCTTAAAGGGTGGTTGCTCGGGGCGTTAGGTTTCAATCTTAATACGGTCATTATTTTTTAAAGAAGAGGTTGGATCCAAAATTATCATTTATTTATTTTTGTTTTACTGGAGTAAATGTTTTAGTTGACATTTCTAGTCAACATAGATTTAATCCATATGCTTTTTCCAACCATTTAAAAACAAAACAATGTTACATGTTTTGATTTAAATTTATAACTGACTGAATCACTCAGAATTTTCAAGATTATTTATTTGTAAAGCTTTGATAAATTGCTATGGAATGGTACATAGTTTATATTATATAGATAAACTTAAGTTTTCTTTTGTAATTTCCAGTGTATGAAAGGTTCGGGTACAAAGACATTGAAGTAGGTTTAAGGGTTATTAAAGCTTATGATGAACTTTCTCCGATTCCAGTAATTACTCTTCCCTTATTATATTTCCAAACAATACCCCTTGTCGGCAAACTTTTCATTAGCTCAAATCAACTCTCACTATTTTCTCTGTATTTAACCTCTTATAGTTTCACTGTATATGGGTTCGGTTAGCTCTCTGTCCTGTTCTCATGTAGGTCGGTTAAGATAGGATATCTTCTGCTTTGACTCATGATACGATAGTCCAGGACTCTCTGTGCATTTAGTTAGCTGTGTATGAACCGTGACTTTTACTGAACAAAAGAATTTGCTGTCTGTTAAAGAAAAACTATTACCGTTAATTAGTTTTCATTTTTATTGCTTAATAATTTGATAAACAGATCTTATTTGCTTAATGTCACAGAACAGATGTGGATGTATAATCCAAGATGAAAAAACATTTTAAAAAAATTAATACTGCGTCAGAAAGTGTATTTCTTCATTTCTCTCACCTTTTGCAGTGTGTTGAGGATTTTTTTTTTTAATCACACTCAATGGACAAGGGCAAAAGATAAAATGTTAAAACGGTATTATTTTTTTGCTTGATTATAATAATCAAATTTTTGGTAAATTTGTAGGTTTATATTTTTCTCTGAACATTTGAGTTATGAAGTACTTTGTAAATTAAGTAATTTGTCGCATAATAAGAATAATACCTTGGTATATACCTTGGCTGATGACGTAGTGAGGACCCCCGATTAGCTGTATGAATTAACAGGCAACGATCCGTTCCTGGAGACCGAAATCAAGTTTTTGAAAAATTACGATCACTATAAAATTAAATGCATAGGAATGACGACGATAGGATGAGTCCTTGTCCTTTTATAGTAATGTCGAGCTAGTGATTTATTCTAGGGAACAAGCTTATGCATGTAATTTGTGTTGAAACGGTTGGTAAAGGGAAGAATTCGACGGTTTGGTTTTCTATATTGATCAGTGACATATTTTTCATAGTTCATGGAATAGATATTTTAGTTTTTTATAGTTACGCCATAAGTAAATGTTTTCGTTTCTACGGAAAAAAATTATTAGTCTTTAATATTGGAATTTTCGAGTCTACAATTTAAAAGCTATTCAGTCAGATTCAACACGAAATTCATGAAACCTTGCAGAGCATAGGTTTTGTACAGAAAATTTTTTCTACTATAGTATGTTTCATAGAAGTATAACTCTTTATGGAAGAAATTTATTTGTAAAAAGGTTATTAATATTTTTATTAGGTTAGTAGGACTTAACATTTTTGTAGCCACTTTCTTTGACAGTTAATCCTTATTCGATGTAAAATGTTATTATATGTTATAATAAGTAATGCAAAAATTCAAAAAGTTAAATTATGACAACATAATTGTTTGTATTTAAATGGAGGATTCCAAACACAAGGCTTTCTAAAATAACGTTAAATATTATTTTACATTTTATTTTAGAGATTCTTTATAGAGGCCTTGTGTTTGTAATATTCAATTTGTATCTTAACAATTATTTTATGATTCTATTAGCGTTTTTACTCTTCTATATTAATAAATTTCATGGAATAGACCTGTATGCAATGTTTATATGTATGGCTGTTTATATCCTAAGTTACATTTTCTAGTTACAAGTTCCAGTTAGATAAGGGATCGTTTAAATTTGGGCTGTAATAAGCGATAAAAAAGCGAAATTACTAGCTTGGAAAATAAAAATATTCATAGTTTTTTAAGCACTCTTCCGATATTGAAGATGCAACTGAATTCGTATTTTTAGCTTTCAACAAGCTCAAACTTACAATGTGGTATTTGAATTGGCTTCTACAGAATACTATGCAAGCCAATCCAAATACCACATGTATAATAATACATAAGTTTGTGTGTACAGCATGTACTTGGTCTTGACATTGTTTGGCAAACATGTTAACGCACCTTGTAGTGTTATTTCCATCTTATTGATTGAGCCTTCAATCCATAGGCTTCGTCTAATCTTGCAGTACAAGGTATTCCAACTTGAAATCGTATTTTGTACTCGAAGAACTTGAGGGGATCGGATTCAATTAACTGAGATGTAAGAAATGTACCAACGGGTACAGCACGATAGCAGCAATGGCACAGTTATGTACATACTGTCTACTGCTCATCTGTCTTTTACTTTTTCCCACATTATTTTTTCAAACCTTACTTGAAATACCGTTATACTATAGTAATCTACTTTATTTCTTAAAATACATATCTTAATTTCGCTATTAGTTTTTTGAAAGTTTTTATCATTGCAACAAAATCTTTGTTGGTTATCTATGTTTGCTTTTAACATTCTGTTTAAGATTTTATATTGATTTAAAATTACATGCGTTTTTGAACACCGGACTTACATTTCCATGTTGTTAGAAGTTGTCAAAAACGAACATCGAAATTAACCATCATATATCATACATATTAATGTCCAATTAGAAAAATTGGAATAATCTTTGTTTTTTATCCTAGAAAAGTTAAGTACTAGAAACCTTGACCAACCCACATCTCTCATTAGGTTTCATTCAGAAGTATAATGTCATAACAACAGTATTTAATATTTAATTAGAAAGATTTTGATAATATAGCGGTTTTCGTTTATGTCGACGATATACGGCCTCTTGTTTGAACAAAGATGACTACTTAAAACATATAACAATATAGTTAAGGTATTATAGTTATGTAACTATAGGCTTTTAGGACTTGGTCATTTCTTATTAGATGTTGTTTTTTCACTTAGATTAAGTGAAAAACAAGGCCCAAATGTTTTATGATGTTTCCACTACTCAAAAAGATTTATGTATATGAAAGATATGGATATTGGAGAAATAAAAATAATTTTCTAGATATAAAAATCCTGGTAAATGTGGCTGACAATTTAAAGTCGTGGAAAATTGAAAAACCGAATTACCAAAAGTTTTAAATAAAAGCTCAACCAACTAGAAGGCATCCGTAGCTTAGTTTGAGGTGCCGGTTTTTAAGACCGATGTTATCTTTGACGGGTTTAGATAGATGGAAATCCGTAGGGCCTCTTAGGGTCTTGGGTTTCATCAGCCATATTGTTTGTTAGTAAAATCTCAATTCTTTAATGATCTTTTAGAGATCAATGAAATGAGTAATTTTTATTATTTATCTACATTTAAATATGATTCTACAAAAATGAATAGGTAGGTATTGATTTTATCTTGATTTTTTTACTGTATTAAAACAGTAAAATACCTTTGATATTTAAATATTAGCATTATTCTTTTTAAAATTATAAGTGCTGATATTACATGCATTATAATTTAAAAAACGTGGGTATTTCAGCGAAAAAGAAAAGCGAAGCTTGGTCTGAGGAAATGCTTTACGTCCAGTTGGCTTATTTCCAGAATCTCAATATAAAGCATTTTCAGAATCATTAGGTGATAAAGCACTTCCAGGCGTTGAGAGAACTGTGTGAAATTGTGAAAGGACATTTGCCGCACTTTACTGGCATGAGGCTTTGAATCGAAGAAAGCGGAATTTGATTCTTAGCCTCTAATTACCTTCTTCCTATCTCTTGTAGTCGCCATGTTTTCACTTTCTGTTACGCCCTATTCCATGTATCTTCAGAACCAACGCGTTAGAAGCAAGTTACAGTACCACTGCTCTATAATTACGGTCATATAATTAGATTTGAATTGAGCTCAATTCCCGAACCATGCAACTAATATCCCAGGAATTATTTTGGAGAGAGTTGAAACTTTTTGAATTTCTACTTTGGAATGTTGAGGTACTGAAGAATACTTGAGGAGTAAAATTGTGAGATATTCAAGCGTTTAGTAGTGCTACGCAGGACACTATAAAGGACAATTAAATTTCGGATTATAATTACAGTATTGTTTTGGTTAATGTTGAGATACTTTTTTTTGTAAAGCCCAGTGGCTTAAATCAAATTCAATTTAATGTAAATCAAAGTGAATTTAATAAATGAAATAATAAATTAGATGGAAAATCAGAACCCAATTCTTCATATATAAACTTTCTCATAATTGAGGATAAGTATTTTCTTTTATGATATAAAACGTTTACTATATAATTGCACGTTAATATTTTCAGCATGGAATTACCTGTTATAAATATTGAGTACAACACAGGATAATAACATTTTTAACTTCACCAATTGTCGGTACACTTTTTCTGCCTTTATATGGCGAAGTTAAATTTTTTTTTGAGATTTCTGTTGTGCACCATTGCGGTGTTGGGGTAGTGAAAAGAATAAACAAATTTATAAAGAAACAATTTGGAAGATTTGGTACCTACGGAGGATTGAACAAATTAATGCGAATGGTCAGGCATTTTAGATCAAAAATGGGTAGCGTGCAATACCTGTGGCCAATGTTCTTCAGTATTTATGGCTCCTTCATGCTCTGTTTGTTGTCGCTGTCTAAGAAAACGTTGCTTAACCAAATTGATTGGTCGTTTGCGAAGAAATTGGCTAGATTTTTCATATTGCTGACTTTGAATTTGAGTTGTTTTAATTCCGAGATTATGGGATATAAAACAAATTCCTAAACAGAAAATGTTACTTTTCCATCCTTACACCTCCTGAGTTGAGATCGTTGTTTTTAGTGTTTTCAACTATCGTAAACCTAAGTAGGTATTAATTTATGTTCCACATTATGATAATTTATGTGAATAGGTCATAAGTGGATCATAAAAGAGGGGCTGAAAGCATAAATGTGCCTAATTGTGGAGCTGGCCATGCAGGATGTCTAAAGTCCATATTCGAAATAAACTTTATGTGTTCCACTGGTTGTAATGGTTTAAAAGTATCATTCTCTGTTAGAAGCAGTTCCCTAAAGTGATAATATATATATATATATATTATTTATATAATTTTTTATTAAAAAATATTTTATTATTATTTTATTATTATTTATTATTAAATATTTATATAATTTTTTTTCAAACATTACCTTTTTAATATGAATATTTACTTTAATATAGGTACATATTTTGAAATCATGATTGTGAAAAAACAAAACAATATTTCGGTATGTTATCACAATATATCTGTATATGAGTTCAGTATGTTTTTTTGTCTATTTATTTTAAATTAGATCATTTGATTATTTGAGAAAATTTTCATGGTTTAGTTATTGTTTTTGTTGTTTATTTATAGTTTATTAATATGAGAGTTTGCAAGTTTTTCAAAAAAAAACTTGAAAAAAATGATTTACTGTTTATTTAAAAAAAACATAATTTGTTTATTAGGCAGATATTAAAAAGGAAGAGAAAAAAATTGAAGAATTAAATGGAAAAAGAAAATTAATGTTTACAAACTAAGATTTATATTTTATATGCCGAAAACATGTATACCATCTTTGATGCACCACCTAAAACAAAATACGCTGAAATATGCTTGTCATTGTTGTAACTTAATTTATTTGAGAAGCATCGCTGAATGACTGGAGTGTTTCCCTCCTAAGAAAAATTGCCAAAACGAAGCTTAATGTTTCGCTTAATTTTTCTTAAAATAACACTTATTTTTCTATCTTTTAATTGTGGTATTTCACTTTAAAAATATCACTTTTTGTCGGATTTTCTCCCAAAATAATAAGCTTTTGAACTGTATCGAATGTCACCGGTCAGTTAATTGTTTATATATATATATATATATATATATATATATATATATATATATATATAAGTGGGTGTTTAGATCCATTGTACAAGATTATATTAGATATGCCCCACTTTTTTCAGCTATAATTAATTATATCGTTTCTTTCGTGTTTTACAATTCAAGCGTTCAATTCAACTTGAACTCAATAATTGTTTCTTTTAATTTTATATAACCGGTAGGACTGTTCATAATTAGACTAGTTTAAAACTTGTTTCATTATTTAAAAATTAAAAAAGATATCCTTAGTGAACTATTGTAATACGGTATGCTTTCTTGTGATGTTTACTGTGGACGTACCAAGGAAGGCACTTATCGGGAGCAGGTAAAGGCCGTAGCATCCTCATTATTCAAACTAAGCAGCCTAGAGTGACAAATGGACAGACAAAAAGAATGTTAACAAAAAAAGAAGTAAAAAACAAGATTGGGTAATAGCTTTCCACTTTTTTTGAATACACAAATTTTAGATCTAATTTATTACATAAAGAGCATGCGCATACAAATATAGTTATGGTAGTACCAGCACTAGTTGGAAACAACGACATCACGACTTGAAATATTGATTTGTATAAATGTATTGTATATATTATACATAAGAATTTACAAACTTTTGCATCAAGCACTTTTTCAATTGTTTGTTTTTGTGTAATAAACAATTGTAATTACTGACAAAGTAAGCTTATAGAAGGCTATCACAAATATGCATTCAGTAAAAACTACGGACCATTACTTTTAACGCAGCTTATGAAATTTTTTTTTACAATTGAACTTAGGCTATCTTTTATTTAAATTCATTTTTAAACCAAGTCGACGGTTTAAATGAGTCTAATTTAAGTTTTCAAATTATCGGTTAATATTTTCGTATGAAATACTCACATACTTAGATAAAAAAAACATACCTTTTTTGGGTGCTACTATATCCACGGTTGACAAAAACTGACGTTTTGATGGATAAACGAATGACGGTTAATCGAAGTTTTACTGTAAAAGTTTAGAAAAATAACTTTAAAATTACACGTATGACGCAGAACAAAAAAATCTCTTAGCGAGTTATCAACCAAATACCACAAAAAATAGCCGGTCATTTTTATACGATAATGAAATCAAGCAAAACTGCTGACGTTGCTTAGGGGTTTAATATAGTTGGATTTGACATATAGCTCCCGCATGGACGATTTTTTCTCAAAACTTTTTTGGTACATCATGATACCCCTGACTCTGAATTATCCTGAAAGTACACCTAATGTCAAGATGTTTTCCAGCTAAGCTTAACTTTTTTTTATCCTGCCTTTTGCAAGTTTTAAATACAGTTATGAAAATGATCGTTGCCTCAAAAAAATGTTAAAAATTTAATATTTCTTAAAACGACAATAGATTCTAATCAAATAAATACTTAAATAAGGAGAAGTTCTTGTGAAGCTGGATACAACAACGATAAATTGATTTTTTTTAAACAATTTTTATTACTTGAGGCGCTAAGACGTGGAAATTAACTGAAATCTCGAAAACTTTTTTTTTAGACTGATAAACGATCTCTCTCTACCATGAGTTGTGACGGTGTCATCGTTTTACTGTTGTTTTTTTTCTTGGTCTCATTTCTCAAATTGATCAGTTACCTAAGGTATTCCATAAAGAAAAATAATATGTTCCATTACCAGCGTGATTATTTATGGATAGGA
Source organism: Rhaphigaster nebulosa (assembly GCA_948150685.1). Taxonomy (NCBI): domain Eukaryota; kingdom Metazoa; phylum Arthropoda; class Insecta; order Hemiptera; family Pentatomidae; genus Rhaphigaster; species Rhaphigaster nebulosa. Next base: position 83,101,181 of record OX411308.1, read on the forward strand.
GAAACAAAATTGAAAACTTGGCATTAGATCTAGAAAATTATTTTCTTCTAGTTGCCGTGCCATGTACAGAACACGCTATCCAAGTGCAGACTAATTGACTAGTTGGTTGCATGTTTGCATTAGGCCGCTTTTAAATATTGCTAGGCAAATAAAGATGTTTTCCAGCTAAGTTTAACTTTTTTTTTTTCCTGCCTTTTTTATTCTAATCAAATACTTTAACATACACTCGAATTATTCAAATGGCTTCTTATGTCTTTTTTTTTTAGTCTTTAAAAAGAGTCTAATGAAAATATCAAATTTTAAAAAATATTAATTCAATTTATGTAATGTTACCTAAATTATGTAATGGCTAAATCACTATTATTCTTGAAACACCATTCTGCTCAGATTAAAGTATCTTATAGTACATTGAATGATTGATTTTTGTTTTTTGTTTTGATGATAACCAAAGTATAGTACATGACGCCGAAATGATATTAAATCAAGATATCACGAATTAATTTATAAAAAAATTTAAGCCCCTAAAATTAATCAGTTCAACATTAATACTTTTAATAATAATTAACCCTATTGTAGAATTCTGCTCAATACGTGTTGCCAATTTTACAGCTTATAAATTAATTAGCTCCACAATTCCGAACTTTTTAATTTATCTTTTAAGTTTGTTCGGATAAAAGGATTTTTGAGAATTTTTAAATTGTGTTCAACTATGGTTTAACCTAGTCGTTAAATGATTAAAAGTTTTCATTAAAAAAAAAATCATCTATATATGAAATTAGAAAGGTAATTAGCTGCTCATGGTTTCCTAGAATGAAAGCTCATTATATGCACTAGACTTCTTACTTGAGTCATAAAATCTGAAAAGGAATCATTAGAATCTGTAACATGCATCTAGAGGGTAAAAGAAAAACTTTTTTTATCTAATAAATCTTGCCTGTCATTGCGTGTAAATATATAAATGTATAGTTTTATTAATTATTTTATTATAGAATGCTACTTTTCTATATTACAACTTCACCTTTAGGATATAACACAACTATTTATTACATACTCCTGGGTTTTTGGCATGATAGCCTTCATCGCATGGGCTTTGCATAGTTATCATAGCGGAATAATGACCTATTGAGTAATAGAGATTTAGTATTCTTGTCCGGCTTCGAAAACGATTGTGTATAAAATAAATAATTCTGGTACGTCACATGAAATTTTATTCTTTACTTTTCATCTATTATTAATTTAATCTTCAGTTTAATAAAGAAATTCATTTTTTTTTTTTTGTTAGCCTTCTTATTATTCATTTACTTGTCAGATCTTTTTAAATGTAAATATGATTGTCCTCTACAGCATAAGCATTATATTTATAACATAATATAATGATGCTGAAATATTGAGTTATTAGAATTATTATTATTATATAGTTATTCGTAAGCGAGCTACAATAGTTTTATATAACTTTTATATAGCTACAATACTTTCGTTTTCTTATTTAAAGAAACTAACTTGAGAATATGTTAAACTTTTACTACCACCTTTGAGAATATGGTTTGATATTGTTCAATTAATCATCACGTGATGGAAATGCAACTGAAAGTCCTTTTGAAAACGTAGACAAATTATTAAATTCACTGTCATAATAGGCGAATACAAGTCACTAATCTGTATTAAACATTTTAACTTCACAGTTCTGTAATCCAATTTAATAGATTTACATTAGCTTATATGTATTGCTTTAAATATCCGGTCTTAAGAATATAAAAAATATGTATTTTAGGACGTAGTATAGAATTAAGGAATTACTATAAGGACCATGAATTCTATCGATTAGCCCTTTGCGTATTCAGTTATGTAATGAAAGGATAGGCTTTTGGTGTTTTCAGAGTTCTATACTGAGCAGCACTTCTTTGTACTTCCAATTAATGAAATTTTCGATTCGATTCGATTCCAATTAATTAAGTGGTCGACTAAGTAAAGTCCTATAGTCTAAGTTAGGTCCATCTCTGCTTATTAAATTTTATAACGTCTACAGCCTATATACATGGCTGATATAGAAACAAATGGGGTAGAAGGATATCGCCATTGTTAATCAAAACCGCCCCTCTGAAATGTCAGAATATTAACCACTTACAGTTACTGCAAATTTAAAGATTATTCGTCTTATTACGATGATGGTGAAATGAATTCATTAAATTAATTTATATCAGGCTAGTTGATTTTGTTTTATTAATAATTTATAAATATTATATGTGTATATAAAAATATTTTATATAAATATATAATTTATAAATCGTATATATATATATTTTAAAATTTAAAATAACTATTTATCTCGTCTAAAACTTTTAGAGGTGTCATTTCTCTCATCAAAAAAGAGTTATAGTTGTAGGTAATGTGAGCTGAGGGTAATGAAAGGACTTTCGTTATCTTTCCCCAGTGGAGGGGTATTATCCAGGGCTGAGGAAGACGCTGAAGCCAAGCTGGAAGAAAGCTATGGGAAAAGGGGGACCTACTTTCCACAAGCTGGGGCCATATCACTTCCCAGCGGGTATCGCTTGCTTTGTAACAAGTTAATATCGATAGGGCTCATTTACATAACATGCTACCTGTCCCCTGTCCACCGTGGGTTATGCTGTCTTGGGTTACATGCGGATCAACAATAGGAAGTACATCTGATCGTCCGCTAATTCTGGTTTTTCACTGCTTTCCATGGCGTGATGGATTTCACCTCTTACAATCTTCTCATATAATCAACATCGGTTATATTTATTACATTGCATTAAATTAGCGTTTAATTAAGTAAGTTCAGTTTCTTCTTGTGTTGTATATCGCTTATTGTCGTTGGATGTTCGTCATCTGAATAAAGATTATAATGATTTTGTTTATGAAACTTCAGGAGCTCTTGGCCGCACAGTATGGTTTTCTTGAAGCTTACTTTGGGTCTGTAAAAAAAACAGGATGATGTTTGGATATTGTTTCAAGAAACATGGGATCCAAAAATATTTAATAGAAAATGAAATATTTTACATCCTCATTAATAATAATGTTCCGAATATTAAATTGTTTGTTCTTTATATGAACTCCACCTAAGAAAGAAAAGACTATCCTACATGTTTCTCGCCTTATCTAGCTAATGTGGTAAAGTCGAAATTTATTCTCTCCTGCAACATCTAAATTTTGAGGTGGTATGATCTACTAACTGGTGATCAGATCTTTAGAAAATTCTTTTTATTATTGATGCTACTGTAGCGACTCACTTTATATTTGAATTTTCCGCCATATCCATCCCTAATAACACATATATCCCGGTAAATGCCGAATAGATATCTAATGGATATCGGTAATAACCTTCAATCTGCATTCAGCATTGAATTAAACGCATTGAAACTTGAAGCTTTCCCATCAGCCGCAAAGTCCTGAGCTTTGGTCTTTCCTCAGTTTTTCTTCCTTGGATTGACTTCACTGGAGCTTTGGAGGACCGAGTATGCTTCAACTTCGAAAACCGTGATTGACTTTATTTTATTTACGCACTCGGCTAGAGTGCCAGTTGCTGTAGCATACTCCACAGCTATCTTCTTGTGCAAAGAAGTTACGAGCCATAAAGTTACTCACGAGGTCATTGGATTGGATTGGATGCGGCAGAAGATTGTTACGTTTTTTGTGCAGGAGCTCTTATTACGTCATGATATTAGAGATGAGCTGTAAGAATGGGCGATGATTATTAAAGAAATATATTTTCATTATTAATAATTCATCTTTTATTTTCAAGATGATTATTACTTATTGTTATTTTATTGTCAGGAAATAAATTATTTAGTATTTTTTATTTGCAAAGTGTAAGTACAATAAAACTTGCGCAAGACAAGCTGTTAATGAAAAGAAATTATATTTTATTTAAATTTGTTTGCAATTCCTTTACTATCCAACCAAATATCCCAACATTGCCAATGTTTTAATTGAACCTTTTATAAGAATTAGTTTGCCAATATAGCTTACTAGCTTACTTTAAAAAACATGCTTTTCATTTTTCTGAATGAGAGATCATTCGACTTTTTTGCATGCTCTCATTATAAAAAAAAAAATTGTTGTATATAATTGTTTCATATATATTTCAAATGACATAGACAGGAAACGCCAATTTTAAAATAGCAGATTTCTCACGGCGTATTGCTTTCTTTTTCTAGTTTTATAATTTAACAGTGTTTCAATTCATGTAATTGGAAGGTTTGTAAAAAAGGTATCTATTACTGTATAACATTACCCCCTATTCCTTCCACGTACCTTACATTACCGAAATGATGCGTGTAACGATTCAAAATGATCTCGTTATGTGACATTCCCGTAACTGCGGCTAATGAATAATGGGATGCCATTGTACTCTATTCTCTCTTGGTGAGATTTCCTATTATGCTTTAATGAGGATACATTTCTACTGCACAGTTTCTATATGCCAATGCATACATATTATTAGAGATTTTTCAGAATTATAAGGTCATTTAATATACTTTCTTCATGTCTATGTTATATTATTATAATATAATTGCTTGTAATGAAACGTAAATTTTGTAAAGATATCATTTTGATTCAGTCTTCGCAGCAAAAAATAATTTCCGTCATTAAGGCCATATTTTCATTAAAACACAAATTGAAAAAGTCTAAATAGCGGGGAAGGCAGAAAAAATTGTGGCCCCCAAAAGACACTTTTCTTACACCAACTCAATTCACATACAATTTTTTAGCCTTTTTACTCAATTAGGAGGGGCTGTATAGGTGCACAAAACCTTAAAAATCGCGAAAAAAACATTGGGATATGCCGAAATTTTGACTGAATTTCTTCCTACTCCAATGGGAACTCTTCTGCCTAGGAAACAACTATACATACCGAATTTCAGCTCTTTTGATTCTATATGCTATAATTGGCCAAATATATATACGAGTATACTTATCTTCGTAAATAATAGGCTTTTGCACCGTATCAAAGATCATCGAAGAGGGGTGGGAGGCATTTTAAATCCGTTTTATTACCCCAAGATGTTTAACCAAGAATCTTTTTAAGGTTCTTGAATGTTAAATTCATTTTTGGTTTAACTCATGACTTCGTTGTCGGAAATAAGCTCTGCAGTATTAAAAAGCATATAATCAAACACTGCCGAGTCAAGTATTTCCTTGGTTCTCAACATATTGAGAGGGGTCCTTTTCGGAATGCCTATAGTTACCGAAAAACACAATTTAAACGCGGCTGCAACTGACTGCAAAAAGTTACACAAAAAATGGAAATTTGGCAACACAAAAGTAATAAGTTGTAGAGAATCCAGACAGATTACTACTAATCAACACTAGAAAATTTAAAATTCGTTCTAAAAGAAATTCGTTCAATGCATTTTCTAAAAATTTCCAAATTTGTATGACTGTGATTATAGCTTTCTCTTACTTTCATTATGTCGAACATGATAAACTTAATTTGGACACCCGTACTCGTGAGCAATCCATTGTTAACCGATTGCAGAATTTTTATCTTAATTTTTATTAATTCGCGAAATCTCTTTTTAGAAGACCTCTTTGCCAACCCATTCAATCCATAAAATTTCCTCTCTAGCCTCCATTAATGCTACCCAGTTCTTCACCTACTTCATTGTCAAATCTTCATATGCAACAAATATACCTATTTATTTTTTGTTTTTTAGTATTTTGATATGCTCAATCCATAAATGATTAGTCCCTGCACAGTAAAAATTTGTCTTATAAATGTCCATGCGTTTTCTTAAAATGTATTTGAAAAGTCCAACAGTTTGCATTTTTCTTAAATGGAAATGTAGGTCATTGCTAAAATGTAGTTTTGAGCTGCATGACGTATTTCGCGCCTCCCCTTCATTATGAACCCTCTGTGCAAAGCGGTCTGCTGTGAGCGGTGAGTTTGCTCTCTACGTGCTAGAAGTCATGTCCCAAGTGCCACTTCTCACCGTGAGTCGGCTTCACTACTTTCAGTTTTTTCTCTGGCCGTTAGATTTAATAGGGGGTTTTTTGTACCACTTTTCCTCCAAATTAGGATATATATTCCTATTAAATAAAATTTATTAAAAGATTTAATCTAATAAAAAATTCTGGTTTAGGAAATAACGTTTAAAACTTACAACACTATTCGTACTCAGGTACGGAATGTACTTGTATATATTCTTAAGCGCATTGGAGGTTTGTTAGTGAATTTGACACCCATGAAATTTTGAAATTTGGTGTTGTAGTCGGGTGCCTTCCACACCCATACGAAAATGAAGAATCTTCTTTACTGCCTTTCTTGTTTACATTTGATGCAAGGAGTTTTCCTTTATTTTGAGATGCACTAATGAATGGGACGGAATGTATTTGTAAGGGGGTGTTGCGTGTAGTGGAAGGTTTCTACTACTACTACTATACTAAGGCTCACTATATATGAGCGTCAACTTCATTTACAATCCACCAATGCGCTTAAGTATATATGCAGGTACCTTACATCCCTATAATGAACAGGATTGTAAGATATAAAAGTTATTTCCGTAATCGGGGTTTTTATTTTTTATTAAATTAAATTTTATTTTAACTTTTTTAGTTTTTCAAATATTGGCTATATATAATTTATTACCATATGATTATGAACTCACAAATGAAGTAATTAGGAACATAAAAAAAAAAAAAAAAAAAAAAGAAAATACTTAAATATAATGAAACATTTTTTCAGTATTTTGATCTCACAGTGTTTCAAAACATTCGCGGGGATTAACTGAGTAATTTGAGCCATCAAACTTGAAAATCGGTTGAGCAGTTCACTCAAAAAATCGTTATATATCTTCAAACTGACAGATTTTGAGCTCAAAATTTTTCAAAACATTCCCGGGATCACAACGAGTAATTTGATCCATCAAACTTAAAAATCGGTTGAGCCATTCCTTCAAAATTCATTACATACCCTCAAACGGACAACTTTGACACATGCACAAAGTATTTTTTTCTGTTATTTTGAGCTCAAAATATTTCACAACATTCACGGGATCATAACGAATAATTTGAGTCATTAAACTTGAAAATTGGTTCAATTAATTAATTGTACTATTAATTAAAATATACCATGAAAGAATTGTATATTGGCCTGTATAATATATATATGTGTATATATATATATATATATATATATATATATATATATATATATATATATATATCTCATATCATGATTGCATATAGCATATATATTGTATGTATTGAAATAAACTGTAAAAATCTCAGAGAGAGTGAAAAAAAAGATAGGTTCGCTCCTTATGGCTTCGCCGTAGTCAAGGTAAAAGGCATAATTATGTGAAATCAATTATAAGAGGTTATTATACTAATGGTTACGCTAAAATAAACTCCTGGACAAAGGTTGTGTTTTTGTTCTAAAACTATGACACAGCCCAATACAGAGAAACTTTTATTTATTTACAGATAATTTAGGTTTGATGAACAGTTTACGTATGTAAACAAGAGTTAGTACCTTTTCATTTTAATTCCAAACAAGAATGATTTCCTCAGTACATTTCATGTATTTCACAGGGTGATTCATTTCTCGTTCAGTTAATCCTTTATCTTTTTAAAAGTGGATTTTATTCTTTCTCAATGAATTGACAAAACATTTAGAAAAATGTATCCCAGCAAATATTCATTCGTCTAATTGAAGTGGGAATTAGTCAACGCAATATTACAGACGTCTTACCATTAACCAATCAACGTTTTCTAGGACAGTATAGCGTTACTGAGAAACATGCAAGGAGACCCGTGTCAGGTCGGCCACGCTCTACAATAGGACATGACGACCGATTTATTCAATTGCATGTTTTATGAAAGCGGTTTTCTATTGCCAATGAAGTAAGAAATTCAATTGAGGGAGTCAAAATATCTCGAAGAATGGTTACAAAAAGATTAAATGAAGTTGCTTTACATGCCAGAAGACTGGCAACGGTGGCAACGGGGTCCACTTCTCTCCAGATCACAAAAAGTTTAGATTTCAGTTTTTCCGAAAACAGATTGATTAGAAAAACGAATGCTGGTCACCGATGAGTCAAGATTGGCTTTAAACTCACACGATGGAAGGGAGAGAGTGCGGAGGAGATCAGGTGAAAGACATTCACCGTGCAATTTTTCTCCCAGAGTGAGTTACCATGGAGTCTCAGTGATGTTGTGGAGTGGTGCTTTTACTGAGGCCCGTACATAGTTACACATTGCTGATAGAGGCAATATGAATGCCGTCAGGTATATGGAAGACATCCTTTAAGAATATGTGATACCACTTGCACCATATATTGAAGATGATTTTGTGTTACTCCATGACATTGCAAGGCCTCATACTGTTCGTAACCTTAACGAAGTGTTTTCTATCAAGAAGTGCAGACCTCAACCCAATAGAACATGCCTGAGATAAGAAGGGAAGATGCGGAGTCAGGAACAGTCAGGTTCTCTCGAGGACTCAAGAACAAGATAGCTCTATGAAAAAAATTTAATTTTAGCTCTACAGAATTTTTTCAATGCCTCGAAGGCGGAACGCAGTTATATGAGATACAGTGCGAGACACTGAACACTGTTAATAAACTGCTTATCTATTTAACTTGTAATTTATATTTTTATGTAAATTTTATATTAGCAAGCAAATTTTCTTTTTTCATTTTTGCTGTTTTATTATTACAATCCCTTTGTTTCCTTCTTTTATTAAGATGATATTATTTGTTTGTGATAATCCCCAACTAAAATATTCCATTTAACTTTTCAAAATGACTTTTTTAATGATAACCCCAATTGATGCGATACTTTTGGCCAGTAGTTTATGTTATTGGTCCCTCTTCACTGTTCAGCTGAACCACAGACATAATCTCTTCTATGCACACTTAGTAACTGCCTCATATCATCTTTTAACTGAACAATTTCAACTTTTTTATGTATACAATAAGCATAAAAAATCTGGATTACATAAATTAACCATCAAATTATTGAAAAAATAAGGGTATGCAAAATAATGTCAAAATGCGTCAAAGGCATTTTTTAAAAAAACATATGAAAATATATTAATTCTCAACATAGTTTTTGTTCGTCTAAACAAAAAAAAATAAATAAATAAAACAAAAATGATAATCTGTATCAATAATAAATATGGACCTGATAACTTCATTACTTCATTTACTTTTTTTTTCTTTAAAGGAATATTTTTATTATTTCGATATCTTAAATTTCGATACAAATACAAAAAAAATATAAAAATGATACTGTTTACTAAGAAAGCTTTTCTTCAATTATAGTTGTGACCAAAGACTATATTTTATTTTTGTAATGAAATGATGAAACTCTGTCTTATTTATCCACGTGTTTTAGTTTTATCCTCGACATTTTACAGCTAGTGCATTGGGTCAAATATAAATACAAAATACGCCGCCGAGCTCGTAATTTCATGTCTCCATCGGTAAAGTAAAGAAATGAATAATTCCGCTTTTCACTTATTCAAAAGTACTAAATCCGATTTCTAGAAGGAAGTTCTTCTAAGGCGAAACAAATAGTCGGACAATGCAGACTGGCCGATTGGCGAGAAAATTTTCCATCAGAAATCAGCCTGTATCGATTCCAGTTTTGTGCTTGATCAGGGGTTTACTCATGCAGCACTTCTCGATAGTGGCTTGCACTTTTTCCTATTTTTTTTCAAACCGGAAGCAAAATCCTATCTGAACAGCAGCTTTAGCCATTTCATATCCTCCGCTTTGTGCCGTTAAGTTGGAGCACCGCTTCTAAAGATACCTTTCTTTGTATTTGTAGTAAGAAGTTATACTTCGAATATACTTAGTTTTCTTCAAATCCAATTACGCTTATTTTTATTATTATTAAATTTTTATGCTCACGAGTTTATTATAAACAATCAGGATTATATTTACCATTTAAAATTAATTTCTGCAAATGTTTAGAAGCTTAATTTATTTTCACTTTCAAAAGTAAATAAAGGTCCATACTAATTTAATACTATTTGTTTAAAGCAATCTATAAATTTATTGTTAACTGAACAGTAAATTCATTATTTCTGCCAGAGGAACCATTATGTGCCAACAGGGCATTTGTCTGAATTATTTTTGAATCTAGCTCCCTATCAACTGGCCTGCTAAGAAGTTTCAAATTTGTTAATCTCAGTGCCACTTTAATATTGGCAGATTAATAGTGAGAGGAAATGGATTTTACCACATAAAAATTCTGGCTATATTTCTTTTAAGAGTTCATTTGTCATCAGAAATAGGGATACGTTTACACTTAATCAGTTTAATGGAAAGTCGAGCGTTTAGTTATTTATATTGGCTCCCTCCTCAGAAAAGTTTTGACAAAGAAATACTGATAAGTCCAAAAAAAAAAAAAAAGAAGAAATGGTCAGCTAAGCCTATGATGCCAATCTCCAAGCACAAGGTATCTCCGGAGGTGAGGAGGACAGGGCCTTCCAGTCACTTGCAAGATCACCCTAGAAAATTTGATTAGCTAAGCCAATAACACGGCGAATGACAGCGAATATGCTATAGAGCAGACTGTATATTTATGGATTATCTACATATTTTAGTTCATATTTTTCTTCCGTCTTATGGTTCCCTATTCCTGAAGAAAACATATGGAGAAATTATCGGTATATATAAGAATATCCATGCATAAATTCAGAGCCACAACAACTTACTGTCTTCTCTGTTGCAGCACAATAGATTAGCGACGGATGACAATATGCTTCCACTGAAGGTAGTATAGGCCTCTTATATAATGACAATACTTCCATTGTCAGAAAACTGTGTGATCCTCCCTCTTGTAGTCTGATGTTTACGTAACCTCGGTCTCAGGGGAAGTGTCCGCTAGGACTTCCGCAGCTTCGCCCGTTTTTAGCTGTTCCTGCGTTCTCACGAGGTCGTTTGTGTTATCGAAATTATCCTTGTAAATGTTAGAAAGTGAAATCTGTTACAAAATAACTGTTTATTTCTGTTGATATAAGTACAATCAATCAGCTTAGAAAATTGTGCTGGTCCTCTAAAAATACGCAGCTTTATAGTATCTACCGAAAAATCTAAATATGAGAGTTTATAAGACTCGGTCTGGACCATCTTTAGTTGAAGTGTGACATGAAGAAAAGATAAGGTAAAGCTTTTGTTTGTTTTAAGAATGAATTATTGTGTAAATGATTTGTTATATACGAAAGATAAATCAGTTGAGGAATGGAGACGACTTCACAATGCGCAACTGCGGTAAATATTATTGATGTAATAACGTCACGGGTTAAAGGGAGGGGAGGGGGAGTAAAGTTTATTGGATGGATATCAAACTTATCAATATAAAATTTTTGAACAAATTAACGAATGAAGTACTAAACATCACGAGGAGGCCCCTCGCCTCTAAATCATGAGAAGATTCTCTGATCGGGAAGTATCATTTCAATTTGTAAATAGTCAGTAGACCTTCCATTACGTCCAGCTATAAAAAGCTGAAGTACTATAAGTTTCATAGTTTTTATTGCATGGTGTGTTTTATTAATGTTTTCTTTTGTTTGAGGGATCGGGGGAAAAAAATAAATAAAAACGAGTGAAGTACCAGATGATAACTCTAATGTTATCAATTTAGGTGGCAAAATTTTGAGTTCCCATTCGAGTTTTCTGCTGGAATTGATAAGGGCCTCTTCCTTAGTGGTTTTACCTTAACTCTTATGTTTATTAATCCTATGCTATTTATTTAACTAGTTAATGTTGTCATCATTTTAATTTAAAATATCGGAATTAAAAAATGCCATTAAATGTTTAAAGAAGCTTAATAGAACTAAAGGAACCCTAGTTATGATGTCGCATTCATTTTTACTCTAGAGGTTGATAAATAACGGATGAATTTATTATAATTCGATTTAATTATTAATTTTCGCCTAAATGAGTAGCCTTCTTTTGAAAAAATATTCTCCCATAAAATGCTTGGTTACTCATATTTTACTAAGTACCTCCTGGAGGATATATTAATTTATTAGTATAAAATATTAATATCTTAGTATCTCCTGGAGGATATATCAACAGAATAATTTTGACCAAGCACTTTTGCAAAAAACTTATTACAGTAATAAAATAACTAATTATACTAGTGATGTTTGACTAATAATTTTTGTATCGTGAATATGTTGCCTGTCTGATATATTTTCCTGTCTTAGCGCTGCTCTTAAAACTTGCAATGTTGAAAGATAAGCCCACTTTTTTTTTCTATAGAAACTTCAGGTAATGCAGTAGGTTGCTACTTGCGGACTTCAATATTCTTTGAGGGGCTTCAATGTAGATCGTATCGTGTCAAAAACACTCTTTTTAAGTTTTCTCCCTTTCATTTTTAATGTGAAGCAATTTTTCCCAAAAAATAAAGAAATTTTTTTGAATGAGTTTCCTTTGCTCAGACTCATAATGAGTAAGAGTACACTAAATCAACTTAGTCGTATCATAGTTGCGACACATTGATGAGATTACGGAACATAGAAGAGCACTGATGGGTTCCGTGGCATGGTATCATAGCAACCCTCGATAGATTATGGCGGTTTCTAGCTCGAAGAAATGAGCATGATGCGGCTTCTTGCGCGTTTCGGTTGATGCCTGGTGATGAAAAACCGCAGGGCGAACTGCGCAACTGCGACACACTGAGTAATCTCATAACGAGAAATACCATCACCAAGGTATTAGTGGTGTCTTCGCAAGGGTCCAAAACTGATAGTTGTTTTTTTTATAGCCTCGCTGCAATTGTGATTGCAGCATTTTCAAAGCAATTTTATGTTGGGAAAACCAAGAAAAAAACAAAACACTTTGCAGTATATATCTATTCACTAATGTTAGATGCTTGATTGCTTATAAAATACCGTGTTGACCCAACATGAACCCCGCATTGCTAACACCAAACATAGTAGGAATTATTTATTAAATTCCGATGTCTCGGTCTCCATTGGAGGCCTTCCTGAGCGCTACAAAGAACAAGATATAATAGGATAAAAATATGACAGAAGTAATAAGAAAATAGATAGGTAATAGAAGTAGTAGTAGTAGTAGAGATAATATTGTAATAAATTAATTAAATAGTATATATCATTAAAAGTATATAACATTACTTATTTATTACTATTTGATTATTTTTTCTAATTTCATCTCTATTGTTAATTTTATTATTTGTGAATTTTCTATATTCGAAGTTGAGCTTTAGGGCTTACAAATCCTTCGTAAAATCCTCAGTGCTCTTTATTACAACACAAATAAAATTATCAATAATGACCTTAATATCCATATGATGCTGATTTAGCCTGAAAGATCTACCTATCCTTCTATTATAAACTCCACATCCAATAAAGACATATTTTTCTTACAATTTAATCTGTGATTGCTGCTTTTATTGTGTTTTTTGAGATATGTATGGCACATGAGGAATATAAATTATTTAAAACGAAGTCTCCGTTGTTTGTTTCTCTTCCGGGAATAGCCCAAAGGTACTTGAGTGGTGGAAGAAGAAAAGTGTTCCGGTGGTAGTGAGGTGTAGCAGGCCTGCGATGGGACCACCGTGTCGGCTGCTCTGTTTTGTCTCGCCATTCTTTCCAGTCCATTTATTTTTTGTTCCTAACTACCTTCTCATTTCTATCCGAGGGGAAAACAAAAGAAGTGGTTTGCTGCCACTCTGAAGATTATTAAATCCATCTTCCGAGGGACTTATAGCCGACAGAGATTTTTTATTCATCTCAACTCAATTAAATAATAGAATAATAGATCCGACTTAGAGTATTTAGAACGAATACCATGAGAATAATAATTATCAGCCTTTCTGTAAAATGCCGACCCTAGTGGTCTCGCCGCACAGTGGAACGGCTCATGTAAAAACCGCGACATTGACAAAAAACAAAAGTTTTTTTCCATTACTTTTTGTATTAATTTGTTCTTAAAACCTTACAGAATATTTACTCACTATAGACTTTGAAAAAGTATCAATGAACTAATATTTTTTGAGGATGAAATACAAAAAGGGATGATGCCACAGCCGAAAAAAGTACCTTGAAATTTTGATAGAATGGTCTTGGCCATGTTCCTTTCTACTCAATTCACTTTTAGAGCCTATTTGAACATTAAAAAAAAAATCACCGCCTTGAAAATATTTTTCGAAAAAAAATATAGGTTTATTTCGATAAAATCTCACTTGTAATTTTTCTGTCAAAATGTGGCAAAATCGACTCGTTCCACTGTTTTCTTTAGGTTTTCTATTTGAATTATTTGCAGAGATTAGCTGCGACCTTGGTCACAATAACAAATACAGAATGCAGTATTTGGCTGTTTGTAAATAAAAAGGTGGTGAACAACCTAATACGATTACAAAATATCATGTATTACCATTCTTTCGTACAATCTGGACTTCAAAAAATGGTCAGCCTCAACTCCAGAATATAAACAGCTTCAGAACACCAGGAAGCAGCTGATACAAGAAAGGTTCCAAACGAAGCTAGGCCTCCATGTCGATCGAGTAAAGCAAGAAGTCGGGACGGAAACACTGTTAGAAAATTCTTTAGTGACCCAAAAATAGTTTCTGAAATCACAAATATCGAAGAAGATGTTATTAGAAGATTTGCTGTTATTTTACAAGCAATTTCTTCCGGTCAACAAATTAATCCAGAAAAATTTGGTGCTTTCGGAAAAGAAACAGCCCAGCTATTTGTCAGGCATTACGGTCGGTACTATATGCCTGTTACAGTACACAAAGTGCTAATTCATGGACGAAACATAATTGAAAACTTTTTGGCACCCATTGGAAAAATGTCAGAGGAAGGTCAAGAATCTCTCAATAAAACGTTTCGGAAAACGAGAGAATTCAGGTCTCGTAAAATGAATAGGTTATCAAATAATGAAGACGTTTTGCATAACTTATTAATTTCATCAGACCCTCATATTTCTGAAATAAGACCCCGCTACGGACACAAATCTGGCAAAGAAAGTTTATTTCCTGAAACCATCTCATTAATGGTAAACGGTGATTTTAATGAAGATGTTCATGAAGACGCTGAAGACAGTGATGATGAAAATTCGATGGACGTAGAATAAAAACATTAGAAAATAATGTATTTGTATTGCAAAAAAAATTACTACAAATTGTAAAAATTTATTTATTTATTTTCGAGAATAGCGAGTTTTTGGCCTTCAGGCTGAATAAGAAGTTGTAATTTTTTTTCATTTAATTTGGTTGTCTTCAAGAAAACAAATAATTCCTCTAAGTTTCGATTGGAATCTCCTAAAATTTGTTAATTCCAATTTAAACAGTGAAAGGTGTCTAGTCATAAGGTTTAGTTAATTCTATCGTTTGTTCTATTAATATAGAATAGATTTAACTGAAGAGTTGTCTTATTCTTAATCTGTTTTTGTTTATAAGAATATTGTTTTACTTTTAAGTTTATTTTGTTATATTTTATTCTGTAATTTTATTTTGTTCTACGCACTGGTGATATTTAATGTGATATTATTTGCTTTCTTCACCTTTATGTATATATTCATTCATAAATATTTTATTAAATATTTATGTATATTTATATATATTTATGTAATACTGAATTTTATGTTTCTGTTTTATATTTTATTATAAAATTTAAATTGTATATTTTGTTACCACAGTCAAATTCTATTCTATTGTTAAGAGCTCAAACAATTTAAGATAGCAATAATGTCAACTTTATAATTGTCATCAAAAATTAGTAATTGTGATGTCCATAGACAGTTAGCCATTATGGAATTTTGAACAAAAAAAAAACAGTTTATATCATGTATATTTCCTCTGTATGTATATTTCATATATATATATGTATATTGTAAAAAAAAATATTTGTTACGATCTGTTAAAATATGTTTTCCTGATAGCTCTGTACCGCACACTTCACATTACAAATTGTGAAAAAAAAAAGAAAAGAAAAGTATATAACTTTAATTACAAATTATTTTTAAAATTTCATGTTTTTCCCTTATTATCGGGCTTGATATTTAATACAGTGAAATTTACGCGCTGTTTATGTTAGTATCCTAACACTTGGAAAGCCATGTCCGAAAAATCGGTATTTCGTTCCGATGCGGTGTGCGGCGCCCTAATGCAACTTTCGGATTTTTTTTTACTTTCCCTTACGTATGTACGAAGTATATTGTAAGGGTAACTATTGCGACCGTGAAAATGTTCGACGAACGGAAATACACGTTTTAAGATCCCCTCAATCCATATAAAGTCCCGCAAAATGGTCTGTGTGTCTGTATGTCTCTGTGCATGTAAACAGTCTAGCTCAAAAACGAAAAGTTGTAAAATACTGAAATTACGTATTTAATTTAGGCACATGTATGTGATGTTACAGCAACTTTTTCGTCATAATCGACAAACCGGAAGTGCTACTTTATATAATCGATTTTACACTTCTTTACAATTTCTCGAAAACGGCTCGAACAATTTTGATGTAACTTGCCTAAATTATTCTTCATAAAGGCCTTTAACTTTGTGTATTTTATTACCTATGTGGTACATCACTGAGGAATTGAAGGGAAAAAAATTATGATGAAAAGAATATTTTATTTGCGCATAACTTAAAAAGCATGCATTTTATGGTAAATTGTGTATAGACTTGTATGAAAGGTAATTAAATCGTATAAAAAACAAAAAAGAATCGTCAAAATCGGACCAGTAATTGCAGAGATACAGCGTATCTACGCTCTGTAATAATGCAGTGTAAGAATACAAAAGCAGAAATTAACTTAATAATTTTTACTTTTATATTATTTAATGGAAGCAAAATTTTGCCATAGAAAATAAGCTGAAACTTTTAAAATATATTTTCAACTTGACAAACTTAAAATATATAAGTAGTGTACAGAATTGTTGTATTAAAATTGTTTACAAATCTGTTTCATCGTACTTATGTGTGAGAGGATGTGAAGAAGTGAATGCTCAAGAGTTTATTTCAAGTATTGTTTATGTGAACTTTTTAAAATTATATTAAAAAGGTTAATATTATAAGACAGTAAGGGAATGTTGTGTGATGCCCTCACCGCACCAGATATTTTTAAAGAAATTTGCTTTATATGTATGCAATTTGTTTTAGATGCTTATGTAGGATTACGGTTAAAAATGAATCTCCTTATTATTCTATCGTAAATTTAATTATTTACGTAATACAAACGATACGATGATTTTGAATTTTGTCTGCCGGTGCGACGTCTCTTCCAAATTTTGGCATACAAATTTTTCCCGCATTTGAAGGATCTAGTTACTTTTTGCATGTTTGCTTGAAGCAGATCGTCTTCAATAACTACACAGTTGGCAAAGACAAATGCATAATATATATATATATATATATATATATATATATATATATATATATATATATATATATATATATATATATATATATATATATAATTCTCTCGATCTCGATTTTAATAAAAAGTGGAAGTAAGAGGTTTTGCAGTTCACACCCTCAAATATTTTAGTTCCTTAATCATGTTTCCGCTTTAACTATAACAATAATTAACCAGGCGAACACTTTGATTCTTATTTTCGCATCGGGAAAACAGAGATGTCAATTTTTGCGAACTATCGATTCTCCGCTATTGTTTTTTTTTTTTTTTATACAATACAGATGATTTTACACTCAATACCTTAGTGAATCCTCTGGCCCACTGTCGGAGATTGTCACTTCACTACCGCGCACCAACACAGTTAATTGTCTTGTGCCGTTGAAAGTTTAGGATATGCTTATGAAAATAAAAATAACAGGAATGTGTTTGTCCTCTTCTTTGTAGTAAATAACTTTTTTTCGAATATTTTCTGATTTTTCAAAGCCTAGTGGCCGACTTACCAGAATTCTTATTTAATTACATTTGGCTCTCATCAAAAATTAGTTTTTCTGGACTTACCTGGTTCTTGCGCCAATGTCTTCAATTAATAACTAGGGTTTTATTTGGCTTGATAATTGTTCTTTATATGATTATATAATAATTTATTTAAATATATTGTTTGTAAGCAATAGCATATTAACAAATAAATTATACGATATTTGGCAATTCATATACAAAAATACAATTAATTAATCTTTTTTTATGAAAATGTAAAATATTATCCTTAGATGACTCTATTGGAATTAATCTGATTTTATTCACTTTCTATACCGCTTATAACTCTACTGTAGAACAATGGGGTTTGATAAAGAAAGATCTTGTCATGAAATACCTCGTCGGAGTTATCCGTCAGATAATACTTTCTCGGTATTATTTGGCGGTTGCTGCGTGAAATCGAAAGTTTGGTTTTGGCTTGTGGAAAACTATGGGAAACGTTCCTTGTTTCGTATTGCTATTGGGGTCTTGTTTTCAGAACGACCGCAAAGAAAGTTCTCAAGGAGGAACTATTATTCGGGTCTTTAAAGTCCATGTACATCCTGTCACACCTAAGGCGGAACAATAGAAGAAAGTCAGATCGCTATTCTGTCTCATCAATGAGATATTAATTCGATAACATAACGGACGGCTCTGGTTCGGGAAGAACCTTATAAGATGCGTACTGTTAGTATTCTCCCATTCATAGGCAGTTGGTGTTTCAAAACTCAGGGGCGTTGGCATTGCATAGAAAATACTTCAGGAATATTAAGCAATGGAAATTTGCTACTGGAAAGCCGTCACCTATCACTCACGTAACGGGAAGAAAGTTTGCCATTTTTTTTAGTTAGGTATGTGTCGTATTTCATAATGGATTTTTACTTGAAACGATGATGCGGGTCATTGTTTATGTTATTAATGTTATTCTTATATGTATAGATTTCGCTTAATTCAATGTTAAATATTTTCGAAATTATTTATTGACCGTAATCTTGATTGGATTTATTTATAGCAAAGAAGATTAGATTAGCTGAATATTTATCTTTATGAATAGTTAATAAATATCGAAAAATCCGTTTCACGTTGATAATCTTTTCTTCTTTCTTATATAACCACTTAGATTTTCACAAATTATTTAGATTTATAAAACACAAATCAAATGTGATTGTCTCGGTGTAGGGTTCTGGTGTAAATTGTTAATTATGAATATCCTCTATGTTCGATGTGTGGTATCGTAAATGATTGTAAGGCAGTTAAAAAAAAAAAAAATACTTTATCTCTCTTTCAAACAGGCGAATAAAATTATTTTTCCTGCTTGTCTAAAGACGCCCATATTTTAGCTAATTTTCTTTCCATTTTAGGGAAACAACATAATCTAATACTATTCATACTAAGTACGTAATTTGTTTTATAGAAGTGATCTAATCAAAACCCAAACCAAGTTTTATTCAACAAATCATGCTCAAACAACATTGTTTATTCCTTTATTATCCTTATCAACTATAAATCGATTTAAAATAAAAAATAATGGAATATGGTGCTGCCCAATGTTTTTAATTTCTGAAGCAAGCCTCAAAGTATTAGGAAGTCATTGGTTTTTTTTTTTTTTTTTTTTTTTTTTTTTTTTTCCAATCCCTCAAACAAAAAAGAACATTAATAAAACAAATAATTAGATAAATTATAAACTTGATGTACTTTACCTTTTACTACCTGTTGGTATTTGAAGGTCTGATGACTATTTACAATTGGAATGATATTTCCCAGTCAGGGAATATTCTCATTATTTAGAGGTGAGGGTCCTCTTCTAGTTGTTTGTTAAGGAAGTCATTGGGCGTTGTCATCAGCAATTTTATTTTGAGTAATCAATGAATATAATATTTCGGTATTGTAATGTTAAAATAAATTATAGTTATTAATATTTAATATTAATGTAGTTAAAAGTTAATAACCTTATTTTACTTAATTAAAAACATGCCCTTTTCACGTGGCTAAATTTTTATTTTGTTTATTTTCAGGTAAGGATTTTGGTACTTCAGCTATGATCACTAAGGATTCAAATGCACCTTCGCTGATCATAAGGAGCATGTACGTAGTTGTAGTGTTATTTAGTATATGCTGGAAGCTCATACGTATGGTGTACATACCTGTATGTACGTAAGTGAGATAACATCACAGTCTCATATCTCATATATAAACATAAATGTTACAAACACATTTTGTTTAATCATGAGACCAGAATAGATAAATTAGATGGGTTTCATGACGTCATTTAGATTTTGCAGGTGAGGAGTTCCTTACGGTTTTCCTTTCTGACGTCATTGAGGCCGTTAGGCCGCCTGGTCAGTTTTTCTTTGAACTCTGAGAAAAACTTCGAGATTGGCATCCAGCTGTCAAAGATTTTTCTCTATGGAATATCTAACTGTTACTCCGTTCTCAGGCCTTGGATTGCTTGATCTTATGAGATAAAGTGGTAAATCTAGTATCTATTGAAAATGACTGAAAATAATTAATTTAATTAAAATCCTGCTATCTTCCTTTATTTCTATAAATTTTCTTTTTGAGAATTTTCGAAATTGATTTCTAATTTGGGCTGAGTATTAAAAAAAATTGAATAGCTTTTGAGGATATTGAAACTTCTGTTATGGAAGTTAAATACTTTAATTATTCCGAACGTGATGACTGGTTTATGGTTTTTATTTGAGCAATAAAACCCAAAACAAGTTTAATATTCTAATCATGTAAAAATAACTAATATTATCATTTTATATTGTATGTATATAATGATTTAATAAACTAAGAAATGAAACTAGTAAGATAATATCCATGTTTTTTTTCCCTTATGTGCTAAGTGCAAATTTTTCAAAATGTGGTTTATATTCAACACCATTTGAACTATATTGTTCTTGTCACATCTGAAAGTCTTCTTTAAAGATAAGAATTTAGCTATCACTTATCACATTTGCGCACAACATTCTTAATGCTAGATTGGTTGCATATATACATTTAACACATTTATAATGAATATTGCTCTTACCACATGTATGCAAAATACCATCGGTATACTGTTTTAATATGTGCCGAGGTTTCAGTCTGTGTCGTGTGCCTTCGTCTGGATTGATTCGACGCCAGTATATGACGGAATGATTCCCAACCATCTCCTCAATTCCATCTATGGTCAACTATGTATTTATTTTTCATTATTTATTCGATCATGTTTATTGAATCTATCAAACACTGTAAACCTACAGAGTGGAATATGCTAGTGTTGGATGTTTATTAGTTTCTAGACTGGGGAGTGAGGGCATTCATGGTATTGTATTTTATTTTCTTAATTAGACATGTATCTTAACATTTACATTTTTCACGAAAAAATTAGAACGTATTTACAATTTTTACATCAGTATTAAAGTAATTAAAACTGTGTTATACACACTTTTTTTCTTTCTAATAGAGAATTAAACATCAATCATACATTGAATTTTGGTATTCTGAAAACTTTTTACTAAAATCTCTGACGGTTTTAGGTTTATTTGTTTTAAAACAAAATTGTATTAATTTCACTTTTTATCCCAAAAATGATATTTGTATTTTAAAGTATTGCGTTTTAGTCAGCTAATCTTTGTTATTGTCTCTTATTTTTTAGCTGATCTAATGGAAATAATAATATAATTTGTATCTTACATCATGAAAGATTATCAACTTCTCTATTGGGTTTTCGCTTCCGGGATGATGCTCTGGCACAATAAGTATCTAAGTTAAGTTTTTGTTTTACATAATGCTCAATGATCAGTAAATACTATAACCATTGAAATAAACATGTACTCAGTAAGAGGTATCACATTAATATTTATTATTTTTAAACTCTTCCACTCCTGTTTACAAACTATTATTTTACATAACTAAAACTGTTAGCGCAATCGTCGGAGATGGGTATACCTAAACTGGGCCTTATTCCATAACCTTTCGACTGCCTGGTATGCTTTGTACATTATCGATGTCACCACTCGTCATATCGAGGATCTTGTCACAGGGAAGCGTTATTGCGGTCTCCTGTATTTCGTTATTATAATTTTTCCCGTGGGTTCCGCGGGCGTCGTGGCATTTTCTCTTTTGTTTTCTATTGAATTGCCTTTAGGAGATGTTTATTTCTTTCCCTTTTCTCTTATTCATGAATGTTCTTGCCCGTCACGAAGTTACTCGACACTATTCGAATATCAATTATTTTTATAAGAACGCAAATAATCTGATTCTATAATTTTCTTTTCTTTAGAAATAATTCATTTTATAATTTTTTTTTTACTCCACCCTTCTTTACTTTCGCTTCCTTATTTCTCTTCGTACCATAAAACAAAAGAATATAAAAAATAGAGGAGAAAATTATTTTGAAGATCTATTACGCGGTTCAAGTAACCAGAGCGTTACCGCCATTAAAGAAGATAGCCGTCAATATTAGTGATGGCTTCTTATTAAATTCAATCACATTATTGTTATAATGCCAGTTCCTGTTACTTCACCGTTTTATTTCCTTATTTAACTTTTTTCTTGTTACTATTAGTATCATTATGGCTCGTAGAATATTTCTTAAGTCTTAAAACATAATTTCTTTTCACATCAGTTTTATTTGATGACACTGGCCTTCGATGAAGTAACTTTGAAAGAATGATTTATTAGGATTAAAAAAAAAATATTTTTTTTAAGGTGCTGAATCTGAATAATGTAAATAAAGAAAAGAAAGCCCAAATTACCTCTACCTCGTCATTGTTTAATAGGGTTCTTTTAAAAACTATGTTAATGGTAGTTTCGCAATAAGAACCTTTATGTCTTATTATTTCTTACTTATTCTGAGAGTAGATATAGTTTTAAGAGAAATAAACTGCATACTTCAATTATGTAATTTTTAAGTGTTATTTTCATTAATTTTGATTAAAAATGACTGCTTTGTTCAAATTAAATACCACCTAATCCTGTCTCTTGTTAATAACATAAGTCGAGAAAAGTTTTCTGTTTTTTTTTTTATTATTCATAAATTCTTCAATAATATTATTATTCAATATTTCGATCTTTTTAAGTTCAAGCCCTACATTCAGTCCAAAAAAGTGCTCGAAAATTCGTTTACTTGTGAATTACACTGTTTTTCTTGATTCCTATAAAATTCTAATTGTATGACTTATGTGCTTTTTGACCGATTCAAATAAAATTAGGCCAAATGAAATAAATCGTTACCTGAAGTTGTCCAATGTTTCAAGTGCCTCTGCCCGAACTCTTTCAGTCATTAGAATTGAAATTAAAAGAAGGTATTTTTGTTGGTCTTGACATCCGAAAAAAATATATTGGATTACAAATTAAAAATAAAAAAAAATCTGAGTCTGTTACGCAGGTTTAAAAAAAAAAAAACCTTTCATCTGAACAATAGCTAATGGCCAATACTTGGTGATAAATGGTACAATTATATTACAAAATACTGTGCAAAATATGTTTAACTACCGTTGAAGGTATTATATGATTGGCTACCGCTTATTGCTTCAACACATAACTCAATCGGCAGCGAACGAACCCGGTATCTCAGCGATTCCAGTCTTACTCAAATTAGGTGGGATTCGCCCGGAGAAAGGTGATTCGCGACGTCTCGTTTCTCTTCTCTTATGAGTAGTTGTTTTTCATCTCGCTTTCACTGCCTCTTCCAAAACTCACTGACACAAATATTTTAACCATTATTATGAATCTAACAATAGCCTTCTTGATATTGGGTGAAAATAGGATGTCCGTTTAGTTGTTATGACCGTTTTTAGATATTAAAAGCTATTATTTTATATTTTATTAAAAGCTATATTTTTATAAGCTATTATTTATATATATAGAATATGTTTTTAATGATTTTATTTAATCTTGATTCGCTTTCAGCATGACGCAATATTGACTTTTCAATAAAATGTTTAATATTACTCTTGACAAAAAACCATGTTAGGATTTTTTTTCCTTTGTTTTTTAAAAATAATGCATTGCATTTTATTTGATTTTGTAAACATACTTATTATGTAAAAACACTACATTGCATTTTTTTAATCTGATTTAGTGTCACCTTCTGACACGTAGTTTGAAAATGTAATAAAATCTCCGCAATTTATCATTTGGTATTTTTCATTAGGATTGTTTAGTTTTTTTACAAAGCTTGAATTCGTTCATCAAAAGTGGAAGGCTAGACATAGTACCTCTTTTAAAGTTGAAAATCCAGCTTCGGGACAGAATCCGTTACATAATATTTTTACAGAAATAGTATTTGATGATATAATAAATGAATATCATAACTCAGATTTTCTCACGCACATAGAACTTATGTTATAATTTCAACATTACTCCACTGTAACTTTCTTAATAACTTTTAAATTTTTAGTATTAATTGATTTTTTTTTTAAATAGGTAATCATAATGTCAAGATATTTTAAATTGCAAATGATTCTAACGGAATCGATCAGAAAAAATTAAATAAATGACTTATACATTACAGCCGAATATATTGTTCATTTTGAAGATTGGCCGCGAGGCCGCACTCCATATAAAATGAAATGAGTTAAATAGGGATTAGCAAGAAATAGAGAAACAAATAATTTTTTTATTTCATTCCATCCTCTATCTCAAGTCACAGGTTCCCAGTGATATTCTCTCTCTCTCTCTCTGTAATTGTCAAGAGTCAGCTTTTGCCTTTAATAGCTTTGTAATAAAAATAAATTGTCATCATTCAAATATTGGCTAAAAATTTGCTTATGAATAAAAAAATCTTAAAATATTGAAACTAAAATGAAAAATTATAAGCTCAACGCCTACAAGAGTTCTGAGGGCAATTTTAAAATACGCTTAAATGGCATACAATACTGCAATTTTGCATCAAAATTTTCAAATTATTCTATATCTATCGCACAGGGCCCCGCAAGTTCTAGACCCGTCACTGGATTTGGTCTGGAAGATGACGTCTTTCGGGTTGGAAAACCCGAAGCAGTCTGCCAGGTATGCGGATTCGGGAACTCGAAAGCTCTGAGTAAACACCATCCAATTTCTTTTTCAGTTCCTTGACGTTTTCAGGTCAGGCACTTGCTTATTAGTATTTCTTTAGAAGATATTAACAAGTCTATAACTTTTATTCATTCATTTACTGTATTAATGAATTTCCAAAGCCAGATGGAAAAATGAATACGTATGTTCGATGGGATGGTAATGGAACAGTCAATGTAAGGAAATCTATTTGATAGATATTTAGCCAGCTCTGGCCTCAAGTTTTATTCAATATCAAAATTTTAAAAATGATGCATTTTATTGGAAGCATTAAATTTTGATCGTTATTTCTCTTTGGTTACAGATATTACGATTACTTTCTATATAATGAGAAGAGTTTTTTTTTAACACTGGATTTCGTATTGAGTGTTCGGGAGGAATTGTAGTGATTTGATAAAACTTATGAAATTTTAATATTCATAATACAATGTGATGATTACTTTTTAATTCGACCTTTTTGTAACGATCATTTTTTAAAATATCGTAATTTTGTCTGACATTAGTGAAGATTTGTTATCCATTACTTGAACCACCTTCCATAATTATGAAGGCCTATAGGTTAATGAGTCAACAACGAATTAATTGAAATATTAATAATTATTATATTAAATATGTTATTACCTATCTAAATACGTCATTGATATATTGCTATTCATTATCTATAACACTGTTCGGATATCTTATTACAAATATCAATACAATTATAATAATACACACGCACACATATATATATATATATATATATATATATATATATATATATATATATATATATATATATATATATATATATATATATATATATATTATTATTATTCCGCAATAATGGCCATGTAAGGGCAACGCGGATATTTCTCGACTTTCTTATTAGCCGATATATCATCATCTCTCTCTTTCGCTCGTCTG
The DNA here is from genome assembly GCA_948150685.1 of Rhaphigaster nebulosa. Taxonomy (NCBI): domain Eukaryota; kingdom Metazoa; phylum Arthropoda; class Insecta; order Hemiptera; family Pentatomidae; genus Rhaphigaster; species Rhaphigaster nebulosa. Next base: position 83,127,013 of record OX411308.1, read on the forward strand.
TCCATTTTTCCCTTCTCTCCTCTTCTTTTCCACTACAAGGACCTTAATGTATTTTCTGAATTTTTCTCTGTCCTGGTATTCTTTTTATGTAATATCAAGTTTTCATTCATTCCTTTGATGTGCCCGTAAAATTTTATTCTCCTTTTCCTCATTGCTGTTTCAAGTCTTCAGTTTCCTCATACAGTTCTCTGTTTTTTTTAGGCCAGTATTCTTCTAATACTTTTTTTGGTCCGTGGATACATATATAATTTTTGAAACTATTAGACACTATGAAACGTTATTATAGAACTCCGTGTTCCTTAATGAAATAAAAAATAGGTTAGTACTCTGCTAATAGGCGATCTTACTTGCATGTGGCGTCTGAGATAGTCATTAGTGAAAAGTTTAGAAGTGTCTTCATCTATCATGTCGTGTGCAATTAAGGAAATTAAAACTAGCTGCCGGCTTTTATAGTGATTTTTAGCCTGTAAATAATAATAATATTTTCAAACCGATCTTATCCGGTTTAAGCTAATGTGGCAATCATACTACGAAAACGCCGGATCCGTCACACCAGCCCCCTCCCAAACACAAATAGGTCTGAGGACTCAAGGATGTCCGCTTGATCCTTGAAGTGAAAGACATGAGTCATGTGACGTCGCTTTCACTTCCTCACTGGTTACCGAGCCGGGCCGGAACGCAACAGATCAGTCATAGTCTCTTCGACATCTATATCATGGCCAATCGATGTTCGTAAAGTTCCGCAAACATTAAGGGCCGTTTATACAGGAAAAAAAATCCATATTGCCCGGTTATATCCTGGGTTACATTGTTGGCAATATTACTGGACAATATTTGCGACAATAAATTTTCGAAAAATCGAGTTTAGAAGGTCCAAACTTACAGACAGTGATGATCTTCGTTTCTATTGGCTGAGGCGAACGCAACCATTTCGGTTCTCAATTCTATGCTAGATACTGCCTGGATCTTAAAACATTTAATGTGTTGTTTTAATAGTGCTAGATTTTAGTTTCGAATGTTTGGCTTATTAATTATTGTTTAGTAATAATAATAACCTATAGTTATATTAAAGAACCCATACTTTATTTGAAATAATGTAAGCGATTAATAACTTCTTAGTAAAATAATTTTTGTAGTAATCTATATAAAAATAATTTTTAAAGTAACCATTTATATTAAAAATAATAATAATAATACGTAATCGCCTCTAGAAGGAAGAGGAAGAACGAAAAAGTGAATATGAAAGGAGAATTTACAGAGAAAGAAGAGGGTATGGGCCGGCAATATGAAATAATCTCCAACCCTTCTGAACAACGCCGGCAACCCCTCCACAACATCCTGAAACTAGGCAGTGTGGCCGGACCATACGTAAATATTTCATCTGTATATTGCAGCAACATTAGGTGCAACACTATTACAGCCATACATTGCCGGGAAATATGGCCCATTTAAACGGCCCTTTAGTTATATCTTTACCGTACATCTGTAGCGATATTTTATTAGATAGTCATAGTCAAATTTATCAGATCATTTTAGTTAGAAAATTTTTTCTTTAATCGTGGCAATCTATTTTTTTTCCCTTGAAATATAAGTTTTGAATTAGAATATTAACCTTAAGATCAATGAAAATGTTTATATATCTTACTTTTATTTCTTCTGTATTTCATCAGTTCCCATAACTCGTGAAGTAGCGGTTTCCTGAGATGGTCACGAATTTTCATTCAGTTGCTGTGGTTTCGTGTTGAACTATCTTTATTGATAGTTGCATGGACTGGTAGCCATAGAGTACAAGCACTCGGCCTGCGGTTAGACCTAACAATTACGTATTAATTCAAAGCCCGATCAGATTCCAATCTGGGTACCGTTCGGTTTTACAGCTTAGTCTCGAAAATTTGGGACGCCGTTTGGTGCTAATGTTCAATTACTAGAGGAATTCTGTTTTTACTTTTCATTGGCACAGATAACGCAAAGTTAACTGTTTATTATTGGATTGGATCTCAATTGCTTTGTTCGTAATTGTAGAAAGGTTATTTTAATTTGTTTTTTATTTCTTTATTTTTTTTGGAGGGGAGGCGGAATCTGGTTATATAAATCACTCATTAGGCAAGAAAATGTCAATTAAAAAATAAAAAAAAGCTCAACTTTTATCGCTCAGCTCAAAAATCTTCGGTGGATATCAGTTACTTATATCTAAAGGCGATCCCTTATCTGTAGTACCTAAATAAACTTCATTCTGAAACGTTGTGAACAATTCCCTTAGCAGTCTGGAATTCGATATTAGTTGAAAGTGTTTTCTTACTGTTGTTCTCTCTAAAGAAAAAAACAACAAAAAAATCTTACTGTTATCAGTTAATGAAAAAGTCCACTAAGAGGTAAATCTAGTCATCTGATGGTAAGGAATGAATTAGTGCCTTAGTTATGCATTATAAAAAATTCTTTGATTTAAAATTAAATATGAAATTGATTTTTTATAGTAGGCTTTAGAACTTTGTAATGGGTAAAAGAAAGTTCTTGTTTTAGTTAGAATAGTTCGAAGCCATATGTTATGTCCAAATTCTTAAAATGGATTGCTGATCAGCTATTTTTCAACTGTTGTCCTCTCTTTTCAGAAAAAAATTAAAATTCTCTATGGTTTATCTCAAATCACATCATACTTTTCCAACAGATTTCATTCAGCGACACATTTCACTCTTCAACGTACAATCATCCCAATCCACTCATTCCTAGCGCAGTTTCATATTTTATAAAAGTTTTTAAGATATTTATGCAAATATTATAAAAGAATAACAATATTGTTCACTGCCCTTACAAACTGACTTAATATGTCATTAGTATGCGTGATAAATATGAAGTTGTAATATAAGCCTATTATGTTTTGTATGGTAATATATAATAATGTAAGTTGTACTTGTTATCAAGCCAAAAAATATACAAAACTAATAATAATATTAATAAAAGCATAAGATTAATGGTATAATTAAGGAGTAACAATAAGTCTAGTTCGCTATTTTTTGCAAAATATTACAAATCTAATGTTAATTAATTGGAATGTTCAAATTATATCCTAACAATTAATTAACATTAAATCCTTTTATTTAACTTTTATCTGAAATTAGTTGTAGCCTTTCGAACTGATAAATATAAAATTTATTTGACATTTTTGCAGTTTACTAAATTAAAATGTAAACATTTTCATCTTTTAAAATTAGACAAAATGGGAGGTGAAAATAGAAAAAATAGAAATTAAATACTCCTTGAAGATCTGAAAACCCTGTCATTTTTTTAAAGCTTCTCGGTAAGTTACTTTCACGGTCTGATAAGTGTATAATGGATTGTCCATGTGTATACCTAATTAAAAAAATATAATAAAAAATTTGTTAAAAACGTTTTCATAGCGTTTATGTTTGTTCTTGTCTGTGTATTAATTATCCTTTTTTTGTGTGTGATTTTTTATATTCTACGCGATTTGTAAAAGGATACTGCTTCCTCAAGTTATTAGCTGCTTTGCGCTGCTGCAGCATATCAATTTTCAATATAACGCAGTCGTGTTATATAGATTGTCTATTTGTTTTTTTGCTGTTGTACATTGCCCGTGTGACCTTTACAGCTGTTAGGAACGAAGCCGAGAGGAGGGTTCTGTGACAAGGTAAGGCCCACCCCGGTAACCAGAGCGGAGCCAGAAACTGTTCCTAATACCTTTCCTCACACATGGGGGTCACCCGGTCACGTATCTCTCCCTCATCCCTCTTTAACATATAAATTTCAAAATGCATACCAAATTTTATTATTTCAAATTAAACAAGTAAATTGATTATGGACTTAAAAAAATAGAAACAATTTTTAATTTATATTTTACGAATTAAATTAGCAACAGAAGTCACATTATATCATTCTTGTGGCGATGAGTAGTTATTTACAGTTACAAGAGCCTCTGTCTGCTGCATAGCACAAATTACCGATTTTATGGGTTTTGAGAAAAATTCATTTAATAATTACTTATACAAGTAAGATTTGCAATCCTCATTGTTAGTTTTGAATTTATATATATTTAAGTTAAAAACGTTGATTTGACAATTTGTGCAATACATTCCACACATCTATTTATAATATCGAAAAATATTTATAATATTTTTTATTGTAAAAAATATTTTCGAATCTTCTCTATTTTACACTATCATTTAGCGCCTACTGGCTTCAGTGTATAGAGGGAAGTGTTATCTATTCTATGCGTTACCGTACTATTCAAGCCAGAGTGTGAAAGTCGAAATTCTGTAATGTCGTTCTATCATGAAATAAAAGTAGACCCTCTCAGACCGCAATGGAACTGGCATTCTTTTCTGATTCGAGCCTCTTTAACCACTTTTCACAATTCATTAAGAAAATCACTTGTATGTAATGAAAAACAACCAAGAAAATAACAAAACAAAAAAAATAGATGATAGAAAATTTTGTCAATAGGCCAGGATTACTTAATCAACCATAGGTATTTTCTCCCTGATTCAGTTATTAGACTTGGCAAATGCATACACGTTAGCTCCAACTTATCCGTAGTCGTTTTATATCCTATGGGGTCTACATGACTTCCTGTGCCAGCCTGTGGTTAAGGAGTAACTGATTTGTCGTGGCGCCTTTCCGCCACAATGGACCGAAGAATCGAGAAAATCAAAAGAATACTTTAATTTTTTACTGCTGTCAGAAGTGTGCCGATGTACAGATGCAACTTTTAAACTCATCTTTCCAGTCTTCACGTTTAATATTTCATTTAATATATTATCAATGTTCTTCCATTGGGAAATAACTCCCTATGACTTGAAACATTAATGAAGATAATAGGTTACATTAACGTTACAATACTAGTAGTTCAGGACCCCAATGCAAAAAATCTCACCCATAAAACATACACCTAAAAATTTCAGTATAAGTAGAAACACCAGAGTATAGTTCAAAATCGCCCGTCTGGCAGAGATAAAATTCTTACTAATATCCGCCAGACGCGTAAATACGTAATAAATTGTTCTGAGAAAGGTGGACTTTTTTTTTTCATCTTATTTTATTTGTCCGAATTCCTCAATGCTGCAAATAAATTATTTATTGGATCGTAATGTCCATATTTAGTAATAACAATAATCAATTTTGCTGATAATTATTTATATTAGAGCTAAAACTCTGCAAATAGTTCTTGACATTATTTGGGACCACGAGGAGTTATTATTGCCCAATTTTTATTATTCTAATTATTCCAAAAATAATAATTATTTTTAATTTACTGTATTATTATTGATTTATTTGTTAATCGAACATACAATTTCACTATTAGTCTAATAGTATTAAATCTAAATTAGTAGTAATAAATTACGACTGAACTCACCTACTATTTTTTTTACGATTGAGGCAATATGATAGCTAATATACTACAGTTGTTTTATAAACAACATATATTATGTATTACGTTTTTATTTATAATCAACTGTGTGCGTTAAATAATTAGGTTAATTGTAATAATGTACTCACCATTTAGTTTTAGACAATTAGAAATACATGTATTCGAAATGATAAAATATGTAAAAAAATAATTGTTTTTTTAAATAATTATATATTACTTATTATTCGTAATATGTACTGAATATTGCCTATTGTATTTTTATTGTAATTAGATACAAAATAAATAAATAAAAGTTAAAGATAAATACAAACTATATATAAAGAAACAAGTTTTATTGAACATAGATATATACACATAGAAAAAAATCACACCAAATATCACAATTGGATCAAACAAATCAAATTAGAAAAAAGTCAAAATAATTATTCGTCACCTGAACCTTCATTATCAGAATCATGACCGATATGGTAATTAAGTTCTTCTTTCTCTGTAGCATCGATAGGGTTATCAATAATTCGGGATATCTTGGGGAAGAATATATCCGGAATTCCAGTCGATAAAAATCTTGCCGTTTTGGAGTCTGTAGCCAAAGTCTGTTGTTTTCTTCGGGGATAAATGCCTTATTGGCGTTGCACCAGACATTCGCAACGTACATTGTTCTTTTTATTTTGTTGAGAAGAACTGAGTAACAGGGGGAGGGTACGCTGATACATCAACTCCTTTTTTGAGCTTTAATGATGAAGATGCTCCTTTTGTTTCGTATGCTCTTTTGAATATTAATAATCTTATCTTAATATAAATCACAAGAAGAACAGTTTTTCATACCATATAAAAGGCACACAAACTGTTCCATACCTTCTCTATCAATTGAAGTTAGACAAGTCGTTGAACACAATGTAGAAAAAAGTCCTTGGAACTGTGGGTTTTTCAATATCAAATCAAATGGTTTAATCTTTCCTTTCCCAAAAAAAGAAGCTGTAAAATCGCACCCAGTTAAAGCAACAAATTTGTCCCTCCCACACAATGCATTTATGTTGATAACAGGTTTGTCTTTTGATATTTCCAACCATATTCCACAACCGCTGAGAGATGTGACGTGATAAAGTAAGATAATTAGAACATCGTTGTCACTCGATTTAATTTTGATACTTTTCGTGCCTCGTGTAGCTTCCCAAGTAGCTTGTAGTACCATTCGTGTGTCTTCCTCTTCATGGTTGTTCCCGAGATCTTTGACTTCTTGAAAACGGAGTTCATTACCCTCCAAAAAATATACACCGCACTTGTCATCGATAGAAAGATATATAACTTTGTTGTCAAAATTACGAATTAATACAGTGGTTTTCCAATGATCCCACAAAAAATGTGTCAGCCGTTTTTTGAAATTATCATTCCTCAAAGCTTTGATGAAATCTGTTGACATCACCTGTTGAGGACCAAATGAGGAAAAAGGTACTGACCTGTCATCAACACCAGCTCTTTTTTCCCTTTCCATATCTTTGATAGTTGGAACTTTAATGGCATCGAAAATGAGATAGATTTTTCTCGCCTTGGTTGTAATTACTTTGTTCAATAATCTTTGGGCTAAATTTTCATATTTCTTAATGTTCCCGCCGAGAAGATGTAACATGTAGAAACCATCAATAATCTCGCACTGATGTTCGATTGTTGTATTAGTTTCGTCAAAGCCTTCTGAAACACATTTTTGAAGGGCTACTTTTGAAGTTGTGTGCGTAGACCCATCTAAATGACACAGTACTCACTCCTGAGTCTTATATGAATTTATGTTTGTTTTTTTCATTTAAATGAATTGCAAAGTTGGAATTCTCTGTCTTATTATTATGTCCACGTATATGTTCCTTTAATATCTGATTTACTGATCTTCCAGTTTTTCTCGTGTATTTGGCTACACAATCATTAAAAATTTAGTTCGTATATCGCTACTATTTTGTCTTTAGGAGAAAGGAAATATGAGGGAAAACTCCGCCCTTTAAACCATTTACCTATAAACACTCCACCTTTCTTTCATTGTTAGTTCAGTGCGAGAACAAACCAATACAAACTTTTCTGTGTGATATAATCCATTTAAACCTTAGTGAGTACCAACATGTATTAGATTTCTTGTATTAATTAAATTCATAATTCATAAATGTTTTATAATACTGATTTATATTATGTCTAATTTAATATGTATAATAATACCAAACTGTATTTTGAATTGCTTATTTTTGAATTTTTGTGTGTTTTTAGAACTGAAGATGAATGTATAACATTCGAAACTAGTTTTCAATATAAACAAAATTATAGAAGTGGCAAATAATTTATCAATCCCTAATCAAATTATTTATTTTATAAATTTTACATTATAAAACGCAATATATATTACAAAGAAGAGTAGTCTACGGCCTAAAATTATACATTATGAATTAATAATATCAAGATCATAAAATGTTATACACAAATCACAAAAATTATGTTTGATATAAACTTCCAATGTCAATAATGTATTTTTTTTTATTCTCCACTTTTACCTCACCCTCTCCTAAAGTGCCCGGGGCGAACCGTCTCTCTCATCCCAGCCTAGACATGCCACTGGATATCACTAGCTGCATATTTATGAAAAATTATTTAATTTGCTGTAGATTCTTTACTTTAATCAATGTTTGTCAGAAAATTGTAAAAATGTATATGAAGCTGCAATAAGACATGTGGGCTACAGAATAACTAGGTATGCCTGTTGAAGTTGGCGGTAATAAATGTGGCATAGGAAATAGTGAAATAAAATAATACTTTTCAATCTTTAATTCATTTTATAATTTAATTTTGCAGCATTAAGGTTCTATCGTGGACATTACTGCATCACTAATATTACATTGCTATAGCGATTCTAAAATCAGATTTTTTTCAATTTCATTCGTCTGCGTTTAACCATAGCCTGTCTGTAGCTTTACTTTAATATTTCACTAAAATTGTTTGAAGGTTTTAAAAATAAACACGCTTTCATCTTACAACACTTTATCAACTATATTTTAACCTGCCCATACTTTTTTTTTGTTAGCATACTATCATATCAAAGTTGAACTAACTTTCGAGTTTCATGTTGAAAACTGGAATAATACGTGAAATACGTGAGAAACGTAAATCTATCAAAACATCTAATGATTGGGAGGGATCTCATAGTGGTGTTTGTGTTCACCATTATCTATCAACTATTATGCGGTTAAAGTTATCAATTCTTAAAACTGTGGAACTAGCGTTAGGAGCATCATTCGTTCTATAAACATTCTTTCAAAGTTTCTGGTAATGTAAATTTAGTTTGTATAAATATTGTTACCGTATTAGATCAATAAATGTGTGATTTCTAGTTTCTTCGCTAGAGTTTTCATAGTCAGAGAAGTATTCAGAAGAGAATAGTGTTTAGACTAAATTGTTTTCCCTTCGTTGAACTTAAAGAAAAATAAACCCTTAATGGCAATCCGCTTAAAATTTAAAAACTGTATTTTGAGACTATAACTTAAGGACAGGATTTTGGAAATTAATATTTTCCTATTAGGCAGAGAGAACAATAATAGACTTTAAAGAGAATAATTAGTCTACAGTCGAAATATTTTCAACTATGCAATAAGAATTATTTTTAAGTTCACCCATTCCCACTGAACCAGTATCTGCGGCACAGTGCTTAGGAAGAGATTTATATATATATATATATATATATATATATATATATATATATATATATATATATATATATATATAAAGATTTCATAATGAGTTTAATTTTTTCCAAACTGCCCTCTTTGTTCCTCTGTTGCCCTGCATCTTCTTTCCATACTATTTATGATGTTGTCACTAGTTTCCTTAGAAATTTCCTGTCAATGCCTAGGCAAAACCTGCAGTTCTCTGAGAACGGTTCCAGATTGCGGGGAGATAATCTTTGAAGAACATTCCACATGTGTTCAGCTTGCTTTAAGTCTGAATTACATGGAGGATGGATTATTCCTAAATTGATCTCTCAATTTGGTCTAGCGTCATTATCCAGAGATATAAACTCTTTTCCAAGCAAGTATCTGTTAGTTGTTAAGAACTCAGCGATTATTTCCTCAGTGATTATGTGCTGTCGAAATCCCATAGATAATGTGAAAAGTTGCATGACCACCCATGTGAATCCCAGCTCATCCCAAAAAATTGTATAATTTGGGGGGAGGGAACTGAAAAAGGAGGGGGACCGGCTAAAGATTATTTCCCAGAGCTACCGGAAATCGGGTATATCATGTCTCCTGTTATGTGAGGAATTAAGGTGGCTAAATTCTATTTTCCTAGAGTAATACTTCCTACGTATCTTTCTTCTCCGATCCTTCAGATTCTTATAGCCCCTATATTCTTAATTTGTTCACTCCGGGTTCCTCTGTCCCCTCTTTGAATATCAGATCTCAATCTACCGAATGGTATGACCCCTCTCATAGAACTGCAAATCATTCATTTTGGATTTGCCTCTTTCTTAAATGCTTTTCATATTTCTATCAGTTACTCCTACTGAATAGTGTCCTTTAAACCCTATTTGCTGGAGCCTGAGCCGGGCGGAGCGGCTTACCTTCTATAGATACTGTACCAAGATTTCTTTCCTTTCGTTTTCAATTTTAGTTTCCTGGATGTTACATAAAAATGTTCCATATTAAGAATAGTTGATCTGATGGTTTTAATTATTACTATAAAAGTTATACTGATATTGTACGTACAAAAAAAAGTTGTTTTTTTCAAAATAGCTTTGAAAACCTAATAGAAAGTAGCAGTAAAAACTGTAATCAGAAAGCTTCAAAACTGTTCACTTGGTTTCTGATTTAAAAAAAAAGGGGGAAGACCCCACCTAGTTAAGGTGGCTTAACCCTATTTTCCTGGGGCAATGCTTCCTAGCTCTTTTTTTCCCAATCCTCTACTGAGAGCTTCGTTACAGCCCATTTTTATTAGCTCTACACCACTGCCACTTATTTCTTCATCTGGTCAATTAGCAATCTATCGCACCCATGTAAACAATATTCCTTCATGCTAAAAAAAATCACCTATGGCTTTGAAAAATTATGTACAGTTAAATATATAAGTGGCAGAAATATTTTCAGACAAATAAATTTGTAATTTGTTCTGTAATTATTCTTAGGCGGTAGATTGGCCTATAATTAATTAATTTATTTTATTTTATTTGGTTAAAGCATGCAATAGAATTCATGACTTCCTTTTTCATAGGCGAAATTCAGAAATGAAGTTCGTAAATTGAAACCAACGTTATAGAAGAGCCCCGGAGGTAACAAAACCGCCTTTGATTAGGGCGCGAAATTGGACCTCCTTTGATTAGAAATAGCTTGAGAGACCATACTCAACTAGTTTCTTTTTGATCTTCTGACCGAACTGATTGCTTTATTTATTCCTTGTTTATCGATTATCTGCGTTATGTCAGATCTGGGTATTATGCCTTTATGATTCCTGATTTAAAAATAATTGGTGTCAATTTAAAAGAAATCTCTTCTGAAAAAAATGTGTATAATATAAGACTAAAGTGGTGCGACTAAACAATCTAAGCGAAGGTAAGTTGAATTTTTTCCCTGTCCTCCTCGAACCATGAAAACCCATCAATCGGATGTCTTTTTAATTAGCCTGGATAACTTAGTAGTTTAAGAATATCTAATGGGGAATCCAGAGGGGCCGAAAGAGGTGACAGTGCCGTAGAAAAATTAAATAAATGACTCTTACATTACAGATGAATGTATAGTTTTAGGGGCCTCCGGACTCCCTCGTCCTCTTGGGGGTTATTCCATACCAAATCAGCAGACCTCAGCACTAACCAAGGGGGTCCCCGCAATATTGCTTCGCCCAGGGCTCTGCAAGATCAGCGTCTGAGAATACCGGAAAAATTGTTACTTACTCTTTTAGAATCAATTCTCCAACATCATTGAATCAATAATAAATTTTTTGTACGATATAATTTACGCTTAAACATTGTTCGGAGTGTGACCATCTCAACACGTGTAGACACTTAATTTATCTGAAAAATAATCTGGTCTGAGTTTTTCTTTGGTTGGTGAGCATGTAAACATCCTCTTCAAATTTTGTTATTTTTTCTATAGCGAAAATAGTACTGTCTACAGTAAAAATTAACTTTATGCATAATCTTCGGGACATAAATTGTCATTAATTTTCTGAAATTATTAAATATATGACAATACCGATTTAATCTCTATTTAACACGCTTTACAGGGTGTAACAGATAACCTGCCTCAACCCCTCTCCGTTTAAATTCTATAATGAAATTTGAAGGATCCCAATTGGGTAACTTGAAGTTAGTTTGAGGTGTATAGTTTTCTCGATAACTTACCGGAGTATTCCTCAAGCGACTCTAACTCTGAAATTTTCAATGGGATGGAGTATTTTTTTTACGGATTCTGATAGGAAGAGAAATTTTAAGACGAATTCAAACTGGGTATTTTTTTAATCCGATGTGTCCGACGGCGCTAATCACAAAAACGCAAAAACATGGTTTTCATACAAAGTTCCAAATTTCTCTGACAAAAAGTACTTTTTTTTTTAGAAAACTATTGAAGTAAATGTTTTATAGATTTAAAATCACTTTGAAATCAGTTGATTTTCATTTAAAAACGCTATGTGGCTATAATAAATAAGAGAACAGTAAAAAGTGTCAAATGTGAAAAAAAGAGGATTTTGTATAAGCTTTCGAGTATTTGTTTTATTAACCCATTCTATTATCCAATAATTATAAAAGATTCAAATAATAATAACAAACAATAAATCACTCAATAATTTTTTTTTTTTTAAATAATACTTTATGCTGTTATCTCATTTATTTTTGTTATTCTAATACTTAGCGTTCTGGAATGAAAGTAGACTCGTATGAAAGTAGACTAGTTTTTAATTATATACATCGTTTACTTGAATAGTTTTCTAAATAAAATGCTTTCCTTTAAAGTAGTTTGGAAGTTTATATAAAAATAGCTTTTGTCGATTAGCGCTATCTGGGCAGATCGGATCAAAGAAGTACCTGAAATGAATTCATTATAAAGTTTCATATTTTATCAGAATCATTAAAAACTATTACCACATCCCCTTGGATATTCCAGTGTTAAGAGTCACTGGAGAAATTCTTCGGTAGGTTAGTCCAAGTCGGCATCCAATTAGGATTTCCCAAATTTCATTCTGATATTCTAAACATTCTGGAATTTAAAGGGGGAGGGGAGACAGATTATCTGTGGCACTCTATTTCCTTGGCGTTCATATCTCATTAAATTTGGGCTCTGTAAGGTGGAATCCTCCAATATGAAGATTTATATTTCAGATGATTCATAAATGTATCATATGATTTTTCCATTTTATTATATTCTGAAAATTTTATATTCGACTCAAAAAAATATTTCAAACTTCAAAATTTTATATTTAACAAAAACAGCAATTCTATTCTATGCGACCCAATTGCAGTTCAAGTTTTTAACTAAAATTATAAACTGTCACAGAAAATAACGATAGTTGTGAATCTACCGGTAGATATCCAAGTAAAAACTAATAATGGGTGGAACCTTAGAAAAGGAAAGTAAGAATTTGGACTTAGTAGCCTCACCTCCCAAACTTGGAAAAAGAAAAACTGAATTCCATCTCCCGTACCGGAAAAAACGTAGAACAAGATATAAGTGCATCATGTGCGAATCGCATTGCTTATTAGAATGCCACAAGAACATTGGGATAAGTGCACCTATAAGCGATATCAGTCGTTATATAAAATAATTTTTGTGATTAGAAAAAATAAATTTTTAAAATCTCTCTTTCCCGTATTTATAAACTATAAGCCCTTCCTTATTTTAAAATAGCCCCAAGGTTTCGGAACTGGTTGATAGTATGATTAAATATATGTACTTGATATTAATCTTAATTGCTTATATTTATGTAGGCTTGAAATAATGCTGATTATGGGTTAACTTGCTTGTTAGATTAAAAAGGACAATTTATTTATCGACGTCGTTTTTTTGGAAAAGGCATTAACGCCATATATTTTTAACAATAGATATTTTTTAAATTTTATTCTTTATTGTGTAAGATTTATAAAGGTAGCAAAACTTTGATAATTACAATATATTTTTAAGACTTACAGCACTGGTCAAGGCCAGAGTGACGACTGAGAGTCGTCAGTAGCTTGCGTCATCAATAGTTGATTTTTGGACCATTTCCAATTCTTTTTTAATATATGGTGAGAGGGAATCGAGGGTAGTGTTTATGTCCCTTAATAAATCGAAACCCAAATTTCGAATTTCTGGTTCCTAAGCCTTTATCAAAAAACGACGTCGATATAAATCAGGTGTTTTTAAAAATAATAACGAAGCTGTTCAGATATTTTCCTTTGCCATTTTGTTTGTTAGGTTTTCTTCATGGTGTCCAATAGTTAAATCACCGGTTAAATTAATTACATATTTATTTTTTAAATACTTTGTTCTAACCTAGAGGATTATTAGGAGATGCTTCCTATTTGAATGTGAGTGGAACTGAATGCTAGTAGTTTTCATATCTATTGAAAAGAAGCAAACTGGCATAGATGGGGAGAACTAATTATTTGTGAACAAAATACCAAGATTCCAATCTTAGAAAAGTATTCAGAAGCAAATCAGAAAACGAGTCTCTAAGCAAGTAATGCTAAAATGCGTAACGAAGATATAGCACTTCTATATAAAGATAAAAAAATATGTTATCTTAACTTTCAGGCTACACAATATAACTTTATATATGAGTTCTGGCTTGGTGTAAAAGTTCTGAATGTTATATTGTTGCTAAAGTAGAAATTCTAGTTGTAAAAGAAAAATATTGATAACAGTTTTTTGCCTTAATGATTTTCTCTTCAATGTGTTTCAATAACAATTGAAGGTGCCCATTGATTTCTATTGATTCGTACTTCAATTATTCGAATTTCAGGTCTGTTGGAAGGTTTTAACAGCAAATGTTTTGTTGACATCTACTTCTATTGTCGTTTGGTCTCCTTAAACTTTTGTTTGATTCGGCTAGTAGTTCTGCCGAGCTCATTTCATCTGAGGATGTAGGATCTCTATTGTATCCTCTTTAGGTCACTGGAACATGACGAATCTCCACTGGAGAGAAAACCTTCATTTAATTATAGAAGTGCAAACCGGGCTCGATGATAGATACTGTAGGACAGGTTTATTTCTATAGTCTTCAAGTCTGTCTTATGAATTTAACTAATCAAAAAACTTCTATATTGAATCATAAAACTTATTTAATCAATAAACAACATTATATCCTTAAACAACACACTATGTTAGATACAAACATTTGAAATATTCGTTCCTTGAATATGGATCTTCTTTCGAGCATTCCTCTTAATTCCAAAAAGTGGAAAAAATAATAACTAAAACTAAAAGAAATTCTGAGCTCTTCTAATGATTTAACATATGTTATTTATATGTTTTCATTCTCGTAATGCAATGTCTTTTTGGTTAAACATAATGTATTAATTTTATTCCTTCCAGCTTATTAAGGATCACATAATTTCTTTATAAATGACAATAAATTTCGTTTGCCTGTTGTCACGTTGGGATTTGGAGCCATCTAAATTAATATAAAATATGAAGGATATTAATGAACACTTTTTAAGTTCGTCCATTTTTATAGAATTGTATACATCAATTGGTCATGAGCAAAGCATTCGAAGAGAAAATCAAATTTATTTTTCGAAAAGAAAAACTTTTCACCCATGTTCGATTAGAAATTTCTTTTAACTTAGTTTAAGGTTTCTGACTCATCCATCAGTTTTTAACAGTAATAGTAGTTCTGGCTGACAATCATATAAAACACATGAAATACATATATTACACTTTGAAAAATTGGGTTATTGCGGTCAGATAATGAATCAATGCCAAATTAACATGTAGGCGAAGATGTACTAATGATTTATTTTGATTGTTATTGGCTGGTTCAAAAAATACTTATAATAGTATTAATGATTGGCATTCAAGTACCAATAAAAAAAAAATGGAATCATATTTATTAATATTAGCCTTGGTATCTCAGTGCTTCAGGCACCTGTTACCACATTTAGTGGTAATGATTTTTATCTAAAAAATAAATTATTTACTGTATAAGAGTTCTTCTATTCTGCAATGTAGAAAGAACGTACCACTCCTAAATGTCGAGTGCTTCGATATATTTAAACAAACGCTTAAAGGGAACTTTATTAGAATCTTTGCAGGTGTTTTCAGACTTTACAAGTTTCAATTTTCACATAGAACATTTCACCTCCTTGTTTGTGTTGTTACTGTTGAAATTGATCAATTGAGGGCAACGTTCAAGTTGGCAGAGTTGGTAGAGTCAAAGTTGGCACCTACTGACATTTTGTATTACTAAGTTGGCAAGCGACAAGCGATCATCGATAAGTTAATGTATCGAATGTGCTTCGATTTGTATCGACACTTTGAAAAAGTTTTGTGCAACAATCCGTCGTTTGTTTTGCAACTGTTTTGTACATCAAAACAAGTATTTTTCAAGTGATTCAAAAGGTATGTCATTTTCAAGTAAACTTAAGCTGTATTTTATACCACAAACTTGTCACTACACGCCAAACTTTGTTCACCATTTATTTTCACTTTTCTTTTGTAAGATTCACACAATTTTGTAAACAAACATTTGAAAATATTATTATATAAAGTTGTTGATATTGTTTCACTGAAAAATTGTTATGAATTTGATATTAATTATACGGTATTATTGACAGGTACCTTCTGATTGTAAGTCAATAAAGCCAATCAATACCACTTCTGGACTTTATTATTTAACTACCAAGGACCTCTCAAACAAACAAAACAACAACAGTTACGGTAGAGTAAAATTTTATGATGCATAACTCCCATTTGCATCAAACAAATTTTAAAATTTATTACCTACTAATTGTTCATGATATTTCCATCAAAAATTTATTTGAAATATTGAATTATTGCAAGAAAATAAATATTGACGTGTATTACGTTTTATTGTGCTGCCAAAGAATGAAAAACAAATTGACAAATTATTCCGTCACGTTGATAAATTTAATTTAAATCACGAGATTTACCTTAAGACTTTCAGTACAAATATTTTATTCTCTTTTTTTAAATATATGAAAAATATATGATGAGTAGAAATGTTCATGACGTGCTTGGGCTAGTCCCTTGTGGTATTTATCTGGAGTGAGAATAATTATTTTTACTCATTAGGATGCAAAGAATTAGAGTCAACTGAGCCTTATCGCAAAGATCAATAAGTTGTTCATCATGCATTTCTTCTATCAAGATAAGCGGGTGCTCGTATTATTAAAAGTTTAGTAATTTATAAAAGACAATCTAGTTTAACCCGTATTAGGCTAAACGTTTCCTTCCAGCTTGTGTTGTTTTTAAACGAGCCTAACATTGTCGGTAAGTGCTTCAAACCGTTGTGAGGTGGAAATGGAAATTAATACTTTTTACATTATCTTGAAATACTTCATATTCTCAATTTTTTTTTCTCTCTCTTAGATGCCCTAATCCAATTCAGTAACTACAATAGCTTTGTAGTTTATTACCTGTAAAGCACCATGGTTGATGATGATAGAATTCCATTGCCATTTGCTATTAATGGCTGCTGGTTTGGAATTTTTGGAAGAATTAGATCGCATACTGATTAGTTCGTTAGAATTATTATTATGGCCATTTTCATGTCATATTACTTCGATTCATTTTTGTGTAATATAAATATCATTAATAAAAATATTAAATTTTTTAATATCTTATCTTTTAATAAACATCCAATATATACAATTATATTTTATATAATTTATTAATTTATTAAATATATACAATTATATTTTATATAATTTATTAATTTATTAAATATATACAATTATATTTTATATAATTTATTAATTTATTAAATATATACAATTATATTTTATATAATTTATTAATTTATTAAATATATACAATTATATTTTATATAATTTATTAAATATATACAATTATATTATATATGTAATATAATTGTATATATTGTATAATTGTATATATAAATATAATTGTATATATATATATATATATATATATATATATATATATATATAATTGTATAATTGTATATATAAATGTAATTAGATCATACAAATATGCTATAATCAATAAATAAATGGCATACAAATAATTCACATCATATTACTAAGAAAAGGCCAACATTTAAAAGACATAATATTTTAACATTGTTACCATATTTTGAGGGTCAATGAAAAATAATTCTTTTTAGATGATGACAGACTTGAAACTGAGCAAAAGGAGCCCAAAAAGTAGTTAGATGTCATATAATAAATGTAAGAAGTTTGAAAGGGTTTTTGAAGTTGGAAATTAAAATACTAGAATAATTTATTCACAATTTTGTTTTAAGAACTCTTTTATATAAAAAAAAATTGAACTTAAAATATTAACAATTACCCATTCAATCACTTGACCGCCTTTGAATTCAAGTAAATATTGTTTAGCTCCGTTTTTTTTTTTACTATTCAGTCGAAAAATAAATAGAGCATATTGTTTTAGCAATAGCTCGGCTAAAAGGAAGAGTCTCGAGGAAGAGAAGTTCCAAGGGTGGAGGAACTGCTAGAGAAAGTGGAAAAGTGGGACAGGCCAGATTCCACCTGACCTCGCTTTATCCTTTTTTTATTTACGTCCGATGTTGGAATGTTTGCTACGAAGAACGGTGATAAATTACAGTCAAAAGTGGTCAAGATAATTAGCCAGCCTTACTTTTTAAAATTGCCTATAAATTTACTTACTGGCAAATCATATGTCATTTTCCAGCGCTATGGTACGATCAAGAATATTTTTTCTTTTCTTTTTCAATTGAAATTTATTCCAAACTACATTTAAAAACCACAATCTATCATCCAGGAAATTAAAAGTTCAAGGAAAAGTTTTTTTTTTTATAGTTATTTCACATTAATAATAACAATCAATAGATTTTTTTTATTTAACATATGAAAAAAATATGCAAGCTTATAGAATTCGGGTAGCATTCAAACTATTTTTTTATCTTAAACATAAATATATCATTTATGAGATTTTTAAAAAATTCTTTTAAAAGGGCTTATCATAACAGTTATTTTCAGAACTTTTTATTTTCTTACTTAAATAGCAATTACATTTACATTTCTATTAAACAATAAATTTTAGTTGCTTATTTGTTACTTCTGGAAATGTTTCCTGAAGACCTTAGGTACTCCGATTAAGAGGGGGAGTACTCAGTGGTAATATGGCCAAAAAAAATTAAATATTAATGCTACACGATCATAAAAACATGGATTTTTTTTCTTCCATATTAAATTAATTTTAGAACTTTTTATGATCAACTTTTGAAAATTAAAAAATCAACTTAATTTTGGTGCATCCAGCATTCTTATTTTTTCTTTAAATCCAAAATTTTTTATATTATATCATACATTTATTAAACGTTCTAAAAAACATATTTATTTTTTAAATTTACAAACAATTTTTTCTATCAGTTACTTACAAAGCCCACCCAATTCGAAAGATTTTTTTCTATAAAGAATGAACTAGTTCTTCTTTAATATATATTTTTTAATTAATCAGTTTTGACAATTTTTTATGGATTTGTTACTAAAGCCTGATGGAAGGCCACATTCTGAAACACATTATTTTCTTTTTTTTTTTGGTTGCTAATAAAATGTTTTTCTTCGCTCCATTTTGTAAATAATCGATAGAAATAAAGTGTTTGTAAATTATTATTAAATTATTACCACCGAGTGAGGGAATCAAACAGAACTCTGGGACACTTTTAATATGATGCCTATC
Organism: Rhaphigaster nebulosa; assembly: GCA_948150685.1. Classification (NCBI taxonomy): domain Eukaryota; kingdom Metazoa; phylum Arthropoda; class Insecta; order Hemiptera; family Pentatomidae; genus Rhaphigaster; species Rhaphigaster nebulosa. The sequence continues at coordinate 83,146,255 of OX411308.1, forward strand.
GTTTTACGATGTCTTTAAAACTCCAAATTGAAGAGTTTTAAAATCTTCAGACCATAGTTTATCAACCCTGATAATATTGAAATGAAATAATCATTCATTGTGTCTTAGTCATTTTTTATTTTTCATAACGTGGTTTGGGACAAAGAAGGAATGAAGAAATTGATATTTTTTTTCTCTCTCTAATTAATATAATTGCGTCACTTTGTGTTGTTAATTATTACTCTAATAATCATACCTTTATTTAAAAAAAAAAAAATGTGACATATCCCATTGCCAGAGGTGTCATTACAGCGATGTAACAAGGATTTGCCCTTTCTAGGAGAATGACCTCTATACTTACTGTTCATTTGGTTTAATGCTATAATCGAAAACGTCTGAAAGATTTTATTGATTTTCTCTCATGTGGTCAATTGTTTGCAGTATATAATTTTCAACCGAGATGGTAATAAATAATGTCATCTTCTTCCTTATAACCATTATTATTAATTTCTCATGAAGATTATTCTTGATTTTAGTTCGTTATGCTTCTGTAATTAGTTAACATCATCATCAACCTAGTCTCATGCATAAGTGGTAAGTTTTTTATTCATCAGGTCGCAGATTTATTTATCAAAAATAAATCAACTTTAAAGCATCAAATATTGGAATAGATATTCTACTCTACTTGTACACTTGAACATTTATAGCATTTCCACGTCAATTGTAACCTTTTCTAAATCAATTGTCACCTTTTCCATTTCAATTGTAACTTTTTCCATTTCAAATGTTACCTTTTCCATTTCAATTGTAACCCTTTCCAAATCAATTGTCACCTTTTCCAATTCAATTGTAACCTTTTCCATTTCAAATGTAACTTTTTCCATTTCAATTGTAACCCAACTGGACATGAAATAATTCAATATTATTCATTTTATTATTGAAAAATTATTATTTTAATTACATTAATGACTTTTGAAATAATTTCAGCATATTCTTTCGACATTTATTTCGTTTATTAGATAATTGATATTAAGTGCTAATTTCAAGTAGGTAGTTTAAATTTTTTAAATAAAATTGTCGTTTATTTATTTTTAAATATTTATTATTTTTATTTGTTTAGTGGGGGAGGGTGGATTTCATCGATTTGATGATCGTTCATAAGGTTTTCGAAGTTAATGTCAAATTTACTATCGAAATTTTATTCGGCCATGAGTGTTTCTACTTAAATATTCGTTTTCAAAATTCTTCGGTATTGGCATCGTTTACTAGGTTTTCAAGGGCGCTATTTACGAATTCACTATCGGATTTCCGATCGCGCATGCGCATTTCGCTTTTACGTTGCTATTGGAGATTTCTATGATAAAGGGATCGTTTATTAGGTTTTTAAGGGTTCTGATTCCATTTTTTTAGTTAGATTTTGGATCGCGCATGCGCGTTTCGCATATCCGTTCCTGTTGGAGTTTTTTTATGATAAAGGTATCGTTTATAAGGTTTCCGAGTATTCTGATTCCATTTTTTTAGTTAGATTTTGGATTGCGTATGCGCGTTTCGCATTCCCGTTGCTATTGAAGATTTCTATGATAATGTGGTCGTTTATTAGGTTATCGAGGGTTCTGATTCCATATTTTTAATTGGGTTTTTGATCGCGGATGCGCATTTTTCATTTCCGTTAATGTTGGGTTTTTTTTATGATAAAGGGATCGTTTATTAGGTTTTTAAGGGATCTGATTCCATTTTTTAGTTAGATTTTGGATCGCGCATGCGCGTTTCGCATATCCGTTCCTGTTGGAGTTTTTTTATGATAAAGGTATCGTTTATAAGGTTTCCGAGTATTCTGATTCCATTTTTTTAGTTAGATTTTGGATTGCGTATGCGCGTTTCGCATTCCCGTTGCTATTGAAGATTTCTATGATAATGTGGTCGTTTATTAGGTTATCGAGGGTTCTGATTCCATATTTTTAATTGGGTTTTTGATCGCGGATGCGCATTTTTCATTTCCGTTAATGTTGGGTTTTTTTTATGATAAAGGGATCGTTTATTAGGTTTTTAAGGGATCTGATTCCATTTTTTAGTTAGATTTTGGATCGCGCATGCGCGTTTCGCATATCCGTTCCTGTTGGAGTTTTTTTATGATAAAGGTATCGTTTATAAGGTTTTCGAGGATTCTGATTCCATTTTTTTAGTTAGATTTTGGATCGCGCATGCGCGTTTAAACTTTTTCATTTATATATATTATTTATAGTTTACCGTTAGTTAGATTTTCGAAGGTTGTTATCGAGCATGTGCATTTCAAATTACTATTAATGTTGACATCTCTTTGTTATCAGTATCATTTATGAAGTTATCAATCGTCATATTTTCGAATTAACAATCTGATTTTTAATCCCGCGTGCGCATTGCGATTGACTGTTCTTAATGAACTTTTCTTCGCTTATAAGAGCCGTTTATTAGATTTTCAAATGCTCTGATTTATTTTTTGGAATTGGATATTTCATCGAACATCCTCATTTCGGATAACCGCTACCATTGACCTTTTTTCGGTAAAGTTATTGTTTATTAGGTTTTATAGGACGATATACTCAAAAAATGTCAAATATAATTGTATTTGAAATGCACATGCTCAATAAAAAATAAAATTTGAAAAAAGGACTAAGAACCCGCGAAAACCTAATTAACGATTTGTGTTACAAAGATAATATCAATATGGAAGAGCGATGGCTCAATCACAATTTCCATTAACAAAATCGAATCAGAACCCTCGAAACCAGAATCGATATCCGTACCAAAGAAATGTCACTGTAATAGTAATTCGAAATGCCCATGCTCAATAAAAAATTCATTTAAAATAACGGAATCGGAATCTTCGAAAACCTTATGAACGATCCGTATATCATAAAAAAACTCCAACAGTAACGAAAATGAAAAATGCGCATGCGCGATCAAAAATCCAATTAAAAATATGGAATCAGAACCCTCGATAGCCTAATAAACCATTCCTTTATCATAGAAATCTTCAATGCGCGATCCAAAATCTAACTAAAAAAATGGAATCAGAATCCTCGAAAACCTTATAAACGATACCTTTATCATAAAAAAACTACAACAGGAACGGATATGCGAAACGCGCATGCGCGATCCAAAATCTAACTAAAAAATGGAATCAGATCCCTTAAAAACCTAATAAACGATCCCTTTATCATAAAAAAACCCAACATTAACGGAAATGAAAAATGCGCATCCGCGATCAAAAACCCAATTAAAAATATGGAATCGGAACCCTCGATAACCTAATAAACGACCCCTTTATCATAGAAATCTTCAATAGCAACGGGAATGCGAAACGCGCATACGCAATCCAAAATCTAACTAAAAAAATGGAATCAGAATACTCGGAAACCTTATAAACGATACCTTTATCATAAAAAAACTCCAACAGGAACGGATATGCGAAACGCGCATGCGCTATCCAAAATCTAACTAAAAAATGGAATCAGAACCCTTAAAAACCTAATAAACGATCCCTTTATCATAGAAATCTCCATTAGCAACGTAAAAGCGAAATGCGCATGCGCGATCGGAAATCCGATAGTGAATTCGTAAATAGCGCCCTTGAAAACCTAGTAAACGATGCCAATACCGAAGAATTTTGAAAACGAATATTTAAGTAGAAACACTCATGGCCGAATAAAATTTCGATAGTAAATTTGACATTAACAACTTCGAAAACCTTATGAACGATCATCAAATCGATGAAATCCACCCTCCTCCACTAAACAAATAAAAATAATAAATATTTAAAAATAAATAAACGACAATTTTATTTAAAAAATTTAAACTACCTACTTGAAATTAGCACTTAATATCAATTATCTAATAAACGAAATAAATGTCGAAAGAATATGCTGAAATTATTTCAAAAGTCATTAATGTAATTAAAATAATAATTTTTCAATAATAAAATGAATAATATTGAATTATTTCATGTCCGGTTGGGTTACAATTGAAATGGAAAAAGTTACATTTGAAATGGAAAAGGTTACAATTGAATTGGAAAAGGTGACAATTGATTTGGAAAAGGTTACAATTGAAATGGAAAAGGTAACATTTGAATTGGAAAAAGTTACAATTGAAATGGAAAAGGTGACAATTGATTTGGAAAAGGTTACAATTGACGTGGAAATGCTATAAATGCAACTTTATCAAACAATTTGCTGCCGTATCAATTATTCTGCCAAGACTCGAATATTTTTTTTATTCGGATTATTCATGACAATTAAATTAAGTATTACGGTATCTTTACTTTTTTTTTAAATTCAGAAAACTAATTTATATATTATGAAAAATGTCTGATAAGGACAGATAAACGTGATTTGAATAGACGTCTTGTCTTATCATACTTTTTATTAAAGTTTGTAAGTAAAGGTTGAATAACTAGCACTCTTCGGTATGGCATTCGTATATATTTGGTATTTATTCATTTAATTATTACTATAATATATTTTAATTTGTCTTTATAGCTAAGAAAGGGATAATTAATCTGCTTTAAAAACAGCCGTGATGGTATTTGGGATGAATGTGTTGATGAAACCTAGATTTATCTAAGTTCTGAAACTAATTTCAATTTCATTTTGGCCAAAACGGCTAACGTTACCTTGGCGTTAGAAAAAAAAATTAAATTTAAAAAACATATCATTGCCCTCAATTTTAGTATTCACGAGGCAAAATATTTTTTTTATCAAAACTTAATGACAAACTTAATAGAAATTTAAGATTGAGCACACAGTTTCACACAAACCTGAAATTGTTTAGTCTGATTCGGAGCATGTATTGACGCTTAATAAAATTGTTTAAAACTGTAGAAACAGAATGAAATTTCCAACTTCACTTGCACTACTAATTTGAGATTTGTCAAAGAAAGTACCAAATCTTGTACAGCTTCCGCATTTTTTTCTTAATACGCTAATTCTTCTTTTTACTCGCTCATTGAATCGATTGTAATTTTTTATTTAATTGATGTGATAGATACATGTTTGTTTAAAAGATACTTTTTTGTGATTTGAAATCATATTTTCATTGATTGACAGATTTTTTTATCTTATGGCTATAACTATATTTTTATCTTGCTAACTTCATCTTGGACTAACTGAAATGGAAACAGTTCCTCGGGGTAGAAAAGAACTTGCTGAATAAAAGCTGCTAGTGAACCGCTACGAACTGTTAACATTTCTAACCGTTAAACCGTTTGCTACGGGTTCCTCTCAGTAGTTGTACGGCAGACTCCCATACGTATTCAACTGTCTTAACGATTCTTGGCAATAACGGTTCCAAAACGTCCCATTATCTTAAAATCTTTCTCGTCTTCCCATTTCTTTAGTCATGCTCCAGTCTTCAATAATCGCTTTGATAGTTTTTAGTATTTTACTCAGAATATCACTAAATACCATCCTATCCCTAGTGATAAAATGATTTTTCGTTTTTTCGACTAACTAAAAATTTGCTATATGCAAATAGCCCAGTTAAAACAGTTAGCAATGTTAAAACATTGTCTATAAACAGGATTATTTTTGATAGTGATATTTTATTATCTGCCTCAACCTAATTCTGAACTTGGAATCATTACCGAAGAAAAGGAATTCTTTATTTTTCTATATCGTTATTATCATAACTAACACATCACTACCGCTTTTAATTAACTATATTGAGCTTAAAGCATGTTCTGCGATCCAACTCTTTTCTTATTTTAATTGTTTCAATGTAAATTTTATCAGTATCATACTCGATGTCATTCTTACTCTAAATATCTTACAACTTTCTACCGCCGCCTGAAATTCTTAGTAAGTTGTGTAATTTAGTTGTTGGGTAATACGACTACATTAATTAAGTCTTCCGGGCTTCGCTTAAGTGACACAATGGTGTCAAGCTTTGTTCGCTCTGGATTTAATTATAGGTTTCTTTGGGGTGTTCTTTAGCGTATCTGTGGGGGATGTTGTGATGAAACAATGGCCTGTCATGAACGTTTGTTCTGATTTTTTACTAATCAAAAGAAGAAAAAAATTGTTTTAATAAAACATCAATCCAATTCATATGTTGGACCATTATGATCGTCTAGCATGTAGCTCAGTCATGCATTATTTTTAAGCCCTAAAAAAAGGCATAGAATCGTAAGAGGTGAAGACAACTCTTGAGGAACAATCAAAGTTGCTCTTCAACTAAGACCTTAGCTTCAGAGAACATTTTGAATTATTTTGTAATAGTAGAAGTACATTAAAAAACATAGTAATTAATAACCGAAATTTATTGTTACTCATTAAAATGATCGCGATGTGAAGTCAACAAATATAAATATTGAGAACCGTTTATCAAAGCGTGTAAAAATTGAAATCTTTGGTCAGCTAGTAGGATAACGAAGAATTATGCCTTATAAGCAAGGATTATTTCATTATATTTCCGTTGAACTCACTTCCGGGCCTGATCAGAAACGTTACCACATTCGAGTACTTCATTGTCGTTTCAGTCTTGCATGAGATTTCCGTGTGTGATTGTCCTAGGCAGCAGATTTTTTCTTCAGTGTTATTAAAAGGTATCATATGATAGAATATCGTAAATTTAAAAGGAAGGCTAAAGATGAATTTATGGATTTAATTTAATCATGTAGTTTTGCCAATTGCTCTTTGCGGAATGTGGCCTAAGATGTTGGGATACAATTATCAAGTCTTTATTAACTAATAACAAACACCTTGTCATCGGTGTAAGATAAAATTTAAAAATATTTACTTGATTCTTTCTGAATAGGTAATTATGACTTATTGCTTCTATTAGAATGCATTTATACTTTTGAATCAAGGCAGCATCTTGGCTCACAAAAAATAAATCCAAATTATTTGATTTCTTCTTTTACTTAAAGGTCACAATAAAGTACAATAGTGTTTAAATTATATGTTTTTTGAACGTTTCAACGATACTATGTCCCCTAATTAATGTAATGAAAGGTCAAACATTGAAACTAATTAACCAAATTATTTGTATATTTGAACAAGTATTTTGGGAACCATATCTAGAGTGTGGACTTTCAATTAAGAAGAAAGTATACTCTGGCTGGATCGCAGTATTATCCCAAGGTTAGCCTTGCCAATAATTACCAACTTACAATTGATTACCACCCACTAAACCTATTACCTACAGGGCAATTACTATTGCTCTATATTTGGGCTATGGGAATCAATACTATAGTATTTGGATCGAGATGCTTTCTTGTAGCGAGAAAGTAAGTTCCGCCTTAATGCAATTACATGAACACGCCCTGCGTATATATCATTGCCTTTCCTAATCGAGTGGATAATAGTAAATACTATTGCGTCTATAATGGTCTATAGGTAATTTGGTTATACGTTTCGTATGTAAAAAATAAAAATGTTTTTATTGACAATTTGAATTTTTATGAGTGAAATCATGAATGAGTGATTCTTAGTCAAATATAAAGAAATAAGAAGAAACATAACTAACAAACGATTAATATTTACCGCTTCACTCACTGCAAAATCATTGGTGATTATTTGGTTTTAATAGTAAAAGGAAGCTATAAATTAAACCTATTTTTTAACAATTATTTCTTGAGCTCCATTGGTTTCCAAGATTCCAGTTCATGAGGTGCCAGAAAATTATAATGACGTTCAGAATATAAAATTCTTAAATGGTGTAAATCTTTCAATTTTGAAGATATCGAAATGTGATTTGCGGGGTCTTTGGTAACATTTTAATGTTAATATACTTTAATAAATGAGTGTATTAAAGTATAGGTATTATTTGCAAACCCCAAGATTTCGCCTCGCGTCAACCGCACGTATCGCGTCAAAATTAAAAAGGAATAACGGTTGATGCAGCTATAGAAGTAGACGAAAAAAAAATCATGGTCTGATTTTACACAGGAAAGCAGGAAATTTATGTTTTGTGTTTTTTTAAGTGAACCACGTTTTCTCTTGAATAGGAAGGCATCACTCAAAAACTATTGAAGGTAATTAAGCTCCAATTATACCATCGTAAAGTAGACAAAATTCCATTTAAGAAGTGTAGTGTGGTTTAAATAAATCTACTGTAGAGGGATTTTCAAGTGGAACAATAGTGAAAAGTCACTTGTGAATGATTTTCTCAGCCACCTGCTGGGCTACAGATACCCCACTTTCAGAAAAACCTCTCCTTTTATTAAGCTTTGATTTCGTATAAACGAAGTTGAGCATTCTTCTGGAATCGTCCTAGAATTGGCAACCGGTATTCCAAAAGCGATGGGTGGAATTCGGTTTCCCAGACAGAGATGTGTTTTGAGAAGGAAATCTTTTAAACTCACGTTGTTTCTAGTGATGAAAATAACACGAAAATACAGAATAAATTGCTTATTTGTGAAATAAATAAATTTATCCTGTACTCTTAAATTTACATGATTGTATATGGGGTGTCCAATATAAATTGGTGCATATGCTTCTCACGGCCAAACGGATGATTCAATTAAAAAATGCCAGACAAAAAAGGCTTAGGTCTACTATAGTTACACCAACAGCTATTGCTTTTTAATTTTGACGCGCGACGAAAACTTGGGGTTTGCAAATAACATATTTTTTGTAAATATGTTAATAAAATGTAAATAACGATCATTTATAGTCATTAAAACGTTATCAAAGATCTCGCAAACCGCATTTCGATATCTTCAAAATTGGAAGATTTACACCATTTTAGAATGAAGTCTCCAGTCTGATAATAGGATAACGAAGTATTATATCTTAAAAGCGACGATTTTAAGAAATTAGAATTCTGTTTTATTACAATTCATTATATTGCCGTTAAGCTCACTTCCTTGTGTGGAACACGTTCCGGTTGCTACAACGAGCCTCAGTCTCGTTCCTTGTAGAAAGAAAAAAATTATTATTAAAACTTAACAAAAAATATTATTTATTCAGCAACAAGTTCTAGAGTGTTCCTTTACTAACTTTTTTTTTTTTTACGATATCTTTCTTTCACACGCTCATTTTTGTTTATTTGTTCGCTCACTTTAAACAATATATTTTTTCTGACTTGTTATTACATGAGTTAGATTAACACAATTTTGTGGCGTTGTAGTTGAAGCATAGATTAGAAAATGGTAGCTCTTTCTGCAGGAGTCCTATCGAGGCAGATTATTGCTCTTGGACATAATTGTAGTTACCATTTTTATCCAATAATGAAAAATATGTGTTACACAATGATTATCACACCTAAGTGAAGCTTAGCAGTTAAGTAAATTTTGGGGCCAGACAATTATATGTCTTTAGATAAGTACCTAATAGCCTTGCAATTAGCATTAGCGATACCTATTTCCTGTTTTTACACAACCCGCATTACCGGTCTCTGTCTTATGGAAGAACATTATCTGAAAAAGTGATTTTTCGCTTTCGGATTATTTCTTTTTATAAAATCCTTTACTCATTATTTTAAGGTGTTATTTGTAAGAGTTGTAGGTTGAAAATGGGGTATAGACACATATAATGACATTATCAATCTAAACGGTTTGAGGTGTGTTTCGGTATAATGGTTTAATTTTCTGTATAAATATTTTTCTTAAAAATCAGTACATCTTTAATTGTGTTTCATTCATGCGAACGGTTATTTTCTGAATTATCGGAGAAAAAACATGAAATATTATCATTTTCAATTCTTTTGGAAGTTTTTAGTAAATGCATCTTCATACTTCTTGAGCCTTTATTTCATTTTGTGATGTTTCGGACTTATATTATCCATTATCAAACTTCTTTTTTTTTATTATCAGTTTATCTAATTTTTCACGTTAAATTGATATTCGTCCCAAATAAGGCATAAGAAGTATGAAGATGTTACCAAAAATTTCCAAAAGAATACAAAATAGATATAATTTTTAAGCTTTTGACCATTCCTGAATCTATTTTGACTAATTTTATCGTACGAACGTACGTACAGACGTATCTCGCATAACTCAAAAACGGGTAGCAGTAGTAAGTTAAAATTTTGGATTTAGGATTGCTGAAAAATCTAGTTGTGAACTTCCCTTTGTGATCACTACATGATTACCACTGAATGATTAGTGGTACTTTATTTGAAGGTCATTATTTATAATCATCAAAAAGTATATTAAAACCAGATTTTCATCAAAATTTATATTAAAATAATTATGTTTTAATTACCAATTAAATAATAATTTATATCCTATTTACCAAATTTGAGAGGTTTTACATTAGTAAAACATCTCAAATTTGCTAAATAGGACTTTTATATCAATATGAATGCATTTACTATATTTTTGTTAAAATTGGTGAGCCGTAAAGGGTACTTTACTTGAAGGTCATAATAAACTTACATAAAAAATTATGTTAAAATTAAAAACAGAAATCATACTGTTCGGTGATAAAGGTTACAAACGCGATTTTTTTTCCACTCCAATTAAACATTTGTATTACTTGTTTTAAGTGTTAAAATTGATTGACTGGTTATCCTCCCCGTTTGTGAGATGATCAAGTCTGCAGCAGGAGAATAAAATATAATTTAAGTGGGTTCTTCCACTTAAAATGTCGAAACTGTCGATTTCCAATGCTTTTATCTAGTGATATTGACGGTTCTAATGTTGTCATGGAACACGAAGAAATCTCTTGGAAACTAGTGAAAGAGAATGACATATAATAACGGAATGAGACCTCTAGAAACAAGATTGTGTGTGTGTGTGTGTTTATGTCAATAGATGGATGTCGCGACGCCGTGTCGTTTTTGAGATATTGCAATCTTCGGAAACTAGTAAACAATTTCAGGTAAACAATCACTTTTTGAGCCACCTATTTATAGTTTATTAGGCGGACAAGGAAGTCATGTGTTGTCCACATCAGATATTTTTCCCTTGCCTTCTTTATTTGGTTGCAGTTCCTGAGAATTGTTGATTGAAATATCGTTTCATGATTATTTTATTGTTTATTTAACAAACTTGGGCCCGATATTAATCACTAGATCATGTTCTATGAAATTTAAAATTATTTTCTCTCGAGTACGGATTACAAAGAAGCCGCCATTTTAAATATAGATGAAGATAGCGGCCTTGCTGAGGTCAGGCGGTGCCAGTGTGTCACTTTCCCTTGCGCGGCAATGACCCTCGTTGTATTGACCTTCGTCTTCGGCTTGTTTACCTCCTTCTCTTTCACTGTTCTCGTCTTCATTAACAAACCATTTTCTATTTGCCATTCTCTGCATTCACCTTCCATTCATTACCCCGCTCCTGGCGTGAGAGAATTCATAGTAAAAGTTTTTTTTATTATTTGAGACGGCGTTATCCGGATTTCTAGCTGTAGAATTTCTATTAACCTCATTTGCTTTGATCTCATGTCGGAAACGATTATCATTATCGTTTAAAAAACATTATCTTTGTAAACTTTATACAACGTTTATTCACTTCTGCATAGCATAAAAATTGTAATTAATCCGTGAAAGAATACATTTCTCATGTAATTATTGTCTTTTCAGGAATATATTTTAGGAATCAATTTGTTTGGTCTATTCTCTTTTAGATACTGTTGTATAAAGATGTATGTATTTTTTTAAATAATTATTATTGTACCTAGAATTGTTTTTTTTTATGAATTAATTATATGTTTACTTTTGATAATAGTTTTATATTTGTAATTTGCTGTAATGTTTTGCAGTTGGTTGCATAATATTTTGTTGTATAGAACAGAGAACGTGAATATGGCCAAAAAAAGGCCCGAAACGTTGTTTGAAATCATTGTATAAATGGAAGAATTATATAAGGAATAATAGTTATTCCTGAAAATACAATAATTATATAGAGAGTTACATTTTTTTGAAATGGAGTTATATATCAGTATGTTCATTTCGTTCAGTAAAGTAAGATGGTAAAAAGAAACAGCCGGAAATGTTGATGGCCGGTTTATTAGAAGCGTTTGAAGAATACCTATAGACTGAAGGAAGTAGGAGCTCCAAATTTTTAAACTGTATTTTCTCGAAATTCATTAAGGGTGATTACTCCCCTTTCTTCCGTAGTCTCTTCATGTTCAATGATAATCACCATTTTTTAAAATCGATCCATCTGTTTTTTATTAATTCATCTATCATAGAAATAAAAGAGGTTTTTCATGCATTAAAACTTTGGTACATAACAAAAAGGAATGGAATATGACTGAATGTAACGTCCGCATAAAACATTTCTCAAAACTCTGAATTAACCCCGCTTATACTCCTATGTTTTTTCATGAAACGGTATAGTAGTTCCCCCAAAAAATGGGAAATCCTTTGATATAGTAGACGGGGGTAGCGACTGTCAATATTTTTTTTAAATATTTTTTCCGAATTATAGAACCTAAAACTTATAAATCAAGTGAGATTTAGACTTTTTTTTTTTTATTCTTACACCTTCTTTCTTTAGTTTAGGTGGTCGAGGAAGCAAAAATTACATTTTCTCTTTATAATGTAAATGTCCTTGATGTTATAGTTTTATTTAATTACATTGCCTCGTGGCCTGTTGTATTTTAATTGATAAATCTATTTTTTGAAAAATAAATTACGTTCGCATTTGACACCTTACAGCCTGCTCCTGATTTGAAAGTTATTGTAATCCTGGATGGTTTCCAACCTAACTTATTCCGGAATATAACTAATGTAAATTAATTGCCGATTGCTTTTATTTCTCGGATAAAAATTTCCGGATAAAAAAAATCTTGGATTCATTGGATTCCAGAGCTTACCATATCCCAAGACTGGTTTATTTCGAGACTGACGGAAAGATTATCGTATGCTTAATTTTAAACGTGGGCCTAACTTCTAAACCAGCAACTGGCCCTTTAATTATTAAACTATTAGACAGTTAATTGTGGAATATTTTAAAGCACCCTTTAAATATGATAATTGTAAAATAAATTAACTTTTAAAAGCATTACACTATAACAGACAAGAGTAACTTGATAATGTAATACAATTATTGATAGAATAACATAATAGTATAATGGTTCTGTACTATTTATCGCTATATAGCGGATATTCCTATATCCGTGCTGAAGATTGGATACCATCACGCCACTGTACTGCAAGTCTTCAACCGAATTAGTTGTCTCAGGCTTTAGATTAGTATTGTACAACAAATGTTATGTAGAGCATACTTTCTTGTTTAATTTAAGCATTCAATTTATCGGTACTAATTTTTGTGCGAGTTAGATATTTAATGCTACGTTTCCATAACCTAAAAATGTCAGCAGTTGCGAAGCACTTACACTAAACAAGTTCAACAGCGAAGGTAAAATCGCTGACTAACTGTTTGACAGCTATTTTCACTTTCACATTTTTTTCTATTCAGCTGCCAGTCCTCAGCGAAGGCCTTGTCGTGATCGGCTCTCGGTCATGGAGAAAACAGATGCAAAAAATTCCTTCTATCCACATTTTTTCCCATAGCTGCCCGTCCTTCGGATTAAAGGTACCTGATGGTTTCGCTGTCGTATAAGGAATGTGTAAGTTTTGAGACCATGAGCCTTGATATCATGTTTTGTCAATAGTAACATTTTCGTAAATATTAATGATTCATTATGTATTTCTTAAATTTTGTTAGAGACTATTTCATTGATTTTAATATTTAAAGGTAATGCTTGATTGTGTTGGTGCTTTATTGTGCAGTGTGTATATGAGAAGTTTAAACAAGAATTATAAAAAAAATTATTATGGAACCATCTTATGGAGGTAATACAAATTTTTATTGAAAATGTTGATTTGTAACGCCTATTTGACATAGAAAAATTTAAGATTTGAAATTAACTGAATAATTTTAAGGTGTAAAATATTCACTTGTCAAAAACGCCTATGTTTTTTTATTAGAAATTAAATATTTCATATTTATAGTTAGTTATGCTTCCTAGTACAAGACATGGTGGTCATCAGACTCCTATTTTTTAGGGGAAACAATCGTTTACATGAAGAAAAGAAAGCATAAAGAAGAAAAATTTTATTTTTAATACTAGAAAATATTCCAAATATGTTTATATTTTTTTTATTTTATTTTTTTTTCCAAACCCCTGGATACTTATATTTACAGTTATTTACATTTAATTTGATGTTTTTCCTTTTGCTGAAGCTGGGCTTCATTTTAAGGAATTTTTGTGGTATTGGTATTTACATTGTTATTTCTTATTTCCTTCTTATTATAACAAAAGTGTTGGGGCACACTTTATTTTTCTGTTTGTTTTTCTTTATACAACTAATTTAAACCTAATCTAATCAACTTAACTAATATCTTAAACTAAATTTAGTGTCTATTTCACATTCTGTTTCCTTCCACTACTTTCTGCCATCTAAGTGGGGGTGGTGCTGGTGTTAGTGTCCTAAATAGTGGATTTGCTGATAAATTCCGGGACCGTTGGTAAATCTAGCAGGGTGTGAAGTTCATGAGCCTTTTTCTTCTTCCACGTCGTTGTCCTTACTATCTTCCGGAGCATCGAGTCTTGAAATCTCTGGAGGAGCCGCTGCGTGCCACCGGTGAGATGTGTGAACAATGGAGCCCCGTATAGCAGTGCCGGCCTTAGTATGCTCTTGTACACTTGCAATTTGAGGCGGAGTGAAAGCGCTGACGAAGTCAGTAGGTGGTAAAGACGATAAGATCTTCTCCTGACCGTCCTAGTCTTTTGATATAGGTGGGTACTAAACTTGAGATGCCGATCAAGCTTCATACCCAAGTATACTATGGAGTTAAAAGGCGAGATGACGGTGTCTGCCACCTGGAGAGTCCTCGGCAGTGTTGATTTCTTGCCCTGTTGGTGCGAGAACACTACACAGTCCGTTTTTGCTGGATTGACCTGTATGTTGAGGTTTTTCAGCTGTTGAACTATCTCTTTACAGGTTTCCTCGGCCTGTTTCAGTGCATGTTTGGCGCTCATACTGGTGCTTTAGATGGCTTTTAAAATTTTATTATATGAGAGTATATATATATATCTCGGTCTATCCATATATCCTAAGGGAGTATATGGCTGCTAGCTTAGGTTACTATCAATCGGAATTAAATACATTTTTATCTCATTGACAGTGATTTTAAATAATTAAAAAAAAAAAACTATATAATTTTATAAGCTTGGCTTTGGGCTGATTTTTCAAATTTTATCTTTTTTCTTACTGTGTTTAGTTTGTCTATAATTTCTCTAATGTCTCTAAATTTCATACTTCATTCAGAAGTTATATTATATTATGGATTTTGATGCGTTTTTCATAATATTTTTTATGTTTACTCAGTCACATTTAAAATATCTTCCTTTCCGTTAAAATTATGTAATTATACATATATAAATGCCTGGAAAAAAATTTGGCATCAAGTTGACAACAGCAATATGTTAAAAACTATTAAGTATGCAGCAGGATCATAGAATTTTTAATCTTGGTTCGCATAGAAGTTAGGACTAAAAGTTTACGAATAGTTTTCCTGATATTTATAAACTGCTACATGCTAGACGGTAAACGTTCACTAGAATGTAACAAATGTCAGCAACAACTCACCATAAAACAAATACTTGAAAAGTGTAAACTTTGCAGGAAGGAAAGAAGAAATAATGGCAACGATAACCAAATTACGGTTCCTCTGACCCAATGGTGTGCTACAAGACACCAAAATATGCGAATAAATTTCTTATGTTATTAAACCATAATAATTACTATTAAAAAAATAAATAAAAAAAAAATAAGAAGAAAGTTCTCCAGTGATGTGAGAGGTTGCCAAAGAGAATTTTGATAGGAGGGTCCAGATGAATGTCTAGAAACCTGTAGCCTCCAGTCAGGTTCTCAAGTATTAAGGTTAATAAGCAGGTTTCTCCAGTCCATCAGGGTTCTTTCTGGTGTGTTAGCAAATTGTGATTCTCATGCCATGCATGAAACCTTCGTTTTAAAAACTTTCATAAAGAATAATTTAATAAAAATATCAATAATATGAAGTAACAGTTTAGTCGTAATATTGTTAGCTCTAATATCTTCTTTAGCATTAGGATAATTTTTCTAAGATATTCAATGTTTTGATTGAGAAATAATCACAAAGTATTCAGTTTATTTCAACCATACATTTATTAATTGATATAATGAAACCAATATTGCTACACTTGCTGTATCATAAGGCTGTATTAATTTTTTATAAGTTTTTTTTTCAGGTTTTTTAATTCCAGGTATGATGGATGCCCATAATTACATACTCAATCCCCTCTTTTTTTCAATCAACGGAAAATAATATGACGATGGTATATAATAAAAAATGTCTATCTGCAAAAACCCAACGTAACTTACAGGAGGTGAAAAGAAAAAATAAATTTTTGAAACGCTTAAATTCGACTTAGGTCATCTTGTCCCCTTATTTTTATAACTTTAGCATTATATATGTTTGCTGTTTCTGAAGGTAACCATGACCAGTTTTTATTCAACATAGGTACTAACCCAATATTACTGTAATATTTGCAGTTAGATATTTTTCATTATTTATCTTCGAAAAACAGATTGATGATTATATGAATTATAATCTATCATATGAGTCGTTTGTTTCCAAAATAAATCTCAATCGTCTGTGGCAAATTTTCTTGTACCGCGAAAAACTATAGCCTATTCCAATGTTAATATCAAAGCCATTTTTTTTTTTAATATATTAGAAAAATCTTCATTTTAGTACATATTTTCAAAAATCGCTGATTATATTAATATTAATTAAACAGCATTCAAATAGGCCGCGATTTCCAAAAATAATCGTTTAGAATTTATTTTGGAAATAAACGACTGATATGATTTTTATTTATTTGATTCAAACTTCCAATCCAGTCATTCTAAAACTATATTATCATGAAAAAGTATCCGGAATCATGTTAATAAAATATATTTGTATTATAAATATTGTTAATATGTTAAATAAATGTTGCTGTTTTTTAATATATGATTCAGTTAGTTTTTTATATAGATAACTTATTTAATATCCAGATGGATTTTGTCAAAACGATAATTAGCATGTCTCACAGTTTGAAAAAGTTGTTTACATTTTTACTTCCTTGTGCGAAGTAAAGGAAGTATTGTAATCGCGAAAATTTTAGAATTTCAGATTTCGACGGAAATATCCAGTTTGATCATCCTTGAATCCATTTTCACTAGTTTCGTCGTGGCGTCTGTACGTACGTTCGTATTTCGCATTAAGAAAGTTAAACTTTTGTATTTAGGATTGTTGTAAAATCTAGTTGTGACTGCTTGATTACCGGAAGTGGTACTTTACTTGAAGGTCATTTGGTTTGATTTCCATCAAAAATTATATTAAAATATTATACAAAACTTCTCAAATTTGGTATTTAGAACTTATATATTGATTTAAATACCATACTAGATTTTGGTCTAAATTGGAAAACCGGAAGCGGTACTTTACTTGTAGGTCATATTAGACTTTCATCAAAAATTATATTAAAGTATAATGTAAAACATCTCAAATTTGGTAAATAGGACTTTTATATGGATATAAATGTATTTAATAGATTTTGGTTAAAATTCGTGAGCCGAAAAGGGTACTTTACTAAAAGGTCATAATAAGCTTACATCAAAAATTATATTTAAATTAAAAGAGAAATCATATGTTTCAGTAATAAAGGTTACTAACGCAATTTGGTTTCCAATCCAATTAAACATTTTTATTACTTGTTTTAAGTGTTAAAATAGGATGTAAAATACTGGTTTTCCTCCCCATTTTTTATTGTTTTATTGTTGTCACGGACATGGAGAAATATCTTGGAAACTAGTTACCTACTGAAGGAAAACGACGTATAATAACGGAATGAGACCTCCAGTAACAAGAGTGTGTGTTTTTGTGTGTGTGTGTTTGTGTCAATAGATGGATGTCGGGACGCCGAGTGTCAATTATCGGAAACTAGTAACCAAATTCAGTATCACTTTTTGAGCCACGAATTTATAATTTAATAGGCGTACAAGAAAGTCATGTGTTGCCCACATCAGATATTTTTGATTTTAAGGAAATGGAAAAATGCTCTCATCAGAAATAATATTTTAAGCATTAGCTGCTGATTTTGACATTTATAGAAAGCAAATTAAAAATGATTAAGTTTTAAAAATTGACACAAGTGTTATTCCCTCTAGTACTAATGAATAAAAATTGCTTTAAATGAATAATTAAAAGTTATACCCGCTTAAAAACAACCTTAAATTTTGACTTGTTCAAGTTTTTGAGTCCTGAACTATTTTTTTCGATGTTTTCGAAATTATAATTGTTTGTCCCACCTTCGCATCACAAGTATTAGGTTTAAAATGCTATCATATTATTTTGTATAGTAGTGATAACTTGTGAGAGGCGTCGGCGTCATATTTTGTGCAGAGGGGTTCAACTCATTCCATTATTCTCTCAGTTTAGTTCGAAGCACGTGGGGGACTAGATGAATTTTAAATATATATATATATATATATATATATATATATATATATATATAGAGGACGTGACGGCCGAGTACGTTGGGGCGAGGGTCCCAGAGTGCCCGGTTCGGAACGTTGTGGGTTCGATTCCCACCTGGGCCAGCTAATATTTATTTCGTGGCGATCCCGCGAAATGAATCTTAACACTCCCACTCTGGTTAGTAAGCGGCGGTGATGTAAAAGTAGCCGTCAGGGGTTGGCAAAAAGGGCCATAAGGCCCACTTGCCGGACTAGTTCACCCCCACCATTACCAGTACCAGTACCAGTATATATATATATATATATATATATATATATATATATATATATATATATATATATATATATATATATATATATATATATATATATAAATATGTGTGTGTGTTTCTGTTATTACTATGTGATTACTTCGAAATAGCGACAATTAATAATAGATCACATCGTCGGTTCCATGTTAAACTTACGAAAGTGAAAAATTCCATGAGAACATGATCATCCTACTGCAGCATAGGAAAAGTTAATTTTGGCCTTTTAAGAGGGTAAAAGACAAAATCAGTCTTGAGAAAACCCATGTTGAATTAAAAAGTTACAAATATAACCTATCTGCACTTACTTTGCGTGGTAACACTTGTGAGAGATAATAGAGACATAATTCACATTACTAATATGAAAAATGTTGAAAAAGTAGAAAATTTTACAACCTCGTTATTTATAATTAATTGATTTTTAGAATTATATCTACAAAAAAAAAATCTACCAACAAAAGTTTAAGCTTATAATAAGTATAGTATAATAATTGGTAGCTATTTTCAAGCAAATTATTATTTTCGATGAAATCCACTCATCTATGCCTACTGCACCAGGTGCCTCTCTGGCTACTTACATAAGCACAATGTTACGGGGAGACAGTTCGCAGATTGGTAACGACTGAATTGACGACGATGAAGCCACCGGAACACCTGTCCAACCTTCTAATGTCCTTTTGTATGCTGACATTTCTGGCATAACCTTTCCATCAACAGGAAGTCTAGAGTTCACTTACGCAATGTCCAGTTCGTCATGTATTAACCAGAAATGAGACATCTCTTTATTAGTCTTCCATCACAGACATAATCATTTTCCAGTTCTAAAAGTGAAAGATTTGTTCGTTAAAAGATGATTGAATGTTGTGCAGCTGGCTGTTCCCCGTGTTTTTTTATTCTGAACAAAGTGGAATAAATAAAGTTTTGTATTTTTTCCAAGTGATTAAAACCGTACTTGGGACTGACCCTCCCACTTGTATAAAATCTATGAAAAAAACTCACAAAAAAACGTTATCTATCAAATATAAGGTTTTTTATCTCATTTCATTCATACCGAAGTACCTAGTATGAACCAGCCTTACTAGATTGCCAAGTTTCATTTTCTGTTTAAGCACCCACAGCTGGACGGTTTGAAGCTGGGTTGATGAATGTGAATCGATCGTGAACCATAGTCTCGGATGAATACTTGTTAATCCTGCTACTAGGTTTGATTGATCTTGTGATATTCGATTGGCTGCCTGGAAATGATTATATTTCTTTATTAAATAATTAAATGTGACAGTTATGTACTGATTTTATAAACATGTTCAATCGATGGTAAATAATATACCACTTTTACTTTTTTTGATGCTTTATTTTTATCCTTGAGTGATATGGTGCCCTTTGTAGATTGGTTCCATTTGCATATCAAACGGCATTTCATCCGTGTCATTGTCTTCTTCAGCAGCTCTGAATTACATCCATATCTCGTTGGCCTATATAATGTTCAAGAGGAACATAGGTCAAAGACACCTTGGACGAGCAATAAGAACTAGAAGACCAGGAACAGATAGAGGATTAATGAGCCATGATGGATGGGTTGCATTAGCTTCAATGATAATACCACAGGTCTCTAACGAGCTTCAAATCGTCCCATCTCCAGCTTCCACCTAGATAGCCAGTCTGTCTATAAGTCTCCCCGTTGTTCCATTCTTATTTTTTTGTTATTTGATAAACATTATTAATGTTTATCTTTTTCTATCTACCATATGTTTATTACAGAATTTAAGAATCATTACCTAAAGGGTAGGCCATTTGTTGCTTACATTAACAGGGCTGGGAAAGATTGAATGTCATTTAGAATAAAACCAGTCGATTATAAATATTAAAAATTAATAAACTAAAAAAATGAATTGTTTAGCAAATAAATAAAATGGTTCAACTTAATGATCATTTTATAATTAATTTTGTAACTTAAACAGGGAATAAATATTTATTTATTTAAGTATGTAAATATAAATGGTGGGAAATAATATTTTATCAGCACTGTGCTCCGATCCCCTGTATTATTCCAACACTGATTTCTGATTCCTAGTTTAAGGGTGAGTGGATCCTCTCAACCGAAAGTCGTTTATTACGAAAAAAAAAATGATTTTCTTCATCGTTGAAAAGTACCATTGTTCGGATTTAACCTTCACCGATTGGCGAAAAGGTCCTCCTCATGGACGGGAACTAGCCAATTGATTGTAGATGATGACAGAGCAATATTAGTATTTGATGATGACTGATGGACCGAGGTAACTGAGAAGATGAAAGAAGTCTACCGCTTTTCTCTGACTCAATTTAATACAGTCAAATACAAAGGTAAATCTAAAGTAATGGAGAGGCACCAAGTAACATCACTTCTAGACTGTAAAGATATATATATATATATATATATATATATATATATATATATATATATATATATATATACATACATATATACAATTCTCTCTTAAACATGAAAATATGAAGAAGTACTATCGTTCACTGGCATACGCAGAATTTTTTTCGGGGGGATTTAAGTTTGTTTTTGAGAGGAGGATTTAATAAGAAGGCAAGCAATCACTAAAATGTCTATAATCGCCTAATTTTGTGGTGTAAGTTTTAAGGATATGAATGAATATCGGATCAAAAACTACTAAAAATATTACTCAACATCTCATGAGAGTGGGTACGAAGATAATTTTTTTTCTCGTAAATTTCGGGGAGGATGGATCTTTACAATCCCTCTCCCGGCGCACGCCACGGCGGCTGTTAGACATACTTGGATTTATTATTGTTTTGTTGGGTAAAAGAACTCGTATCGTAAAACATTCCATGCTCTAATATTGCTAATTTATATATTTTCCTTTATCATGTTAAGATTAACTAAATAAAAGTCTCCTCCTCCTTTTTAAATTACTTTTCATTCATTGAAAATTATGTATTATCTAAAAGAAAAAATATCAGTTAAGACCAAATGTCAGATACAGAATATGTTTTTAGTATTTATGAGCAGTAAATTGAAATTTCTCACAAATAGTATACATATTTTAAATGGTCAATTTGAGAGTGCACCCACGGTATTTCATCTTTATTCTGTTCACATTATGATTAGCATCGGTATGTGCTGCTTGTTTAAACAGTCAGAGCAAGGCGCCTTCCTTAGAGGTTTCTTCCTGCCCTTACGGATAACTTACTAAAACGTCTAAAATAAAAAACATATACTTACATAACGTTTTCGGATTCTATTATTATTATTATTATTACAACTATATATTACTTTTTAATAGACCCTAATGCTTGCTATTTAGCCTCAAAATATGACTTAATCACGGTAAACTTCAACTTATTTACTAACCTCCGAAACAAATTAGTTATTTTTTAATTGCCTCTGAATGGCATTCTTTGCTGTTGCCTTTTCGGTACAGTAACAGATCTTGTGTGCTTCAAAGAATTTTTTAAATTTTATTTTAATAGGACTTTCGTTTTCATTATTATCTTATACTTAAATCATTAAATAATTTTTTTCCAACTTTTATTTTTGGATATGTAAATTTATATCACAAGTTTTATTTTCTCATAACAAGATAAGAGAGACGGTTTACACTTTCCAGCCTCTTCTCTATTTCTAATACCGCACTTCCATAGAAAATGCAACTTTTCACTCAGCTTACCATATTGGGCCACCAACTAAACATTATAAATTTATTTTTGTCACAAATCATCCTTTCGCAGGTTTGAGTCATAGCATTTGGCTCCGGTTTTTTTCTTCCTAGCTCTTAAAGAGGTCAATAATTTTGTGCCTCATTCTGGAGGGTGGGTCCTAGAAAGGTGCCCATAAACCATGATGTAGCACTTGCTCATGAGAAGCATTTCGAATTTTGAATAGAACTTATATATTCGGTTTCATCACCATCATCGTTCGGATTCAAACGATATTCGCTTTTTTAGTTTTGCAGAAAAGGACCGAAGATAAACCAGAAAAGCGTTCTCTCCTTTAATGATATTTTTTATAATTCGTCATTTACGTTTTTATAAAGTGCCCTCAAAGCATTAAGGTCTAATCGAAGAAAGTGAAGTGATGAATACTGAATTCATCATTCCTAAAAAAAAAAAAAAAAAATGTCGACATCTTTAAAAATAAATCATGTTAATAACAGGTTTTTTATTTTATTTTTAATTCCAGTTCTTTCTTGTTTTTTTTTGCGAAATTTTATCTTTTTAAAATAAAATGAAAGATGAAATAAAAAAGTCTGGAGGACAAAGAGAAAGTGGTTAGGAAAGTAGAAAACGATTCGTTACGGATTTTGGAATTTTAACTTCCATCTTGTTGATTTTTTTTTAAATAACAACTTAAAAAATCTCGAGTAAAAATATAAACTGTCTGAACGTACAAATGTCTATTCAAAGCAGAATTCCTAAATTTTTTTTTAGTGGTGTTTAACTTTTTTCTACTTTTATTAATGTAAAAGGGGCGGATTATTCCTACAGGTTGCCTACCTATTCTAATCATAATGGGAAGCCACGAAATAAATTTCAACTCGCCCAGACTGCATTTGAACCGGCGCCGCAGCAGACTGGAGGTTTCTAAGGTGACCCCTTGACACTCTCAGCCACTACGGCCTCTTGATGAAAATTGTCAATTATTGTAAATAAGTATATTCATTTACCTCTCTTGGGCTTCCCAAGGTAAGATCTGACCATCTTAACCATTTTAGTTCGGAGTTTCCTGTACTCAAAAGTGGTTTATAGTTATTATGCATTATTCAGGACTCACCATAACAGTGAACCATCATCTAACACTTTTAAATATAGTTTTAATTTCATTTTAGACGTTTTTAACTTCGTACTATCGAGAAAAAAAAACCTTTATATGTACCGTTTGTAAGTAAACGGTAAAGGACCGTAAGCTCCAACCGCCACGTTTTCTTTTTATCTTTATTTCATATTAGAGATTTTTCAATATAAAACTCAAAAAACGATATCAGGCTAACCCAAACACATTAGTTATGCTGGCAATAACGGTAGACCTCTGTGTACCATGAGGTTCCCAGTCTCTATTTTGTACCAGCATTTTTTAGAAGAATCCCTCTCCTTAGTGAACGGTGGTTCCCCAGATCTTGAATACATCTGACAATATTAAAATCATTATTATTAAATTTTCGCTTAATATATAATTATAAGTAACTACAATATATTTTAAAAATTGAACCTTTTTACCATAATTCAGCGATGTTTTAAAAAATTTAAATACATTGATTAAAAATATTTAACCCATTATTGTTCTATATAATTGAAGGACGAAAGATCTAAAGCTATAATGCAGGATCTTGGTTCACTGTCCTGTTGGTCTTGGTACAGGAAAAAAACATGGATTCGTTGTTCAAACAGGATGATTTAGCAACACAAGCATTGGCATACCTGAAGAAACAGATAGCATCTCAATCAGTGTTTTATGGTTTGTTTTAACTGTCCATTATCCTCCAGATAATGGGGTAGTATTCATGCGATTTGTAATTAGTAATCGACGAGCAATGACATTACGTGCTACTTCTTCTGGCAACAGCTCATCATTGCACAATAGGATTTCTGCAACTCTCTTATATCCTTGGAGTAGTTTCAAATCTTAGGAGAAGGTAGAAGGCATTAGCATGGCTCTGCTAGTTATATACCCTTAGTCACCATGGAGCTTATATATAATTAAAAAAAAAGAAATTAAGAAGACTCTCAATAAGATAATATACTGCAGGTTCAGTTCTGGACAAGAACTTCATTGTGGCCTATCAAATACGAAGTTCTATCAGAGTAATAAAAAATTGAATTTGGGATTTTTATGAATCTCGAAATTCTCTACACCTTAATAAGCCAAAAAAAACATTTTACACTTAGCTGTGTGTATGTTTGTGAGTATGGGGACACGATTACTCAATGATAAAAGATACATGAATCACAATGTGGCTATTTTTTTTGTATTAACTTTCAGATCGTATATATCTGGTTAAATTTTCTTGAAATCAACTTTTTTTTTTCCATAGCCCCTTATGAAGATTTAATATTTGAAAGTAAATTTATATATTCTTTTTTGATAATTTACCTTTTCCTGTAACAGGTTTACGTTCTAAGGAATTTATGAAATTTAGATTACTGCTTTGAAATCTTATACTTAATACATACTAACAATGATGGGGCTCACCAATGTTTTGTGTTATAACTGGCACTTTACTTAAACTAAATTTAAAAAAACTTAAAACTAAATTGAATAGTTAGGATAGATAGCACACACAGTGTTATGCTGCCGTACCGGGGGTGATACTGGTGTTAATTCATGTAACAGAGAGTTTGTAAAGGATCTTAATAACTCCGGGAATTTGATATCTTCACTTGAATTCTGGAACTGTTGGAAGTGACGGTGGCTTCTCCTTCTTCAGCAACGTTGTTCAAACCATCTTCCGTAGCAAATTATTTTGAAATCGCTTAGATGAAGCTTCGTGGGATCAGTAAGATAGGCAAACAGCGGAGTGCCGTACAGAAGTGCTGGCTATTTTCTCCTTTAATTTGATTTATTTTCTCCGTCACTAATTTGATTTAATAATAAACGGCCAACAATATGTCTAAAAATATGTGAAGGAGTATTGTATTTTTTTCCTAGTCTTAATAAAAAAGTAACAGAGCGAAATTGCAAATTTTCCAGTTTTTTCAATAATTTTCATATTGACAAAAATATTTTGTCACAAATATTGTCATAAAAAAGCAGTTTGACTAATATCTTAAATAAGCCAAAATCGAAGTTTTTTTTAACGGGGGAGGAGGGTACTTTTCAATCATTCATTTCAATCCATGAATCCAAAATAGTATCGTTTTGAAAGTAGTCAGCTATGCTAGAGAACGTAACACTTATGACAGTTTTTTTAATTTAATCATTTTTAATTTTCAATCTGAAAGCGTCAGAATCAGTAGCTGTTACTGGTTAAAATGTTCTTCTGCGGTGTTAAAATGTGTCCTTAAAAATCAAGACAACTTGGTAACGAATTTATTTTAACTCGAGAACATTATCAATTATCAATTATTACTAAAAGTGCTATAAGTATAATACTTTTTTATGCTTCTCGTTAGTGGTAATATAATTCTGTAGCTTCTTTTTTATTTTTTTAAATTTATTTTTTATTAAAAAATAATATAATCTGCCACACTGATGGGCAATAGTATTAGATCAGTAAATATCCATTCTCACCATATATACGGAATAATGAAATATAAATATATACATCACATGCAAAAAATAAATTACACAATAACAGAATAAGTAAGTAACCAAAATAAAGAAAATTAAAATTAAGTAAAAATGAAATAAATCATCTTGAAGCCATTCATATCAATGCATGATATTTACAATCTACCCTCGGGAACTCCGAACCAAGTTTTGCCGCTCCCCCTCACATATTTTTTGGTATACTTTCATACTTAAATAATAATGGTCTTAACCTATGCGGTAGGATTTCATCTCTTTTGAAAAGGGTCGTCTAATTTTCTTTTCATGTTGGCAACTTTATATTTCAATTGGGTACTATCATAATTTCGAAAGTATTAGACCAGGCATTGGAGGAAGTACATTAGGGTAGGGACATTAGGAGTAGCCGCCTGAATTCATCTATATCCGTACTCTTCAATCAACTGTGACAGTGACAGATGACATGCTGGATGAAGTGCATCACAGTTATTATACTCCTAATGAGGCCGTCTTGCTCTGATTGTAAATTTATCAGCCGAAATTATAATATTAATAATGATTATGTATGATGATTATTATTTATCATAATAATTATAATGATTAAAGCTCAAAAAAAAAAATAATAATTTTGATTATGAAAAACAGTTTATTGGTGGACGCATGGAATGAATCTCGGTCTTCCTACAATGGTTAAAATTCTTTGGTAGCAGGAAGGGGAACTCACATTTCTTGTCCTGTGGATTCTTTTATTTTTACTATTCTTTGCAGTTTTCGGAAAGATAGTCTTCGGTTTATTTTATGTTGGATCATCTATTTATGTTGTATAAATTTTGTAGTTTAAAATCGAATTTTCTATTGTGTGTTATTTAATAAGTAGGCTGCTTCTATGACAATCTTCGGAGTAACTTGTTCTCTCTGGTGACATCTGAACTGGGTCCTCACACCCCGTTGCTCCGAGCAGAATAGATCTGACATGCGTCATAGATGTTTGTCTTTCCAGGGGATCCAGTCCCACGTTCTAGCGGTACCTCAGGATTGTCCTTTGCCATGGCAACAGCGGATTCGGCGGGGAATACATCGCTGTAGGCGGCTTTGACAGGCCAATTGAAGTCCAATAACCCAGTTGTTATTTACCTGGGTTTACCTTTGTTGTTCATGTGTCGTATAGTCCTGTTCGACTATAAGAGACATCTTGTTATAATAACTAAATATATAATAGAGCATCGAATAAAAACCATTTGCAGTCGATGCTTTAAAAATGAAAATTGTCCATTGGTATTTGTTGAGATCGCCATAGTAATAAATGTTATTTCATTATTTTTAACTTTGTTATTTCGATTCGTTTATTGGTTTATTGGTTTATTGAGTTTTATTCTCTTGAATATTCAAACTAGATAGGAAAGATTATCTATTTTTCACAAACTTTTTATCGTCCGAGTGGAATTACCTATCGAAATTTATCTCAAGGTTATCTACAATAAATAAATTGAGGTTTATTAAACGATCATTCCACTAGTGAAAATAATTGAATTAACAATATTTTTTAATTTATCGTTTTATCGAATGGATGATCTAGACATTTCAATTAATATTTTTAGAGATGATAGATAATGGACTATATTAAGTATTTCTGGATTATAGATTATAGACAGGAAATCAGTCAGTGACGACAAAACAAAAAGTTTTTTTATTATACAAGCCGACGTTTCAAAATGTTGAAATGATGAGGTATTCTGTCACATAGGCTATTCCAGTCCGTATCACACATGGTCCACAGGTTCGGGCCGAAACGTCGACATGTATAATAAAAAACATTACTTTTTTTTTTTTGCCAGTGACTGATTTCTTTTTAAAGTTTTTTGTAAGGCAGAATCGCCAAAACATAATGACCTCTATTATTTTCTTTGAATATTTTAACTAATAATTTCAAACAGAAAAACATTACCTAATTTTTTTACCTTGCTCTTTTTTTTCCATTCTTTAACTGTTAATTATAGAAATATGATTGAAATTGCGTGAATTTTACATGAACGTTCTGGACTCAAATTTTTCTGCTGGATAGATGCGAATCTGTTTCTAAAATGCTGTATACCGTTCTTAGAATCATTACATTATCTTGCGAAACTTTCATTATCTGTCCTGGTTTAGGTTTTACTTATAGATCTATGGCTATCTGCACCCTATTAGGTAAAATTTTTCTTTTATGGTTATAAACAAACATTTCTCTCTATAAGTGATGTTTAAAATATAAAAATCTGCACGAATCCTGAACGGAGGTCAGGCAACGAACCGAAGACCGACCTTGAAAGAAATGCACCGGCTACTTTCACACGGCATTGACGAGTTCGGTCATCCAACCCTATAATATTGCCAGCTGAAGGTTTCCCACTTTTTCAGTGTATTTTTTTAGTTTTTGTTATGTTTTGAATATTGCTCAGTTATTAAGTATTTCTGAGTCTGTAGTTTCGTATACATTTATTATTAGATAAAAATTGTTTAAAATTCTTATCAGTGTTTCTAAAAATTATTAATTATCTTATAGTCATTACTATATCATAGCTCTTTTCCTGTTTTTCAATTATTCTATAAAAATAAAATAGTTTTTCAATGATGTAATTACATTTTAAACAAGTAATATGATTTGTCATTGTTTATGTTCTTAATGATGAGAAAGATGGGCTTGTTTCCAATTAGCCCAGTTTATCCAAAGTTTTTATTATAACAAGTACAAGTTATAATTAACTGCGATAATATATTTATTACTATTACAAATTATAAATTGGCACATATTAATTGGTTGGGCTAGTATCTGGTCGACGAAACTGCTTATGATTAATTATAATTATAATGTAATTATAATTATTCAACTATAAAATTTTGAATACCTTGTATTATTTAAGAATAACTTTTTGTTGGGTCTAGTGGTGTAAATTTCCTGGGAACCTAAACTCTAGGAAATATTCCCCAAAATCATAAATTCTCAGGAATTTATTACCATCCTCTTCTTTTTCTTCTTCTTCATCTGAAAGGGTGCCAATATCCTCGTCCTCATTGACGTCTTCTTCATCACTATTATCATGGTCTTCGTCATAATATTGCTTTTGTTTTCTTCCCCTTCCTCTGGATCACTACTACTTTGAACTTAAGAATATTCACTCAATCTTTTTTCTTCTGATGTTGAGCATTCATCAGTTTCCAATTGTATAACAGATTAGTGAGTATAGCTGATCGCTCAGATGATAAGGAGTTTATTTTTTTTTAGTCCATCCAAGAAAACGTTCTGAATGTTCGTTCAGTGGGGGGAGGGCGGAAATGACTGAAATTCCTATGATCCAGATGGCTACTTCTGCCACGTCGCAGGTTCCTCTTAGCCCCTCCAACACCATAAAGGCCTAATTAACTTGTCTTTATCACTAATTCCAAGAACCTTCCTATAGGAAGGCTCTTCTTTACCTCTGTAGTTAGCAATATTTTCTTTCACCTTCATGGCATCCAAACAGATATGCTGCTCTCATTACAAATAAAGCCTATGACATACAACAACTGCGACGGATCCAGCAAACTTACTTGCATTTTTGGATCAAGTAGAAAAGCTGCAATATTGTTCCTGTGCCAAAATCTTTTCTCTCCTTGAATTTGTTCATGGTTTTCTTTGCTTCAGCCTTCTGAAAGGGTGAATATGACAAGTTTTGAGCCATACATTTTTCCAAATCGTTCAACTTGTTTATATTTCTGTGAATTTGCGGTTCTTTGTATTCGATTGCAATGACAATGTGTACATTATAAGTTTAAGGTATCTGAACCAATCTAAAATCGTTAAAACGTTCAAAAATAAATAATTTTATAAATTTCCACTTTATGGGAATATTTCAGGCCGAGGGAATATTCCCATTTTAGAAGTTTCTTCCCACTGGGAATATTTCTAGCCCAAATCACTGGTTGGGTCAGCAATGATGATAATTTAAAAAAAATATTCAGTTGACAATTATGTGACGTATACTCGTAATATTTCATATTTTGGTAATACAACATTTCAAAGTACAGATTATTTATTATTACTATATTGAGGAATGACAAACCCTACTTCACCGCGAACTATGTGGATCTTTTGTGAGATCTAGACCCCTCTGTTCGTCTTGAGACCCCATAGGAATTGTATGCTTCTCATAAAGCACATTAATTTCTTAGGATTGAATCTAGTAATATCTACAGGTTTGATTTTTTCTCGTTTTATATACTGCGGTATACAGAAGGCACGGGCTTCGCTTTAACACAAAACGTGCTCTCAGCCTTTTTCCTTCCTCTTGAACAGATTTCATGAGGATATTTTAGCGAAAAGGGGCTCCTGGAGGAGAACCGTAATTGTGCAACTCAACTCAACATTAAAGATTTTTAAATGTCCATGATAGTCGTTTTGTCGGGATGGGTATGGTAGTTTAACATACTCATCATCCATCCACAAGGCCATACAAAGGTGCTGTTATAAAATTATATCCAAGCAATTGAAAAATAATTTGAGCAAACAACCTTGAATTTTTAAAGTTGTTCCTATTTCTGATGATGTTAAACCTCGTTATCATCGAGGTTGGTACGTTTATAAACGTGAAGCCACTATATCTACCTCCTCTTGTAGATCACCACACAATCCCAATAATTCACAATTAATACAACACAACACTCAATACAAAATATGTGGTTTGTCCAGTGAAGAACCAACTCGTATCTGAACCTATCTTCAGACTGGCGTTAGTATATGTATTCTGGATAGGTGGCATATTGAATGGGGAACACGAAGGTACTGCAATCTACCGATACCAGTATCCCATCTCTATTATTATCAGGATGATAGTAGTAATAACCTGAATTCACGAAAATATTTGAATAGAATACAAAATTTCATTTTTTTTAATAATTTGTTTGTTTACTGAGAGTATCTATAGTAGCATCGCTTTCGAATCTACATTTTTCAAAAGGGTTAAAGGTATGGAAGTAGGTATATCGAGAGGTGTTCCATGGGTTTTCCACGAAACAAAAGTCAACCCAATCATGAATTCTGTCTTTCGCTCAAAGACGCTAGGCCACCACGGCCATTTGAAAATATTAATAATTCTATGATTAAAACAAAAAAAAGTTTAAACATGGATAATTATATTTTCCTCAAGAGGTTTCTCGAGAAGTGATCCGTGGAAAACCGTTTTTGGAATCGTTCCAGTATTAACTGAAGTACAGTTTAAAATCTGACCTCCCAGAACTAGGTCATAGCAGATTCAGGACAGAACGCTAAGGCGGATTATGCCGTTGCTAACTGAAACGAAACCGTAATATTTATTCTTTATTTATATGTACTTAGCAATTAGTATTGTTATAAAAGTTAA
The DNA here is from genome assembly GCA_948150685.1 of Rhaphigaster nebulosa. Classification (NCBI taxonomy): domain Eukaryota; kingdom Metazoa; phylum Arthropoda; class Insecta; order Hemiptera; family Pentatomidae; genus Rhaphigaster; species Rhaphigaster nebulosa. The sequence goes on from OX411308.1 coordinate 83,177,589, forward strand.
TTATTTGTAATTATCTTTAGTGAAGACGAAGAAGTCCCTCTGAACATACCAAGGAGGCGATACGAGAAGACAGACCGTTAGATTTGGGGAGGTGAGAGCGGGCGTCACCGAGATCCGTTTTTCATTAGCATTTCTAGGGAGTGTTGGGCTAGCCTGTTTGGCCTCTGGAAATAGGTTGCCATCTTCAACTCCTAGCGGCTCTCATACTCACTATTACAACTTATTTGTTAGTATTAATCATACGTCTATAATGGAATCACTAAAACACGACTGTGAACATTTAATTTTCATAGATAATGGTGGAAGACAAGAACCCTATGTTTTGCGAGTTTTAATGTCATGAGAGACGCTTTAAATAATAAAAAATAGTTGGTGTTTTCGTAGATTATTGATTATTGAGATTGTCAGAGATATTTTTCTTAAAGAAAATTGTGGGACCGCTCCCCTCCTCCTCTTCCATGTTATGAAGGCGCGGCCCAAACTGTGAAGGCTTCGGAGAATTTTCCAACAGTTCCATTCTCAGTACCTTTTGCCAAACGTGTTCAAATCTAAAGACACTTTCAATGAAATATATAATTTTTTTTTGCATTGGTTACATCTGGTATTGCATTATTTAAACTTATAAAATCTCTAACGAAAAAATCTCCAGAAGGTGAAAAAAATGTATTTTATAATTATTTTAATTTTTATGACAACCAGCTATACAACAATTATGTGCAAATTTTCTTCAATTTACCTATGTTTTTCTTGTTTATATTATAAATTATAATTATAATTGTTAAACAAAGCAACTTATTGTTAGACAATAAGTATAGCCTTTAGTTGATTTTTCGCACGTTTCTGACATTTATCGTGCATATTTTCCAGCATATTCTTTCAGGTTTCACTACATATTGCAGGTTTTACTGCATATTTGAGGAGTTTTTAATGCATATTATGTGGTGTACCTTTTTTGCTGAACATATATTCGGTCTTTAGTTATAACTTTATTTCGTCGTTGCCAACCTCCAATACACACACAATAGTTACCGCTGGAAATCACCCTTCTGACACTACCGGGACCGTCTTCACATAAGTGGTTGTTTACCTACAGTGTTGGAATATCTATCATCTATATCTATACAATTACATAAAGCTGAAGAGTTGGTATGTTTTAACGCGCTAATTTCAGTAACCGCCTGTCTTCTTTTTCACAAATTCTTTTTGCGTTAGATATACAGGCTATTGAGGTAGGCTTCAAGCTTTTGGATCAATGACTATATATAAATTACTAAGAGAAAATTTTTTCAACTTGCGTTCGCTTCGTTGTCATCACAGCTTCATACCCGTTGGACTAAACAAACTTTAATTCTGGTGTGGGTGTAGTTTACAGTTTACAGAAGTTGTTATAATATATCTGTCTACTTATTTTTACTTGTTTATTTTTATGTTTTATACTTCTAAATTTTCATACTTTAATGGTTGTTATCCTGTTTTTCTTACTTAGCTCTGATGAAGGCGAAATGTTGGCACAAAATACAAAAATAAGTTCTATTTATTAGTGTGTTTATCTTCACTGACTCCCCCTCACCCTCCTCCTGACCAACTTCTCCTTAAATTAAACTTTTTAAGAAGTGTGAAATTATTTTGTGATAACGTTATTTTGTTAATAAAATCGGAGGATACGCGGAAAAATAGCGTGAAAACGTGAAACATCTTTCAAGTATTATCTAATTGTACCATTTACAAGTATTTATTGTTGTTTAAACCGTGATACTTGAAAATGTCTGCAACAAATGAGACTGAACAACATTTCATAAGTTATTATATAAAAGATTATTTTGTATTTTAGGGGTCTTTCCAAATTTAACTCGGGGCACGACTAATTAGTTAAAACAATTATATTTAATAAAATGCCTTATAAATCAGTTTTTCATCTGTCCTGTACACTCCGTGTTTTGGACACATAAATGTTGATGCAAAAACTGTAATTTGATAGTATTAAAAGCACCTTTAACGGAATTTAATGTGTAAATTTTAAAGTTTTTTGGAAAGATATATTTTCATTTAATAAAAATTTAATTCTAATATAGAATTTTCTATAATTTGTTACTTATCTTTCAATTTTATATAGGTATCGATTGATACTTTCATTTTAATATTATTTGGAAACTGCATATCGGATAGAATGATAACGAATCATCTCACGACATACCATGATTATTATAATGTTATTAACGGTTCTAAAATAAATGAGATATAATCATTATACATTCAACACAAAAAAAAATTAAGTAATTAAATGGATTAGATAATTTTAGTAGAAAAATAACAGATGTTATGTACAACATAAAGAGAGGCTACATTATAACGATTTCACAAATCTATAAACAAATATAAATATATTAAAATCTAATAGGTGTTTTCACTGTTTGCCAAGTTAGGTTAAACAGAAGTAAATATAAGTGATTTTTCTGAAATAAAATCATTTTCGTCAATTTTTTATATCAATGTTTTTGTTATTTATTTTTTTTTGGTAATGCAATCAATTTAAAAATTAAAATTTTATATAAGAGCCTAACAAAAATTTATATCATTTTTCAATATTTAAGCTTCGTGGAAATTAAATCTGTTTTATTAGTTACGGATATTATGAAAATTAAATTTCGTACGTCTTAATTCATGAACTAATTTTAAAAATACAAGTAACTCAGTAGTTCAACATATTTCCTGAAAAAAAAATTACAATATTTCTGAAATCATTAAAAAAAAAGTCATTAAAAGTCTATTTCCTTTAGTCATCTTGTTAAGAACCATTGCATCAGCATTTGGTAGGATTGGTCATTGACTCGACTCTGGAACAGATTCTAGACATGAAGAAGACGGTCTGGAGATGAACTGGGCGGTGGAAACGGGACTCTATAACGGACTTATCGGGAAAAGGAAATAACCACAGGTCGAAAAACTTTTAATTGTTGGAAAAATCTCACAATTGTAGCTTGGATGATCCTTTTTCTTTCCGATTTGTTTTTTGGACGTTCGTTATCAGAATATATATCTCTTTTTAACTTCAACATATTTTTCGCACCTATAATTTAAAAACAATCAGAGAATATGACATTATATGATTAATGGTGTGATAAGGCATGAGTGAACCAGCATCCAGCGGTACAATCTTCAGGCCTGCTAATATTTAACTTTTTAGATTAGGAGATCCCTCACCTAACTCCTTTTCAGACTTCGCCAGGTGACGCCTGGAATTTCAATTGCTGCCATATACCTAATCGCTATTGTGTCCACTTATTTTGTCGTGGTTGTGCCTATAGATTGAATGAATGTGATTTATTACTATCAGAATATGTTTTTTCTGCATATAGGGTTTCGTTTGATACATAGGGAGGAGGGTATTTTATCAGCCATAGAAATTTTGATTGGAATGTCTATTTTTATGTGCGTTTTTTTTTTCGACCGTTCCATAAATTTGGTCTATGTAGGTTTTAACAAATAGCTGTAGATGCTAATCGTTTCTGTCGCAGTTTTAAAGTTTGGCTTTTCCTCATTACATGTTGGCCCCATGTTACTCTTCTATCAAATGTTAATCCCAAGCAGGTCTGTTGGATCGATAAGCAAACCTAAGATTTGTTTCTGTTTACAGTATTAAACATAAAAACATATCTTGATGTTTTTACCAACTTATCCCAGCCAGAGCGGGAGGTTCATATTTTTTCGAGGGCCTACCACGAAATAAAAATTCGAGGCCACAATTGGAGAGATATCGATATCTAGAGCTAACGCTTCTTTAAATTGTTGAAAATAGACTGTTCTCGGTCTCGCTTTATTTTGTGAATTAATATCGCATTATTTAGAATTGCCAGATTCCATCTACAAATTCACTAATTGATTTATTTTATGTTATTTTCAGTCCTAAATGTGGCTGCAGGAAAGGCGCCAATGCAGATCAGTTCAGAAGGTGGAGGAGTCCCCCAGAAGGCCATTGACGGCAGTACCAGCTCCTTCTTCAACCCCGAGACGTGTACTCTGACAAGACCAGAAAGGATACCATGGTGGTATGTGAACCTACTGGAACCTTATATGGTTCAACTCGTCAGGTTGGACTTCGGCAAGCACTGTTGTGGTAAGTCTGTTATGGTAGTAATTTATTCAAATAAATCATCCATTTAATCTATCAGAGATTAAACCACTTCAACATAAAGGCTTCGAAATATTAAAATTTTATAATTTTATAACTAATTTTATAAATCTTTTTAAGCAGGTTTGGTTGCAGTTTTTTAAAATCTCTGATAACGTTGGTTTAATATAAATTATTAAAATATATATATATTTACATACACATTTTTATATCTTATTACCACTTTTTTTTTTTTAAATTATCTAACATTTTTTTATTATTCAGTGCAAAATGATCTAATAATTTCTTTCCTTTTTTGTTCTTTAAATAAATTACTGTAATCCTCTTAGGCTAAAAAAAAATATTTTATTCTCCTGAGATTACGATCTGATTTATAATGCGAGATTATCTTCATAGTGAAAGTCAGATCTCATTAAAATTGTTTCCCCAAACAAACTATGCAAATTCAGTTATCTAACCTCACTTAAAAATTCACTTATTTTTAGAAACGATTTCAGCGAGTTTTCATCCTAACCAGTTCGTTACGGTTATGATTACAAATACTAGAATCAGATGAGAAAAAAGAAAAAAGCGTTTTAGTAGTTATTATTTACAAAACATTCGAGTATATGGTGACTCAATGTAGCGCAGGTGTAGCAAATGCTAAAGTCTGGCAAAGAAATCATGTTAGCGTGTGAAATGATATGTAAGCATTAACTATTCCTATGTAAGCCAATGGTAATATGTTATGCTGCACAACGGTAACCACGCTCAGTTGTTACTGAATTGGGCTGTCAGAATAGGTCAGCTAGGAAATTGCGGTGACCATCGTGAAGAGGTATTTGGCTACCGGTCAGCTTGGTTTTGGTTAAGACCAGGAGGAGGAGGTACTTGCTACGGTTGGCAGAATTTAGATCGCGGCAAATTACGAGCGAAATTTCATTTTTATTTTAAGTAAAAAAAAATTGTCTGCTTTTTGGTTGTTTTGATATTAATTCAGTCAATAGAATGAGTTGAGGTTATGAGATGATATCGAAATGTATTACCGAAAAATCTGTTATAAAAATGGTGAATAAAATTGGGTAGGAGATGGGATAAAAGATGGGGTGTCAAAATTTCCCTTGCAGAAATCCTAGTTTCCGCCCTTGGTGAGTCTCCAACATCGACTATATTTTGGAGATAATTTATTATTTATATTCAATTCGTATTAATTTCGTTTTTACAAGATTTATTAATTATCTATAGAATGTAGCATTTACTCTTAGAATTCATTTGTAAGATGGTATAGATGAATTAGTAAAAAACTCCTTTGGTTGTGGTAGTTATTCCATATGCTCAAATATAATCATGATGAAATAAAAGTTATTCAAAATTATTTCCTCTGAATAACGACTCCAGTTCGAACCTGGCTGGCGAACAGAATTTTATTTTGACTGAAAACTGATGGTTGTTTATCAGCCTGATTTCGAGTTCCCCTCAGCCACAAAAAATAATACTTGTTTCGATAATCTTTAATTACTGAACCATTTTAAATAAATTTCTTCCCTCGGAACTTCTTTGCAAGACAAAGCAGTGGGAAAATTTCTATATAACCTAGAAAACATGAATCTGAAAGGGAATCGTACAAACGAACCTTCATCGTCGTAATTATTATATAGTTTCTATTAATGAGGTAATATGCTCGTAAGTTTTATCAGTAATGTAAAGATCCTTTTCTCAGAGTTTATGTGTTTGTACATGTCAAGTCAAATCTTGAATTAGGACTGATTTTTAAATATAAGGTATCTTGGTCGACAATAGGGTGAATTCCTGCATTTAAATTTAAATAAAATATTTGAGACAGATAATGAATGATCAAATTTATGAAATAATCATTAAAACTGTATATTTCTCAAAAAGAGATTGGGAAGATTGTTAAATTCTAAAATATGTAATCATATGCTAATGAGATAAGAAGCGTTATTTTTTTATCTAGAATTCTTTAAAGACTTTCGGTATACTTAACGAGTTCTAGGGTGGTCTTCTTAACCCTTTTAGTGCCAACCGATAGTACCGTACACATGTGAAGAATACGGCGCCAATTTGACAAGTTTACTAAGGTTTGGGGAAAACCTCATTAAAATCAAAATAAGAAATATTTACAAAATGCTAGTAGGAGTAAATTACGAAATAAAGGGGAATAAAGCAATGCCAATTGCATTCAAATATTTATTGAAATGATATGTAAGCATTAACTATTCCTATGTTAGCCAATGGTAATATGTTATAATTTATAATATAGTTATAATTTATACGAATAACATAAATATAAAACATAATGAACAAAATAAAAATAAATTCTTCTTTACAAAAATATTTTTATATAGTTAAGAAGTTAAATCCATAAACAATTTTTTCAGCTGGTTTGCAATTATAACGTTATATAAATTTATTTTGTGTTCTCTCGTAATGCGAATAATAAGAAGCGATCGCATACGCAAAGATATATCGTCGTTGGCACTTTTCGCAAATGTTATAAACAACTATATATCATTGTTTAGAACTAAAAGGGTTAAACAATATGGTTTATAGAAATTGAAATTAATGTTTTTCGATGCGCATTCCTCATACTTCTCGTGAAGCGAAGGGTGCCACGGAATTTGGATTGCGCTTGTTGTGCCGCAAGAAATCCCTTCATAACGGACTTTGCCCTCTTTCTTATGCACAAGATACTCAGTGGTGATTCATCACGCTTTAATTATCAAAACTTTCTCTCCCAGCATTGGCTTTGAACTCTATCAGGGTCGCCTGATATTCGGCTTTTTTGCCTCAGTTCTTGAATAATCCTTAGTAGACCTCTTGGCTGCTTTAATTCTTTATTGTAAAAGTTTCATCGCTTTTATATGGTAATCGACATAACTATTTTAGGCACGGATCAAGACTGCGTCTAACGAACCGCATTAATTATAAGCGTTTCTTTAAGTAGAATCCGGAAATTTAGTTTCTAAAATGGAGAAAATTACTGTAAACTTTTTAACGGGAATTATTAGGTAAAATAAATGTTTTTGGTTTTTTAGCTAATAGCAGTAAGTGGTGCACTTATTGAGTGGGCATAATTTATATTTGTTAGTTGTTTTTCTTCGTCACAGATCTAGTACAAAGAGATTATTTACTTGAACGCCTATAAATTGATCTCTTGATCTTAATTCGATCTTATGTCATCTGATAATGAGGCAATTTAGGTTTTTTCATTGGCCAAATATATTGTGCTAGAATAGTAGAAGTTCTTATAAAATAACGATAGAGCGTAAATTTATCACGAGTTTCACATTACGACGAACATTTTGTCTAAAAGCTGTTCCTAGTGCAAACAAAACGGATTCAAATGCCTAACGATATAATACGACAACCTACAATGGAAAGAAGGTTTCAGTTTGAAATTTGAGTCCTGTTGATTCCTTAAGTTTTTCTTTTCAAAACACCAACAACAAAAAAAAAATAGGAACTTCATTATATATAAAAAGTAACAATTTATAATTTATAACTTACAAAAACATTACTCTGTATTTTATGTTAAATTAATTTTAAGTTTTACCCTTAATAATTTTACATTGGGGTTAGCACTTAATCTATATGATTTAATGTAAAAAAAAAATCTGGCCATTCTATGTTGTTTGTAAATTTTGTAGTTGTTAGCTTTTGTGTATATAAATTGTTTTCCAAAATCATGGGTACACTTGAAATATTGTAAAGGGTATAAATAACAATTCAGGATTGATTTTACTTGCTGTTAATCTCTGTAACTCGTGGAGAAAAAAAAATTTTGTTATTCCCAGACTTGTGACTACGCCATTTTAATATACTGTTTACCTATACCTATCAGTTTGTCATTTATAATATTGCTTAAAAATTCACTAATAAAGTTATTTATGTATCATTTAATTTTCACAAGGTGTGCAGTTTTGCCCCATTTTATTGATATAAATAGATACTGTTATAGAACGATGTGAAAATTTACATCATTTGGTTATATTGAATTACATAATTGAATTCATTGTATTATTTAATCTTTAAATGACAATTATATTTAGATAAAGACTCAGAGTAAACTATAAAACATTCCTTGATGTTTTAGAGCAGGTTAAATTTCGTTTGCCTCATTGCCACCGTTTCTGTTATTATTCATAGAGATAATGGGCTGTATCTATATTTTCATCCCATTTTTTGCAATTTTCTATCTTACTAAATGTTTCCTCTTCCTTTGACACTTCGAGGTTGTTTTTTTTTTGTTGTTGTTTTTTCGTTCAGTGGTAATAAAGCGGATTGAGCTGTGAAACCGGGAAGGTGTCAATTATTAAACAATTGTTTGGCCTCTTCAATTTACTTTTTTTTTGTTATATAATATCGAACCTCAAGAGTTGAAAATTATGTTGTCTTTTGTTTTTTTTTATAGGATTTCAATACGTATAAGTAATTTCTGTTTTACAGTGCAGCCGATATAGCCACAAAAGAACGAAACATGAACTATTAACTGATATTGTATTTTTGTTTTGAGTAGGTTGTTTGCTATAATTGTTCCTACATTTATAAAAAGAATGTATAATCTACAATCCAGTCATTCCTAAAACTGTACTATCATTGAAATGGATCATCAGATTTTAAAGTCTGGATGTGCGATATCAAGGTTGTCTTTTGATTAATCTAAGAGAACGGATTTACAGTATCCGCTACCCGAAAGATTTTTGATTTTACGTCCTCAGCTGTAGTAAACATAGATAGATAATTTACAACCTTGATTGCCAAAAAATTGTTAAGATACACATAGGAGAGACATCTAAAAATCTCGGAGCAAACTAATCAGCGCATATTTCAAATTTTAAAAATATAAGAAACATAAATTCCACGATTCAGCAGAAATTTAATTTTTGCAAACCAGAAATACTAGATAATGCGTACATAACTAAAAATCGAAAAATATTACATACACTAAAAATATTAATAAAACACTTAATTACAAAACAGACACAAATAACTTAAGTAGTCATTATACAGATGTTTTTAATAAAATGAAAATAAATTAATTGCATTTGATGATAATATATAATAAATAACCTAAAAATAAATAATAAATAATTGGAAATGTATAAAAATAAAATTTATATGTTTATATATATATATATATATATATATATATATATATATATATATATATATATATATATATATATATATAAATTTTCCATATTAAATCTGACAAAAAATATTAAGTCTGAAAGACCTGGTATCAAAGTTAAGCCACAATTCAAGAAATTTATTTTTCAAATTACATAATTTTATAATTAAAAAATGATATAATATATATATTTTTTGTCAGATTTAATATGGAAAATTTTTGAATGGATATGAAATATAATATAATATGAATAGCAATTCATGGTTGTGATAATGTATTTCTTCAATGTGAAAATCTAGTCAACCAATCTCAGCAAGTCCCTCCATCCCTGCCAGTCTATCACGTCCTCCGACAATCTCCTACCAGCCATACTCTCCACCACTCCTCCCTTCCATCTGTCAGGGAGTCTTCCTCTCCTTCTACTCTCATCCTCCCAATCCATTTTCAGCCTTGGTATCCCGTTATCATTTATCCGTTTCACTAATATTTTAAATAAATTATTACTCATAGAATTTTTAATTTACAATTTTTCGCTGAATCGGTCACAAAATATCTAGTTCAATAAATAACCTTCGTGTGTTAATTTTTAATAATATTGAAATGATAAATTTCTTGTAGAAAACATAATTATTTCAAAAATACTTAAATGCTTACTAAAAATGTTGAAGAACTTTTTGATCAAAATTAATAACTGTTTTTGAAAATTTAAATACGATTCATAATAAAGATTATTAAAAATATAATAGATTGAAAATGATTAAATTACATGATTGGACTTTACAAGTAGTTGTGGAATCACGTTGGTAATATGGTCACTAATTTTATAAATTATTTTTGATATATAAATTAAATATTTATTTATTCTGATTTTGAGACCTCGGATTTTTTTTTTTTTAGTTCTATTGGTCTCCTTGCAAATAAAATCCTGTGTTGTATTTTGATCTCAACATATTTATTACATAATTTCAGCTTAGAAAATATGATATATGATATTTTATCATCATGTAATGTTATTATATTATATAAAATAAAAAGCTTGCGTATGCAGGTGGGCGTCATAATTTTCACACCCTTGGATACGAGTTTTTGGTCAAAAGCTTATATATAACTTATAACAATGAGTTAACTGTTAAATTAATAATTTGACTTCTTTATAGAAATTTATATTCACAAAAGGGAAATGTTAAAAAGAAAATATTTACATTTATATTAGTTCAAAATAATAAAATAATATACTTTTCTTTATTTTACAATTCTCAACATTTTTCTTCAGTGTTCTTTTTTGTCTCTTTTCCAGATTAATATTTTCAAATTGCGTTAAATTTTAAATTATGTTGTCTATATTTTTGGATAAGGCTGTTTGAAAATGTCTCATTATTTATTATTTTTACCGGGAGACCAATTAGCCTAAAAGAAAAAAAAAGTCTTCAACGTAAATTGTTTTTTATGAAAAAATATTTAATTTTGCTATGTGAGTGTAATGCAAAAAAATATAACCTGGTACAAATGTAAAAAATTCAAATATCTATCAATATTACGATGACAAGACATGTTATTGTCCCGCTAAACGATGAAGTAAAGCAATGGATGGCAAAAAGAGGCTGCTCTAACTGTATTGGGCACCATTGGAGAGGTTTCATAGCTACCAGTTTGCCACGAGATATTTAAATACCAGGTCGCTAAGCCTACTGATAACTAATTTGTCCAACGAGGCCACCAGTTCATTTGCCTTCATCATCGTGGGTGTCTCCTCTTATCCCTCTTCAATCGTTTCCATTATTTCGACCTATGTCGATTATAAAGATAACTTATCGATTATTGATTTCTGGGTTAGATAAATTCTCATTATCGATACAGGTTATATTTGTCCAAAAAGCTGATTTAATTAAACTGCTTATTTATAAACAATCTTGGATTTTCTTGCTATTGCATTTTTTTTCTTATTTTAAAATTCATTATACACATGGCTGGAACTCAATTCATGAAAGGGGTGGTGCTTTTAAATATAGTCTTATTTTAAACGTAATTTCAAAGTTTGGGTGATTAAATCAAAGCAAAAATATTTTAAACTTGATTTAGAGAAAAATTAATTTACTTGTTTTAATTTAATAAAAAATGCAACTAGCACCAAGTTGTTCTTTAATCCTAAGTGGTAATGTTTACGAAGTCATTCCTCAAATTCGGCTCGATTCTCTTATAGAATACCGGGTTGGTATTTTGTTGATTGTATCATTAGTATCGTTCATGAAATAGTTTAACTTCAGTTTAGGCACCGACTCATTAATTATTATTAACATTATTATAAAAAAAATTTTTTTTTACACGAATCGGCCAGCAAGGACCACGCGAATATCACTTAATCTTCTTCACACTCTCCGCCTCCCTTCTACTCCAATACTCTCTCATCTTCCTGGACTGTTCCTCTCGCTCTTCCTTAGTCCATTTTCTCCCTCGTCTCTCCTTCCTCCCCGCAAGAATCCCAACTTCTTTTAGTTTTTTTCCGAAAAGCATTCAATAGTTTTTATCCAAGCAGTCCTTATCCTTGAGTTTTAGCCTATCCAGCTCCTCTTTTATTTGTTTCACATAACCACCTATACTCTTATAGCTTCAGACTCTGTCGAAATTTTTTTTGGTCAGCCTCTTATTGCTCATTCTGACCATGTGGCCGTAGAACCTCAGTCTCCTGGTCCTGATGACTTTTCAAGATCTTCCAAATTTCTGTATATTTCTTCGTTGGATTTTCGCCTATACCCCTCTTGTGTTACTTTGGGTCCATGAATCCTCCTCAGAATTTTTCTCTCAATCTTCTGGATTTTCTCCGGACTCGGAAGGCTGACTGTTTCCATCCCATACAGTATTGCTGGTCTTACTACTGTACAGCAGTGCCTTATTTTTGCATTGGCGGACAAATTTTTCTTGCTGTACATGTTTCTAGTGCCAAAGTTCAGTCTTTCGAGTTTGGCTATTCTTATACTAATAGCTTACAATTTATAATAATTATTTTATTATTTTTAATAATTTTATTTGTCAATTTTAAAAATAGGATAATAGATTCATCAAATTATCTTAACTGTAGTACTGTAGTGACCTTCTACACTCAGGGGTGGATATAGGAGGAAGCGAATGACCACGCCATAGAAAAATATATAGTAAAATTATAAAATATAGACGAATTTAGTTTACATGAAGCCTAACATTCAACAGTCTGATATAAAAATTAAATAAATGAGTAATAAAATACAGATGGATTTTTAGTTCATATTTAAGGTACGGGTGCCATATTTTATATGCAATGAGTTAAACTCGCCTTATGTACCACACAAACCTCTCGGCAGTCCCCCACCCATAGAAAGGAGTCATGTCTCGTCCAGGGTCCATCATAGGTCCGCTTCTGGCTGGGGACGAGGTAGGCTGAAGTAATGCACACATGCTTGTAGAACGCGGGCGAAATGACTTTCAGAAGCGCAACAGATGGCATGTGGAAGTAACATTCCCCCTCTATACGCTTGCGCAGTTTGAAGGCTTTCTTCCAGCGTATTTTGAATAGCAAGAGAGTATGGAGACGTGTTCTAGTGCTTTGTCAACGCCAGTTAAACAGAATGTTATAGAATTTTTAACTCCTGAAAAAGTGACTCCTACTGAGATTCATCCTCGTTTAATGGTTGTTTATCGTGATGATGCTGTTGATAGGTCTACTGTTAATCGATGGGTCGTGAAATTTCGTGGTTGCGAGCTTGGTAAAGCCATAATTGTTGATGAAACACGCAGCGGACGTCCGACCACTGCCACAGACTATAAGCGAGGTGCAACGGTAAATTCTTCTCGGTGCATAGAGACTCTAAAACTCCTCCGACGTCGAGTTTGTCGTGTTAGAGGCAGCCTGGCGGTAATAATCTTGGAACATGACAACGATCGTCTAATCACCTGGCGCGCAACTGAAGAGGCTCTGCGAAACCTGAAATTTGAACCGATTCCACACCCTCCTTACTCCCCCGATCTTGCGCCTTGCGATTTTTATTTTTTTTCCTCTACTCGAGTGTTATCTATACACCTCGGGCGATGAGGTGAAAGCAGCTATCTAGTCCTGGATTCGAGAGAAGTCGGAAGTATTTTTCAATGACGGACTGAAAAAACTTTTTACACGTTAGAAGAAATGTGTTAGTCTTAACGGTGGCTATGTTGAAAAATAAATATATGATTTTGAAGCTTAAGAATTGTGCATTAATGTACTTTTTGCCAAATCTTCCTATTATTTAGTTCGAATTCAACAAGCATGTGTGCATTACTTTTCAGCCTACCTTCGTATTTGCTGCACAGGGTCGCGCGATTTAATTCTTTAAGCATGTAAGACCAGTTAGAGCTTGAAGAATTATCGGATCACAATTAAAGAAGAAAGTATCGATTATATTGCTTTGCCCGTAAAAGAATTGCGAGTTAAATGCCCTCTCAAATTTCAAGTTTTTACCTTTTTTTATGTCTGACTTTTAAAACCTAACGTGAATAATAGAAGACAGAACTGTTATGGTTATCATTCCAAATCAACATACTGTAAAGTTCATGCACAACTTTTACAAACAACTTCAAAGTTCAACTTTGATTTTTATTTTATTTTTAACACATTATTTAAATACTGAAAATTTCATCATACTTATTGCTATATGATATGAATGGGAAAGTAAATAAAAGTATATAGCGAACATAGATTCATTCAATTTAGTACACTGGCTTGCTTTGCCGAGACTATGCGGAATGAAAGGAAAGAAAGAAAAAAGATGTTTTTTTTAAATAAAGTCATTTTTTATTGCACAGCTAATACTATTTTGAATTTGATTTTATTACTTATGCAACCTTATGTTATCAGGAAAAACGTTTTTTTTTTTAATTAAACCATATTTCTTTAATACCTTTCAAGTTGAAATTTTAAGTCTGAAAACATTTTCTAAAGGCACTTAGAATCTTTTTTATATCATTTCTGTGCTTCATTTATTAGAACTCTTGGAGGGAGGAGGGAGGGGAAGAGGTTTTCTAACATAGAATAACTCCTTTCAATGAAACAACCTGTAACCAACACAAATTTTGACTGTAAACATACCAAGGCCAAATACGTGAACCTTTTTTCGGTAATCGTATGCATGGTTTAGAATTCGTCTCATTTCATTTAGATGTTTTTTAGGGAGAAGATCAAATGATAATAAATTTGTTAAAACGGCAAAAAGCTTCAAGTTTTTACAGTTTTACAGATTTCATTAACAAATAACGCTTTATCACAATAATTTCACTCTTGTTAAAATGTTTTCATAATGAACTTGCTTTAACGCGTATCAAGTTGTCATAACATTGACTTCAAAATTACTTATTTTTTTAATAGTTTTCCTCATTTCTCCCCTTAAGAGGAGCATTTCGAAAAATGTAATGCATATAAACCTTCTCGAAAAAATTCTCTAAATGATAGAGAAAACCACATCAAAATCTACTGACTACTTTTCGAGTTTTACGATCACTAACATACGCAGGCTGAATATATATATATATATATATATATATATATATATATATATATATATATATATATATATATATATATATATATATATATAAATGGTGAATATAAATAAACAGATTCAAATTTGGTATATTTTCTTCCAGTCATCAAATGCTGTCGGAGTCGTTTGATTGCCTATATTTCGACAGTCCCCTCGAGAGATCTATTTAAGGAAGAATAATAATGAGCCAAAGAGATCAATTTTTTCGCCAAGCCTCTGTTCCTATTCTTCCGGTTCTGTTGTCAGGTACGTAACTCACAATTTTGGCTAGAGATGCGGTAATCGATTCACTACCATCTAACGGAACCGCTGAGCTCAACGGTCCATTTGGTAGAAGAAACTAAAATGATCGATGAATTCGTAGCGGTTAATATTATTTGATTTTTACGAAAAATTCTTCTTAAATATTCCGTTTCAACTCTTGAACGACGGGTAGCACGAATTCAGAATTATGAAATGGGAATAATCGATTTTAGTTTACATAAAATCAAATTTCATTCCACTGGTCGAATTAGTATTTGCTTTTGTTTTTTGTAATGATCAGATAAAAATTATTTAATTATAAAATGTTCGAATTACCAAATAAATTTATATAGTATGTGATTGGATGTCTTGGAGTGATGTGCTGTCTCTGGTTGATGCGTCTTACTGGATGGTTGATGTGAGATATACTGTATATGATCTTCATAGATGTGATTTTTTGGTGTATGTTCTAAAGATTACTGAATTGGCATAACATTGGCTGGTTAGTTATTTTCCGGTATTTTAGAGACTTGAGTCCTTGTGTCATGGAATCTTCCAATTGTTTTCTAGCAATTAATTCATGTCTCTTTTTTGAGTTTTTATTCTATTATATTTATAATTAAATAAATAACTTTATTTTATGATTCTTGTAGGTAAGCTCAAAAATGCTGACGTCACAAAATATAAACTAGGTAGGGAAAAAGGTTTTGGAATAAAATCTCAAGCATTAAGAGGCTTTCACACATGGGAACATCGGTTCGCCAACAACGGTTCTGCGAACCAAGTTTCCATGTGTGTAGAGCTGAAGAACAATTGTTTTTAAGTTTTTCCTTTGTTCGTATAGTGTGTAGAGAGCCACGAACAGAACAGATCCTCCCATGTGTGTAGGCTGTATTAGATCTCAAACAGGAGATTTCAGTGGGGCAGCATGATCAAAACTGCTGAGCTATTTGAGCGAGTGATTGATCCACAGATTGCTATTAAATGATAATTTGATTTGTTATTTTTGTATTTACTTTGTATACAGAAAAAAATGGTTGTATGTTTATGGATTCCTAAATGGTTGTAGTTGATTCAAGTTTTTTATTTTATTAGATTTTTATTTATGTTATTAATTTGATTTGTATAAAGTTTTGTTATAGTACTTGACTTTTCTTTTTTCTTTTTTTTTAATGCTGATGATGTTTTGTAAATTTATTACAGACCGAAAATAATCCCAGCGGTTTAAAGACTCTAAACTATTATATAAATAAATTAAAAAAATAAGTCAAAAAAAGATTTTAACGTGAAATTTGTATTTATAAATGCATTAGTAATCATTATTTGATTTTATAAATTGCATTTTTATAAAGAATATTTTGTCTTAAAGATGATCGTATTCTTTTTTTTTTTTTTTTTTTTCTAAGCCTAAAAGGTATACAACTTTAGAATTGTCACAACACATTCATAATTGAAATATCTTATATTTTTAATAAAATATTCTAATTTGTCAAAGAATAGAACGCCAGATGACAACGTGAAATTTAAGGCGTGAGGGGGCTTATAGATTTCTATCACACAACTGTTATCATGCAAATCACTGTGTCAATACAGGAAGGCGAATAAAGGATACACTCCCATCCGAGGTTACAACATATCTATTGCCGTCGTGATACCTCCGATGCCTACTTGATGGAAGATAATATATGTTTACAAAGGTGTATTTGAACGAAATAAATCACACATTTTTATTGATTTATTTTATTCTAAACGAAGTGATAGCAGCGCGACGGTTGAAATGGGCTTGTAAAGTTTTTGCGATAAGTAATGATCAAATCCCCAAAAATTGAATAACCGCTGAGCCGACTGGTAAACGTCCGAGGGGTAGACCTAAACGTATGTGGGTTTGCAAGCAGCGATTGGTTTTATCGGGCTCGAACCTTCCGGTTCTCTAAGCCTTTTATTATAATTATTATTATTGAAGCTAATTTTTATAATTAATTAGTTTATTAATTACGGCTTAAATTAGTAAATATTAATTATTCTCAGAAAGTGAATTTTCATTGTGATATTTCGTAATTTCTCAGCCGTGGCCCTGAATATGCAATGTTTTATGTATTGTGTGTTTAAAGCTGTACTTTCCCATGGTAGGGAATTGCGAGTGGAAAATAAAAAACTAAAGACTCCTGATAATGAGGAGATTAGTTATAGTTTCATCTTCTGTTTCTAATAACTTCCTTGTGTCACCCGTGTAGTTTCCTTTTACCACTCTCGTTATCTATTCAACAGAGTACGTGTTTTGTTCCGATCCTGTGTGAAAGTTTGATTGACAACTCTTTTTACTGAGTTTTTGGCTAGAGTGAAGACGTCATTATCTCCTTTGGATAGTTTCCAGGTTGCATAACCCTCCTACACGCTTCATCTTCCAGGAGAATGGTTTAGATTTCGATATCAGTTTTATTGTAAAAAAAATGTCCTTTTAGCTAGAAAATAAAATGCTGTAAAGTTACCCCAGTTTTCACTTTCAAGAGTCATTTTGTGATATTATTTAATAAAAATCTAATCATTTATTTAGAAATACTCTAATAATTTTAGTTGAAACTAAAAAAAAAAAATCTGAATGTCGATTATGACGGTTATAGTAATGATATTAGTTTTTTATTCTAGTTTTAATACATTCAAACCTCAACATGCTAGATGGTTCACAAAATAATAGCTAAGACATATATGCTGAAGAGCAGTTTGTGATTTAAAATGTAAGTATTTCCCAAAATTCCGTGATTTCTTGGGTCAAAAAATCTTTCAGAACCTCATCTACTCCCTGATTTTCCCCACTTTTAGTACCATCGCTTTTAATTTATGAGGCTGCCTGTTGTAGTATATACTAATATGATTAACAATGTTTTTTAGAAAGTGCGTTCTCGGGTTCCGAGGAATAAGGTATCCTAGGCGCCAAGTGATCAGTATGTCCAGTTAAGTTGGCTTTGTCTTGCTTTTCGACTAAAGCTTTTCCTTCTTGTCCTTCTGTTTTAATCCTTAAGAATAAATAAACATCCCTGTTTTATTGATTTCCTCTAAAATTGAACAATACTCATTGTCAAATATCTTGCGTGGGTGTCATTTTCTGCATCTTAAAACTTGGAGCTTATTTGCTGTCGTGTATGTTTTGGATTTTATTATATCGCTAAGCAGTTTTTAGTTATTTAGTAGCTTCATCAATTTGGATAACTATGGGCCAGATCGTATAATCGTTTTTTTTTGTTTTTTTGCCCTATCTAGTGTATAGAGAATGATTTTGAGAGATTTGTGCCCGAATTCTTAATTTTGTATTCTTCTCAGAATCCCAGTGAGGTTTGTCTGGAAGAAAGTTATTTTATTTTGTTTTAAACCTTTAATCCCAGTAAAAATAGCTCTCAGGTATTCGTGAACAATAAACAATGGTATTATATTTGAACGGTTTTCTTTAGTAAACAAAAGTAATTCAAATCGATTTCAATTCTTGATAACACTAATTTTTACTATAACAGGTTCTATAACATGTTTACAGCCTCTGAACAAATAACTACCCTCCGAATGGCCGTTATAATCATGATGAAAGAGCGATGAAATAGTTCTATATCGAATTGAGACATGGCTAGCTTTATTACACCACGGGCTAATGGATGGCCGGAGTCAATTTCATGGTTATAGGGTCTGTTGTTGGAATGGTCGTCATTAGTTTAGGAGTTACTAAATTTGTTTTGTTGCCTTTCATAGTTTATAGTTCGAAACCAACGAGGATAAATATTTGAGAACCCAGTTTTTATTATGTAAATTAGATATATTAGAGGTTAAAAATTAATTATAGGACAATTTTCCCAGAATTATGGACAATGATAACTACTATCATTTAGCACCAAGAAATTTGTAATCTAACAGAGTCCTTCGCATTATTTCTAGGCATCCATTACCTTTTCTAACAGACTGCACTCACATTCTAAATATGATCAACATCTTTTCACGCCTAGTCTTGGTCAGAGATTTCCAGTAAATTGCAGTTCATGAATCAAATATTGAAAAAATCACTTTGATGTCTCCGTTTGGTCTTTTTGAATTTCCCTTCACGATTTTCGGCCTTAGGAATGCACCATTAACCTTCAACGGTTTATGAAAACGGCACTTTGATGGTCTGGATTTTGTGTTTTGCTTCATAGATGATATTCTAGTAGCGTCACCGGATGATAAAGCATACGAAAAACATTTGAAAATTTAGTTTGAACGTCTTGACCACTACGGCCTGTTCATTAACGTTTCCAAATGCTCCTTTGGAGTAAAGACCTTGTTCTTCTTAATATATGAAACAAACTCTATTGGAAAAAAGGCTCTCCCATCTAAAATAAAAGCCATTGAAGTATATCCAGAACCAAAATCAGCGTTTTTTGGGAATGGTCAATTTTTACAGTAGATTAATGCTTTTAAAAAAGTGTCTCAACAAGACTTCAACTATAAACTATAACCGCGACAAACAAGACAACTCAACTATTCAGTATATTCGGACAAATATCAAAAAAGATTGCAAGAATTGGACTTAAGCCTGTTCGGAATGCTTGCGTACCAAAATCCATAGCCAAACTCGTTCTTCTCCCGTTGAATTTCTTGTTCCAATGAACGGTTTAGGAGCGTAAATGTGAATATTTTCGATCCCCAGCCACTACGTTTCTGTAGTGGACAGATTCTCTCGGTGGTTAAAAGCTACACCACTGATCAAACTGCTTCAACTGTGGCTCAATCATTAGCGACATCTCGGATTTCTCAGTTTGGCATTCCTACTCAAATAACCCAAGGAAGACAATTCGAATGCATACTTTTCCAATCTTTAGGAATGCATTTCGGATATTGTCTTACTTTTGCTTGATCGAACGACAACACAGAACAATGAAGACTGCCTTAAAATGCCACTTGCTGAAATCATCTACATAGGTCTTATCTTTGGTATTGTTAAGTATTCGTACTGCTTTAAAATAAGACCTTGGGTGTTCAGCAGCAGAACTAGTTTACGGTGTGTCACTTATTCTCCCTGGTCAGTTTTTTCTAAATCGATCTCCTATTAACCAAGCTGATTTTATTTTTATTTTTCAGAATACCATAAAAGATTTGAAGCCAGCACAACCTTTAATAAATATGACGCTGTAGATCTTCGTATCTCAGCATCTTACAACGTGCTCTCACGTTTCTCAACGTCGGGATTCGTCTCATTCTACGTTGATTACATGTTATTCAGGATATCATCTTGTTCTTGTTTAGTTCCTTTGATCTATATAACTTTTAATATGGCTATCTTGACTATGAATCATGCAAACATGCATTCAATTCATGATCCTCTCGATTTATTCCAAATTAGAGTAAATCACTGGATTTATGATACCACGCTGAGGAATCAACAAATAAATTGTGAAAGTTCATGGACATACTAAAATTAAAAGAATGGAATTATCATACTCAAAATATTGTTTTTTTTCTTTCTCTAGGCAATGATTTTTCTTGGACTTTTAAATTCCATAATCTTACAAAACGTTATTCCCGACTCGTACCTACCTTAGATACCTTAAGTAGTTAAGATAGTGAAATGATTTTAGCTCAAATAGTTTGATTGTGAATTTAAATTTAAACAAAGACAATTTGAGGGGAATTTTAATTAAATATCCTATTTTTTCTTGCTGTCTCCTAATCACTTTATTAAAACAAAAACAATTTATATTTAAAACTTCGAAACACCGTTATTAAATTTATAATAATATACAGTATGTGCCATGTTGAATCGTTAAAGGCATTCTTTAGTGCACCAAAGATTTTGATTTCAGCTAACACTCAGGTAAGCTTAGTTTTGTTTTTCTGCGCTTTTCTAAATATCTATTATTTACTAAACTACTTATTTACTTGTCTTTCGAAACAGTGATATTCCAAAATTCTTTGCAAAATTCAATCTACGTGTAAACACAGATGCTTGCATACACTAATATGCTTCTCTAAAGAGTGTGTGTGGTAACGAATTAGCCAATAGCTAATATCTTGTTTCTTCACATTACAGACAAATTAGTTATGAAACTGTGGGAACTCTTGGGTGTGTTTTGCTTTGTTTGTTAGTTCACACGCCTCTTTTCGATAAGGCTCTGTTTTCTTTGTCCTGGACAAGAAACTCTAGGATCTACGATGCTTTCTCATTCAAAATGAAGTTAACTTAATTTTACCCCTGATCTAGGCATATTTCTCAGCTCTATGGAATAACACGGTAAAATAATTGTGAAATCTTCCTGTATTATTTCACTCTTCAATGCATACCTGTTGCAATTGGCGAAAATTTTTATTTTGACATTTTTAGCAATGAAAAAAAATTGATTATGTAAAAAAAAAATCTTGTTTAATCATTAAAATCATTTTAGATCATCATCATTTAAATTCTCATTTTTCACTTTGATCTACATTTTTTTTTATTATTTTTCATAAAATATTCCAAAAGAGTTGTCATGGAAAAATGGCCTAGCATGATTTGAAATTATAGAAATATAAATGAATCATTTCGATTGATATACAGTGATAAAATTACATAAAATATTTAATTTAAACTGAAAAATATTGGCTCCTGAAATCAGTTATCGACAATTATTATTAATATTATAAATTAATATTATTATTTTTAATTATTTATTCATTAAATTTATGTCGTCATTAAGTGTAACAATACCAGAATCACCTTTAGTTTGTATCTTTTTAAAATATCTATAATTTAATACGAAAGTATAGCTAAAACCAATATGGAAATGCGGGACAGGAACTGCGGTGTTAGACTGAAACCTTAAAAAATCCATAGAATACAGTTATTTCAGTTTAAAACATTGCGTAAAGTATTAGACGCACAGAAAAGACTTTTTATATAGTCGATATAAATAGAATCACTGAGATCCTCCGAGAGCCCATGCCGCCATTGACAACTATATAAATTAATGCATTTTTCTCATACCCATTAAATTTTCAAAGGATGTTTAAACTCTTTTTATTTTTCCCAAGGAAGTCAATTTCACTCTAGGAAATGACATGAAAATAAAAAAGCTACAAATAAATTATGTCTACTTTTTTGATGATTTACATCCGCTTTCTTACTTTCTCTGTTATGACCTGTATTTTTGACACCTTACGTTTATCTATCCGTTCCACACAACCGTTTATGGCCAATAAAAAACAAAAAAAAACATTTTAAAATAAGATTCTACAGAACCACATTAAAACATACTTTATTTTGACCGTTCAGATTAAGAGGTTTCTTTAGATTTTTTTGTTTGAATAAAATAGTGATTTTTTTTTGTATTTATTTGTTTTTCTGAATAACTCGTTACATTTTTTATATTATCATATTTTTAAATAACTGACAAATATCTTGGTAAGTTTTCATTTCAGGCTAATAAATTGCTTACTTATGAATTTTGATACTTTATATAAAGTAACAGACGATCACTCATTGGATAATATTTAAGAGCTTAACTAATATTTTATTTAATCCATTTCGGCTATATTTCACTTAACTAATTCGTTTCATGCCTCGTGCGGATGTCATCCTTTCTCATATTTATTTTATTCTAAAAAATATTGATTTTATCATTTATGAAAACCAATTTTTTTAATGAATTAAAACCGGAATCTATGATTTATAATTTACCAGCGCTCATATTTTTGAATAATTAAGAATTCTGGAATATCTATATATTCAATCTATATATTGAATCTTCCTTAGTTTTGTTCAGTTTCGAAATGATTTTTTTAATTTGTTTATTTAATTCACTTATTTCGTCTAGAATATCACTTATGAAAAAACTCAAATGCTTACAATAAATAATATTAAAGCCTTCCATATGATCTCATCATCCAATATTCAAATTCTTCTCATCTTATAAATCGTCTGATTTATATTTTATAATTTTATTCCATTTTTTTTTTAAATAAACGTTTTTGATATATTTTGTTAGAGTATGAATTTCCTTTTGCTACGCATTGAGGTCAAGGCAATAATAAAATAAAAATTAACCAGTAATCAACATGGAAGTAATAAACAGAGGAGAGAAAAAAAGTTATTTTGAAAATATTCTAATATGAAAAGCATCAACTAATAAAAATTCATACACTGTAAATTGATCTGTTCTAGAATTAAGACTAATAATTTAAATCGAATTAAAATCGAACTACTAGGTTGATAGATAAATTTGACAATTTGAAAATGGATATGTCATGAAAAAAACAATCTTTACTTACTTTTTGTCGGAAGGACAGCCTTTGGACGTCATTTCTATTTTTATTTATTTTTTTATTTATTTGTCAAGGATGTGGGTGGGGACGGGATCCCTTCTATTGCATAGTACGGTACGGTAAATGCATTATATGGGAGTAATGGGAAATTATTAGAAATTTAGATTCTTTTTCTAGTGATGGTTCTAAAATGTAAATACTTCGCAGCAATATTTTAACTTCTTTACACTTTCGAATTGCGCGAGTGACTGATGAGTTGTGATAAATAAAGGTTCTCTAAAATGTCTCAGAATGTAAACAAAAGTGCAGGTGCTCTAAGAACATTCATATTAAGAATAAACAAAAAGTCATTTTTCAGTATGAATTTTCATACTGTAGGTTCTAATGGCTTATAATTCCCTCGTCAGATCTTAAACTTGAGGTATTTACAAAACAGATGAATGAACAGAAAATGGAAGCTGTAAAGAAAATTTCTTAAGATTTCCACCGGTGAAAGTGCGAAGTTAAATCCTATTTTGTAGGGGTTCTTAAAAAAACTCTCGACTATAAACTTTCGTTTACAGCAGATTCTTGTTCACTGAACTTGCCAATCATCGGAAATACTTTTAAAACATATTTGAGAATGTTAAGTTGACTTTGATCAGCAAATATGAATTTTTCTCCCAGCATTATTAAATGAAGTAGTTATAAATATTATCCGAATTCTCATATGCGCAAAATAACATTTCTACCAGAATGAACTAGGCTTATTGCTTGAATTTCATTGTTTAAATTATAATTTACTTATTATCATAATACATTAATTTGTATATGTAAAATAAATATATTTGCTATATTTGATATATAGCATAATATATATAAATATATTTGATATATTTGCTATATTTGCTAAAATAGGATGGGAAGTGAAACAGGACTGCTAAAAAATTCACATCCGATACAAGATGGTCTTGTATATGAATTATTGGTTTTCAATTGAAATATATTAATTAGGCCCTGTTAAGTCGTTTATAAGACCATAAAATTCTATAATTTATTTTCAATAAATAAAGTTTAATAGGCGCAATAGCAATTATAGGGTAGATTACTATTAATGGCCTTCCAGTAATGAAAATGTTTACATTGAAAACATTTTTTTTTCTTCTCAAGGACCATTTTAGTGACTGTAAATAGTTTGTGGCAGTCATCACTCCATTTATGGAGACATTATATTCCATTTTAACTTTAATTAAGTTATTTATTTCCTCTGGATTGGTTAAAATTATTTACAGAAGTTACTAGTAATACTAGCGTTTCCACTCTGCGCTTTTAGATATAAAACTTAATGATAGAGAAGTAATAATATAATAATAATATTTTAAAAAATAATAAGTTGGGTAATGATAAAAAATAAATATAAATATAAAATATTAATAAAAATATTAAAAAATGTTTTAATTAAAACTAATCAAAATAAAACTAAACTAATTTGTGATCTTACCTAAGTTAAAGAAACGTCTTCACTTTGAGAAACTAGAGTATTCTTGTGTCACTGGAACTAAGGCCCAACCAATAATATTAATTAGAGAAGAATATAAATGAGGAAGGAATGGGAATTAGAGTTTTTTTTACCATATTTTATAAATTGAGACTGATAAAAAAATTGGCTATTCAGTATACAAAATTATATAATTTTTATAATATATATATAATATAATTCAAGTAGGTAAATGTAGTTACTGAAAATAATTTGTAAATATAAACAGCATATGATATAAAACAGAAATCAAAATTTTATAGTCTCAAGAAAATAAACACAAAAGTAGGACCCGAATGTCCGACATCTTTAGGGGTGTCCGGCAGTCTGTAGTGCCCGACCCTTAGCGGTACCTGGGTGCCCAGGGGAGTGCTCATTGTAATGTTTTAAGTATGTATTTATTTTATTGATTATTTTAAGTAACAATTGGTTGATAATATCTAGTTACAACTTTTTAATTAATCAAAGTCAATATTCGGCTGGGTCATTGGTCCATGTAGGCCCAAATTAAAACATATCGAGAGGTCCGACATTTCTATGGGTAGTCCTGCACAAAAGGGAAATTTGATTCACTGTTGAGCCCTTTTACGGTACAACGATACATACAAGCATACATTTAGGAGCGAAATTAGCACTTAAATCCTGGATTGGGAAATTCGATGAGGTTAGATTTTCTTTTCCTCTAATTAATGTGTGATTTTCCATCTTGTTTTGAACGCTTAGTGTGCAAAATTTCATCAATATGTATTGTAATTATGTCATTAGGTTATAATTACTCAAATACGATTTTTCTTAAAATATTGGAATCAAATATTATCACTTATGATAGACACTTCCTGCAATTGCTTGCTTCCCCTCCTATCAGGGGCGTACGCGGAACTTTTTTTCGAGTGGATGTGGAGGGATTAGGTAAGAAGAAGTTTTAATGCAAATACGTTTTAATGAATTTTTATTTCGATTCGTAATTGATTTTGCTTTCGTTACTTGTTATTTTATTGCAAAGTATTATTCGAAAGACAAACCTTATGTTGATGGATATGAAAGTCATACATTTCGAGAAGGGGATATATCCCATGATCCCCCCTCACCTACACCACTGTGTACTATCATTCTTTGTCATAACCACTTTGGCACTACAAATCCAACTGTAGCTAACTGTAAGTACCGTTGAGCCACCGCTGGTCCAGATACAGCGACGTCCACAGTCCAAAAGATGCTATTATAGCCAACCGCTTAAATGGTTCCTCTGACAAAGCGGCCAACTAACGGAATCAGTTCTGAGGCTGAGGTCTCATTCCTCCTCCGCACTGGCTCTATGTAGTTATTTTTGTTTTCGAAAGTCATAATATCAACTGATGTCTTGAGCATTGTAAGGAAGTGATTCTTCTTAAAACGTAGATAGGCACAAGAATGCAATCACTAGATCTGTACTCTTGAAACCAATCAGGGCCAAATCGACGGGTGAACATCCTAAGGTTTATCCAAGACGGAGAAGGATTATGTCCGCTTCGCTGTTGTTGATTTGTGTTTTGACGGGTGGAGGTTTGGATGGAGGGAACTAGACAGACAATTGCCTGTGCTATCGGCATCGAACATCTGAGCTCGCTAGTTCGTTTGTTGATTGATTTTTACAACGAGCTTAATCCCAACTCTATTTTATTTCTACTTTTATTACTTCCTCTTGCCTATATATGAAATATACAGCAAGGGGAAGTATTGCGATCGTGAAAATTTTCGAATATTTCGAGTTTTCAACGGGAATACACGTTTTGAGGTCCCCTGATTCCAAATAACCAAGTCTCGCAAAAAATTGTCTGTATTTCTGTCTGTGTTATGTGAATAGCCTGGCTCAAAAATGAAAAATGGTACTGAAACTGCGTATTGAGCTTACAGCAACCTTTTCATCAAAATCGACTGACCGGAAGTGCCACTTTATATCATCGATTTTACACTTTTTTACAATTTTCTCGATAACGGCTCTAACGATTTTGATAAAACTTGCCTAATGTCTTCTCCTTAAAGCTCTTTAACTTTTCATTTATGTAGTATGTCATAGAGGAAATGCAGAGAAAAAAATATGATGAAAAGAATATTTTATTTACTCATAACTTAAAAAGTATGCATTTTATGGTAACTCCCACCAAACCGCCAACCTATCGTTAACTAAACACTCTGTAACAATGAATTGTAATGACATAGAAATAGAAATTAACTTAATAATTTGTACTTTTGGAAACAAAATGGAATTTAAATGGAAACTAAACCGAAACTTTTTAAATATATTTTCAGCTCGACAAACCAAAAATATTTAGTATACAGAATTGTAGTACTAAAGTTATTTAAAAAACTAATTTATTATACTTTTGTGAGAAAAAAATTTGAGAAGTGCACTCTGCTGGAGTTTATTTCGATTAGTGTTTATGTGAACTCTTTAAAATAATCTTAAAGATTATTATTATAGATTGGTAAGGGAAAGTTGTTGATACGCGCACTGCACCAGATTTTTAATTTAAATTTTGACCGTATCGGTAGTAGAAGGCAGAATTTCTGCAAACGGTCTTGTGATGGCGTCTGATAAAAAAATAAATAATCCAAGGTGATCGAATTTACAAAAATGCGACTTTCATATTGGTCACATTGAAGCGCCCTAGATAAAGCACTGATATGGCAAATTATTGAATTTCTAGGCCTCAAGGCTCCTTGAATTTTTTGGGGATTTGGTATTCGAGGCTTTGCCATAATGCGTGCCTCAAGTAGAGCGTTTCAAAGTGACGGATATGAACATCGCATTTTTGCACATTCGATAGTTGGACATGGTAGGGACGATATTGAATTCAACACTAGAAATGCTTCTTAATTAGTGTTCAAAATTTTAAACACTGAAATTTGAATACATTTATCAAAGGAGAAAGCATATTTTAGATAATTAACATTATATCATCTTAATCATTAAAATAAATAGGAAGATTATGAATTATAGAAACAGTTTAGTACGTAAAATAGACCAAAATTTTATAAATTGATTATCTTCGTAGCATACTATTTACAATTAATTGCTCAAATGTTAATTTTAAATTTTATGATACTATGAGATATTGAATTTATGGACTTCATTATTCTGCTATCAATCCTTGAATTCAGATCCCATTAAGTTACTGATATTTTTGTTTTAGGTAAGAACAAACCAGCTACAATTGTCGTGAGAGTAGGTAACAACAGACCTGACTTGGCCACTAACCCCATTTGCAACAGATTTACCGGATATCTTGAGGAAGGAAAACCACTGTTCTTACCCTGCAATCCGCCTATGCCCGGCGCCTTCGTAAGCGTGCACTTGGAGTCCACAGGCCCTACCAACCAGCTTTCAATATGTGAAGCCTTCGTCTACACCGACCAGGTAAAACAACGTGGATACTTTTTGTTATCTGAACAGTTAGTTTATATATTTCAATAGTTTTCAAATTAGTCTGTTGAAAAGAATGATAATAGAAACCATTAATTATGAATCTAATTTTTATTATTATTATTCAGAGACTTTCAACCACTATTTTAAAGACAAGAGCTGCAATATGAACTTTCGGCAGCTGTCTCAGTCCAGTACAGTCGCTACCTAATTTCTTTCTACCAAGTTAGTCTGGACATTTAGGACGACTTCACATCTCCCAATTAGGCGAGATCTTTCAAGATAAAAGTACAATAGTTTCAGATAATATTACTCTGCAATCCCTCCACAGCTGACTCCCTAAATTTTAAACTCGCTAACTAGGAAGTCTAGCTCCTTCAATTTGTAATTATTCAAATTATGATTTTAATTTTAAATCTAATCATTAAACTTTTCAATCGTTCTGTTGCTTTCATTGTAATATTATTCAATTTCAGAATGGCTACAGTATATTTCAACAATGTCACTTTAGAAACTAATATTCAACATGTTCATCTTTGAGTTCTTTAAATATACCTATCGTTTACAAGTAGAATATTAGCCAAAAGCAATGCTGGTAATATTGAAGTCAATTAAAAATAGTAATTCCAATGCCAGAATTATTATTATTTTATATTTATTTTTAAGAATAAGCTTTTAAAATAATATTGCCAAGGGGATATTTCAGAGTTTGCAAATGGATGACCAATTTCTAATGAGTATAAAAAAAAATCTGTCAAGAGTGTGAAAATCAAATCACCATACTTTTAGCGGAACATGTTTTGAGAAAAAATAAAAGTGTTCTCAGTTCATTTTACTTCCTCTGTGATCTTAGGTTTTACTGGTTAAACAGAAGTTTGTTAATTTATGCGTTTTAGATTCGTGACCTCCCAAAATATGGTATTAAAAATACCGTTATGTTGTCATTGTTCTTTCCTGTGTATATAAGTATCCCATTTTTGCGGAAACTGCAAGGGTATGAAGTGCTTGACTAAGGTCATTAACAGCCTATACATGTTAGTGAAAAAAAATCTTTATAGAGAATGGAGGAAGTATAGGGGTAACTTTAGTTAATCAAAACCGAACTTGACTGACAGTAAAACTTTTTTTAGTATGAATGAACTGAAAAGTGCTTCTGGTTTTTAAATATCTCTTCTCTGTGATATCCAAAACAGTTTTTTATGTTAGGCATATCATATCTTGCTCTTCGGAGTGAACTCCATTCATTTCTGAGAATCAGATTCTGAGTCAAAATCTTTAAATTTATGTAAAATATATCATTTATATCTGTGATAATCTTTATTTTTATCCTTTAAAAACTACCAATAACATTTTGTTCTAATATTTTTTAAGTTTTTTCTTTCTCGCAAAAATCTATTTAAAACAACTTCTTTTTTTTACTCTAAAATTACCACTTCATTTTATGAAAATTCCAGAAGTAACTTTCAATAAAAAAATAAATTAAAACGATAATTTTGTAGGTATGGAAATGTAAAACAAAAAATAGTTAATTATAATTTGAAGGGTGTAATATATTCTTCCTGGGAATTTGAAACCTTCAATGAAGAGTTTGCTGCAAGAAGTAGGTAAACATTTTTTTTGCCTCAAAATAGTTTACAAAAGTCCAAACTCCCCCAGGATGGAGGTATTACCTCTTTTTTTTCAGGAAACCCTTCAATTATTTAGGAATAAAACTTTAAGTTGGTATTAATCTTATTGAACTTTTTCAGTGTTAATATATTTTTTTTTAGATATTTAAATTATTATTAAAAAATATAACTATTGTAGTAATGAAACTAACTGAGGAAGCTGACCTGGACCAACATTCTCATAACATAACAACTTAATTAAAATATTGAAATTCGATGATTGTATTTAATTCCTTTCTTATATTCGATCAAGACAATTGATTTTGAAAAAGAAACACTAACTAATTTTGAAAATTATACCATTAAACATCAATTATTTTTCTAATATAATTTAAAAATAATGAACTGCATCTAAGCTATCATTTTCTTTTCTTTATTGCATCTTTCCCATGGTGTCTTTTTTTAATGAAAGGGAAACTTTCAATTGTTAAGGTTTACAAGTATGGTATATATTTCTCATACTATAATTATTATACTAATTATAATTACATAGCGAAAACTAGGTTAAAAGAAAGTCATGACATGATGTTCAGTTTTAAATCGCTTTTTCTGTTACCATTTATTGATCAGTAAAAAGTAGAATTCTATTGATTCAATAACCCACTGCTGAAATTTGTCTATTTGTATATTTTTTATACATTAGTTTTCAACCAGATTCATCAAAGGTTAGGGCATTCTTGTTTTTTTTAATAATTCTAAAAAAATTACTGATAAAATAGGAATAAAATTGATAACCTAAAAAAAATTATCCAGCTTTGTGGCTAGTGTGAGACATTTTTTTTTAAAGTCAGTAAAAAGTTTTTAAGTAGGATGGCTTCTACAATAGTTTATGGCTAAATTTACATACACTTATACCTCAAATTGCTCTAGGCAATGCCTCCTATTTGATGTCATTGGACAAATAATTATTTTGACAGAACGACACATGAGGAGAAATTAGTAATAATATCACTGCTGATTTTGTGCCTCAGAGGTCATTAATCTTGTAAACTTTCACTCTCCTTAAAGTCATTAAAATGATAAAAAAATTTAATTTTAATTGATCTTAGTGGTTTCTACAATTACTGGTTTTGCTGAAAGTGTAATAGTACCTCAGGATCAAAGTATTTATTAATCTAATTATTTTTTAGGCTCTTCCCATTGAAAGATGTCCTCAGTTCAGAGACCAGCCGCCTGGCAGCACAGCTACTTACAATGGAAAGTGCTATATATTCTACAACAGGCAGCCTCTTCCCCTGAAAGAAGCTCTCGCTTTTTGTCGTAATCGAGGAGGAACTCTCGTAGATGAGAGCAATCCAGCACTTCAAGGATTCATTAGCTGGGAACTATGGCGCAGGCATAGGTATGTATGAAAACCTTATTCAGAACCAATGGAGTCTATTAGAAGAAAAACGAACTTTTGTTAAAATTCTTCAGAATCCATTTTGTGGGAATGCTCAATATTTATATTTACAAAATTAAAACAACTTTATTGGCACTTTGAAACATATTTATTAACAAGATAATACAAAAAATCATGAGATAAAAACTAAAAAAAAAAATATATATAGATAAAAATTATAATTAGGTTAATATTTGGAGATTCAAAACCTCTACTTCTTCAGTTAATGACTAATCAATCAATGGTTTGCTAATTCAGGCATTGTTAGGACTAAAACTCAGAGATAGATGATTAGTTATTTAAATTAATGGAGACTAAACACAGAAAGCACATCTCATACCAGTAGTTAAAACCATATTAGTATGCTGCATACATACTGAACCAATTAGAAAATAATTTTGTCATCTCTCAGCAATGAGAATGATATTTTTATGTTTTTGTAAGTATGAAAAATCCATTTTTTTGTGTTTATTAAAAGATCTAATTTAATTTTTTAATTAAGAATTATAAATAATTAAAATATCTAACATTGATTTAATTTATAAAATCTTCATTTCCAGAAGTGATACAAGTAGCCAGTATTGGATGGGTGCAGTCAGAGATCACAAAGACAGAAATAACTGGAAATGGATAAATGGTGAAGATGTGACTGTTTCATTCTGGAACCTTCCTGGTGGTGATGAAGATTGTGCAAGATTTGATGGTTCAAAAGGTTGGCTGTGGTCAGACACCAACTGCAATGCAAAAATAAACTACATATGTCAACACCGTGAGTTTTTTATTATTTCATATTTTTAAAAATTCAGATTTCTTGTCATGACTTTTTAAAAACTATTTTTGTACTGTTTTTCTGTAATTTTATGCTCTCAGAACCTAAGGCATGTGGAAGGCCAGAGCAACCTCCAAATTCAACAATGGTTGCAGAAAACTTTAATGTTGGAGCTGCAATTGAATATAATTGTGATGAAGGACATTTACTGGTAGGACCCAGCACTCGGGTATGCCTACCAACTGGGTTTTATAACGAATTTCCACCTGTATGCAAGAGTGAGTAGCTTGGTTTTATTCCTGAGTTGTAGTGTTATTTTTAAAATGTGATTCCATGCCATCAAGCATAATCTCAGTGCCAAAACAAAATAATTGTTATACTAATATCAATTAAGACTAAAAGATATTACCAATTACTCTTACCATTCATGAACAAATACAATTTAAAATGAAGCCAGGCTAAAAATGATATTGTTAAATCATGTTTTGAATATAATGAATTTTAAAGCTGTATGAATTAATTATTATTAAATGCTTGCTAGCAATTTGATAACTGACAAAAAAAACACTAAGAACTAAAATATCTTAAATAAATTTGAGTCTCTATAATCCAAAGCATATGGGACCAGGGTACTCCGGATTTTAGGAAATTAACTAAATAGGGGCAACTATAGGAAGACACTCAATATGCATATAGATGTATATTTATATATCTGGACATTTTATATTAAAAAAAAAATAATAATAATAATGGAAAAGATTTTACCATTATATTACCAAATATGTAAAAATCACACAATTACAGGAGGCCAACATTTACCAATGTTATATACATATACCAATTACCAATTTTTTCCACTTCCACCAGATTCAAACTTAGTTAAACTATAGTTAAACAGAAACTTTAAACACTACAAAAACTGATAGATTAATTAAAAAATATGTTTTACTGCGGAGAGTGATAATTTACGTATAACATACTATTTGAAACTGAGACAGTACAACTTTCCATCTATCTCACTCATCGATATGAATAACATGAACATTTCAAGTACGGACTAGCCCAGTGTCAGACTATAGAAACTCAACTGTGAATGACAAAACAAATTGATTAATAAAATAATGTTAATTAATGAATTGTTGCTGATTACTGGATAATGTAATTTTTCAATCCATTTTTCATTTGAAACCTATTGTAATAATGTAGTGATAACTATTTTTAGGAATTGAATGTGGATTCCCAGCTGATATTCCTAATGGTGGGTATCAACTTCTCAATGGAACTGTGGGATATCAAAGTCAGGTCTTGTACTCTTGTGATGAAGGCTATAAAATGTCTGGTAGAGCACAATTGACTTGTGACTTGGATGAGAGGTGGGACGGTCCACCACCAAGATGCCAACGTATGTATTTTAATTGTTAAAATATCAATTTGATTAAATCATTAATATCTTCTTTTATTATTTATTTCTGCTATGGAAAACATATTATAATTATGTATTTATTATTGATTATTTTAGCAATTCTTTGCGGTGAGCCTCCAGTTGTTGAAAATGGTGATATGTTCCTGTCCAACAACGTTACGATACCTGGAACAGTGGTAGAATATTCCTGTGCTTCTCCAAGGTATCGCTTGGTTGGGTCTAAACAAATTACATGCCTTCCAACTGGGAAATATGATAAAGCTGCTCCAGTTTGTAAAGGTAATTAAGTTCATATTTTAAAAATTTAAATAGCATGATTACGTGTTTTAACAACATCTTATTTTGAGAAACAGATGAAACTTATAGTTCCGAAAGTAGTAATAATTATTTGTTGGAATACATTCATGCAAAATGTAATCTAAGTGTATTTTAATTTTTTTTTCATGAATATAAGTTTGATGTTAAAAAAAAAAGAGTTTAACTATTTTTTTACTACTTCCTCTAGATAAAGGAAGTATGTTAGTCAGTAAAACTTAATTTACCTTTTTAACATCAACTATAGTCTAAACAATAGTTTTAACATTTTAGTAAAATAAAATGTTTGCTGCACAGTACGATTCTATAGTGGAATCAGGTCAGATTTGTGAGGCATAAAAATTAGTTAATTTATTTTTTTGATATTACCTAATATAAAACATTTCTTAGTTTGAAGAAAATAGAATAAATCTCCTATAAATTAATTTAATTAAATTGGGAAAAATAATAAATTTAATTTAATAAGGAAAGAAGTAATTAGAGAATACCTTGGGCAGAAATGAATAGAAAACTAAAACCTCCAAAAGGAACTAGTACTGGTAAAGTTGCCTGATCTTTTGGTTTTTTTTCTTGGTAGACTGCTGCACAGACACTGTACTTTAACCTCCTGAACATGTCCCTTGACTAATGTCAA
Source organism: Rhaphigaster nebulosa (assembly GCA_948150685.1). Classification (NCBI taxonomy): domain Eukaryota; kingdom Metazoa; phylum Arthropoda; class Insecta; order Hemiptera; family Pentatomidae; genus Rhaphigaster; species Rhaphigaster nebulosa. The sequence goes on from OX411308.1 coordinate 83,211,996, forward strand.
GTACTAATATTTTTTTTTATATCTGAATGGATCAGAAAAATGTCTGTAAAACAATTGCTACCATCAAGGCAATACCCATTAATTTACTCTCTAATAATTACTTTCTACCCCATTCTCTATGCATATTAATAAAATAAAAAAATGTTTGTTTATTGGTTTAAAAAATGGAAATCAAACCTGGAATTCTGATAAAAGCTCAATTTTTAGCTAGAGAAAGTAACCATAATGAAACAAAAAACATAAAAAGGAAAACAATAACTAGCCAAGAGAGTAAATCTATCTTCTGAAATATTAAGCTATTAGTTGTTGAGTTGTTTTAATTTGAGCACTTTATTATAAGACTGATAGTTCATATATTTAATATCAATTTTTTCATTTAATTTTATTAACTTTCTTTGATACCAATTATTTTACTTTATTGGGGTCCTATATATTATTGGTCTATTTATAGACTCCCATGTCATTGCACCACAACATGTAAATATATCTATTAAACCCTTGTGGCAATTTGTAAATCGTAATTAATAAAAATGTTCCATTCTATTCTTTAAACTGTTTTTTAATTTGTTATTGATAAAAAAATATCATCTCAAAGAGAAGACTTCAAATCCAAATATCATGTACTCATAAATCAATTTGAAAAAAAAAAAAAATTGAGTTTTTTAAATTGTTTCACTATATATTATTCTACTGATTCAGCTATATATATATATATATATATATATATATATATATATATATATATATATATATATATATATATATATATATATATATATATATATATATATATATATAAAATATATATATTATTTTATTTAAGTCAGTTTGTACAAGAGACAATTAAATAATTTTTGGAAAACGCATTATAATGTTAAAACATTTTGATAAAACCTAAATCATTTAAGTTTGTATGATACTTATATTATGGCTCTACTATGCCATCTATCCCTTGATTATTGAGCAATTATTGCTTTTGAAAATCATTTCATATGCATTAACTATCCATAACTGCACTTAACTCTGTAAAAAAAAAAAATCACCTGTACCACTTGGCTCTCACCCACTCATATGTATTATTCCAGTTGATTTTTTTCTCCCATTCTGTTCCGTTATTATTTCAATATTGAAAATTTTCTCCACTAGTTATAAACCTGAATTTAAATGATTTTTTAATATATTTCCTCAACATTTTTTCCAGAACAAGTGAGACCAGCTTTACCTCCAACAGTGAATCCAGTAACAAGAGTGACAACAATAAGACCAGCAGTTATAAGAGAAAAACCGAGGCCTTTCTCACCGAGAATCCCAACACCCAAGCCAATAACACCTGATCCTGAGATAGATAACAGGCTGAGTGAGACTAAGCATGTGCCTCATGTTGTTGTCGCCAATCGACCAGACATCGCTGATGTTAGGAACGATATAGCTGGGATTGATTTGCCAAGTCATTCTTTACATGAAGATAGAACAATGCTTGGTGCCAAACTGAATCTAGGTATGAATTACAACAGTATTGTTTGCATTAGTGTTTACCATGGATGAACCAGAAGGGATCAAAGTGGGGTAGGTCCACAATTTACAAAAATTAATATAAGTCCATCCACACTACCCTCAACAATTGTTTTGTTTAGGATGAAAGTGATGAAAGCAACTATAAATCCCAAATATTAAATTTAATAGACTGTAACATTTAACTTATGTTGATAAATCACAAAAATGCTCAATTTAAAAAAAAAAACCCTACCCCTATCCCAAACCCCAATCCCTATCTGGTGATAGTTTTGATATGAAAATTTATTTAATTTTATACTGTATTTACTACAAAATAAGACTAAAACTCGCATTAACAGCTTTTTTTCTTGTGTACAATACAATACAGTCAATACTTGAAAACTGAGCTTATGTCTTCAAAACATAATTCATATTTTTAAATAAACATCATTATAATGTTAACAGTCCAAAATATTTTATTTGTATCTTAAGTCCTTATGCTTAGAACCATAAGGATCTTTAACAAAGAAATGTTTTGTGCCAGTATTACTAAATATCAGGAGATGATAGGGCCTTATTAATAGAAGAAAAAATATGTATTTACTAATTAATACTTAAATATATTTCAATTTAGGTGCTATAATTGCCCTTGGAATATTTGGAGGGTTCGTCTTCCTGGCAGCAGTTGTTACAACAGTTGTCATATTAATAAAAAGGTAGGTGTGGAGTTTTTTTTTAAATACTAACCTTTGTATTCTTTGTTTGCCTATTCAAACATTCATTGCTAAATGCTTTATTAAATTGTTTACGTTTTTTGTTTTATGTTGTTCTTCCTCCTCTGACTACTTGTTTTAACACTATATGTAGAATGGCAGTTGGTTAAATACTAATATTTTTCCTCACTTCGCTGTCATCCTTTTTTTTCTCTCTCTTTTATTTATTAAAGTTAATTTTCCAAAAATTACAGTAGTAATTTTACTGATATTTATTTACCTTTAATTTACAAAAGATTTATATACCAACATTTTTAGAATAACTTCAATATAAAAATAATAAAAATGTTTAATAGATCATGCAGTAGCAGTGGCACAGGAAAGTTATTCAATCAAAAATATGTATTTTATAAAAATGTCTTATTGAGTCGAAGTTTAAAGTTCTTGACTATCACCCTTAAAAATTTATTTCCTCTGACATTCCGATTATAAATTTAAATATGTGTTTTGACAACCATTTAAAAGGACAAGTCCTACCATATTGGCTGTTCGTATTATGAAGTTTATGGTAGTTTTTTTTCTATTACAACTGTAATTTTGGTTTTTGAGACTGTATTCCTGTTTATTTATTTATTCATTTAACTGCTCAGTTATTTTACGAGACTGGGCAGATCCATGCAGAAAAAATGTTTATAGTCCCAGGAATTAAATCTGTGAATCCAGACAATCTCCCCGTTATACCATAGGGACAAAGATCTAATTAGTGAATGCTTCTATTCATTCTATAGCTCTGGTGAAACCGCTAATAATATTATTCTAAAAGTCTGATCAAAATCCAATGGTATAATGAGCTGAAAGTTTATTATCTAAAGATAAAGACATTTTTTAACTTATATTTATATGAAGAGATATCATTTATTATAAAAAGTGATAATTTTTGGTGAGATGATAAATACTAGGATTAATCCCAATTTTAAAATGAATTCCTTAAATTATACAATACAGTCGATTTATAATTAATTTTGTTCCACGCTATTATATTATTTCGAGTAGATTTATAATATCTTGCTTTGCTTCATTGCTGCTAAATTTGATGCTTTGATTAGAGTATTTGCTTTTTGCTTTTGCTGTTTTCATGCCAAAACCTGCCAGTATGTAGTTTTTTCGTAGTTGGTGAATTTTTTTTTATAACTATTCTAAAAAATAATTTCCATTTTCATCCAATGCAAAAGAAAAATAATGATAATTTTAGATAAATTTGTTGGAGAAGTAATAAAAATTAAGCTATTGCTTAATTGAACTATTGAACTACAGTGGAGCGTCGATTATCGGAACGTCAATTATCGGAAAGATTTTTTTTTGATTTTTTTATGTGTGTGTAATTTTAATTTTAATTTGATCATGTAAATTACTTATTGGTATTGTTAAAAGTATTGTTATTTTGAATAAAATTAAATGAAAAATAAAATTATTTTTTCGAGAACATCTATAAAGGAAGCCAACCTTAATTATTTCTCAGAAACTGCTTCGTTAAATAGTATTTGTATCTGGTCCATAAGTGTGTGTGTGTTCAATGCACTTAGACGTTCAATAAGTATTTGTTTACTTAGACTTGTATACCTAATTAGCTCACTGCATTTGTTTCTGTGAAACCCTTTCCGTTCATTTGGCTAGTTGTAGATAGCTTACTTTCAGTTTTAAACCGTTCTTTGTGAGGGTATAAACCGCATTTGTGATCACTTTTTTTTTTAATTAAAAAATGTCAACAAAAAGAAAACAAGTGATTCTTTCATTAAAAGATAAAATGGAAATTATTACGCGGCTGAAAAAAGGTGAATCGGGTCAGACATTAGCTATCGAGTTCGGTGTTGGTAAATCAACGATAACCGGAATAAAAAATAATTCTGATTCAATCACCAGGTATGCACATAATCTTGACAATGAGGCGGGCAGTTCAAACCGTAAAACTATGAAAAAAGCGAAAAGTGAATTGGTGGAAGATAAACGGCATCTTCCACCAATTCACTTGGTTTTTGCAAATATATATATATATATATATATGAATTTTAATTATCCGAACTTTTGATTATCCGAACCACCACTGACAACATTAGTTCGGTTAATCGACGCTCTACTGTACATTTAGATATGGAAAATTAAATTAACTTGTGGTGAGATCTGTTGAGAAGAGCTATGATTCTTGGCATAATAGTGTTTTGCATTTCCTCTTCAAAGCATTCAGACCAGTTTGCTCTTTTCTCTAAACTTAGTCTGGGTCACTTTAATTTACTCTTCTATAACTTTGATAATGAAATGGGAAATAAAATAACTGTGATGGGCAAGTATTTTGGGGTGAGATCCGAGGTGTCAGGTAATCAATCTTGGCATTCCCACTCTGTTCAGAAATGGACAACATCTAGATTGCCATGGGGTTGGCACAAACAATCTTTGAATGCTGTAGTGCTTAGCTGTGCCTACCTATATTTGAGCAGAATGAGCACAAGTACCTTTTCCGAATAAAAAAGGAAAGCTAAAAATAAAAATAAAAACTGTCCATTTGTGAGGTACATACTAGAATTTTTATGCTGGGCAGTGCCTGAACTCCAGAGCCTTGCTGGAGAGATAAAAGGCAACTTCCAGGTTTCACCACAAGATGTAGTGAGTTCAGCCATGTAAGATGAACAGATGGTTTCAAATTCCTTTAGGAGAGCTTAATATTAGCTTGCTGTCATTTATTTAAGCATATCTTTTACAAACAAAAAATGGAGGTACTATTTCGTTAATTGCTAAGTTTTAGCTTACTTTGAAAAGGAACTACTTCGTCATATTGAAAAGTATCTGATAACTTAAGTATCTAATTGCTTAATAAATTCATGTTCTTTTTATAAAACAAAATTAATCTAATTTTTTAATGTCTTTATTCATAAATACAATTTTCATTAATCAAAAGGAAAAAATTGAAATAAAAATTATTGGCAGCATGACTCATGTATTGTATAAAGTTTAAATTGTCTGCTTTGTTTTAATTAAATTGTTTTCTGAAATATTATTGAATAAATCTAGTTGTCTAAATGTTTCAGATGCTTTTATATATTTTTTTCTCATTAAAATAAAATAAATAAATCTCTGATTCTGTATAAAAAGCTGTTAACTTAGTAGATTATTTTCTGTTTTGAACAATTTATTAATTTACAACTTTCAATAATTTCATTTAAATAAAATTCTGACAATTTTATAATTTCTGACAATATACAATTTCTCTAAGCTGCAAAAAATGGAGATATGAATATTGGAATGATACGAATATTGTCCTTTAAAAATTTCCAGTGCCACTGCGACAATACAAGATGTATTATCTGTTGAAATTGAACTAAAATAATAGATTTAAAGGGAATGCAGAAATAGTATGATTCCATTTGCTTTAGAATGTTCTTCAGAACTGCTTTTCTTCATTTTCTTGTTTAATTAAAGGCAGTTTAAAACATTAGACTCCCTCTTATTCAGTCATCACTACGAAATTGCTTGTATTTCACTTAGTTAATGTCTTTTTAAACATTTTATTAGTGTATTTAATTTTTTTTTTTTTAATTAATATTTATAAATCATTTGGTTTAAATTATCAAGTTGTATAATTGACAGTTGTTAGTATTCTATTATTTTGGAATGTTGCAAGAATAATTTATGATGTAGGCTATTGACTTTTTTTTTAAAGTGATTTAAAATAGCAAAATAATTTGATTTCTTTAACAGAGGAATCATTGTGATTTCGTAATTCTTGTAATTATGATTAAAAGTTTTTCGATCAATGAAAGTTCTTGTATATATAAATATATATATATATATATAAATATATATATATATATATATACTTATATTGCTAAAAGGGGCGAAAAGAGGGAGTCTTCTGTAAATGAATATGTATAAAATATAATAAATTGATGCAATAGAAAAGGAAAACCCACTGGGTGGTAGGAAACTAAAGTAGTGGTCGGTGGGTGTTCACAGTGGTAGAAGGGCCAAGACGCCCCCTTCTCGATCGATGCCTTCCAGATGGTACACTCTGCTTGCGATGCCCTTCCCGGACCAACAGGTCGGCAGGAGGCAGTTCGCACGAGCCTACCACAGCCGTGCTGGATATTTCTCTAATCCTATTTGACACTGTCACCGACCATGAGTCCTTCCCATAGTTCCCATTAAGAGTACAAACTATCTCTAAAGAAAGGTAATTTCCCCTAGTTTTCATAGTTGGTTAATTTTTATTTTGCTTGAATTGATTCACTTTTTCAAATAAAAGTTAATTTGGTTTTGAAAGTTTTGTTGATAAATGGCACTAGGTGAACTTGGTGGTGTCAGTGTCATCCCTATTTTCCTTTGCTAACATAATTACTTAACTCACTTAGAAATTAGCACTTTTTAATGCAAGTTTAGCATGTTCACTCATAACTTAAAATTTTACTAACTGCCATTGGTTCTTTGGTGTAATGTGCTTGTGGTTGTGGAATGAAAACTAACTATTCATGCACTTATATTTTAACATAGGAATGGTTGGATTTCATTTTTAAACAATTTAATGGCTGAGTTTGTCCATTACGTTATTAGAGCTTAAAGTAATAAAAAATTGGCTTGAATGATTCTAGTTTTTGAAATAAATTTAATTGTATATTTTAAAGGCAAAAAGAAATAAGTACTTTTGTAACCATGTCTTTGCACATTGTGCTGAAAACGTCATTTGTACTTATTCTTGTGAAATTATGTTATGTTTTAACTAAATTTATTTAAGTGAATATGTTTCTGATGGGCTATAAATACATTTACGAAAAAAAAACAACTATTTGTAAAAAAAGACAAACTTGTAATTGATTACAACTGTGAGATTAAACATAGAGAAATTGCTGAACATAATTTGAAATGTTTGATCAAGCATTATCATAAATACAAATACAAACTTCCTTGTTGGAAAGGGAATAAAACATTGCTGAAGGAATTTTCTTATATATGAATCTGCATTATGGATCTCATCCTGGCAAAGGAGGACAAATCAGAAACATTAAGCCAGATGGAAAGAGTTTGATGACTTCATATATGTGTATATTGCCAGAATGAGGTGGATCTGTCAATTAACAAAGATGAAATGACAAAGATAATCTTCCTCCAAACAATAACTAGTAAAGATGAGTTGGCAGACCTAAGCTGTGTTGGAGAGAGAGGATATTTCTCTTGATGTCAGGAATCTGCTTGGTGTAGCGGACTGGAAACTGACAGTCAGAGGTTAATTGAAAGGCAACAAACCTGCATTTAATGAGGGTCTTATTGAAAACGCTATTAGAGCACCAAAGTGTTCCCATTCATGCATGACTTTGTTGAATCTGAAGTATTTTATAACCTTTTTTCACTTATAATATTTAATAAATAAAAATAATTAATAACAAGAAACTAAAATAAAAAGGAAAATAATAAAAAATAAAACCAATGAAATAAAACATAATATATTTCAGATAAATAACTTCAACAAGCATATAAATGAAATAAAGCAGTCTTAAAACTATTTTGTTGATTATATTGAATAATTCAGTTATCAGATGTTTCTTAGTTGAATTCCTAGTGTAATATAAGTTTTACTTTGAAATATTTTTGCATGATTAAACATTTACTATTGCCAATCAGGAATAGAATTTACCATTTAGAATTTAACTCAAACTTTAATTTATTGTTTACTCTAAAAAAAATATATATATATATATATATATATATATATATATATATACACATATAAAAAAAAATATATATGCACACACACACATATATATATATATATATATATATATATATATATATATATATATATATATATATATATATATATACACATATAAAAAAAAATATATATGCACACGCACACATATATATATATATATATATCATATTATTATTATACACATATATATATACACATATATTATATATACCCAGTGATTTTACCAGTTTTGTTTTCTGATGCTGCTATATTGTTTCAACTTGTTTGATTCATAGTTTGATTTTATTTACAATAAATTTGTTAGTAAGGTTTTTGTATCTTGTGTACTTTTATTGTATATAGTGTATAAAATATATTATTAAAAAATATAAATTTGTAAATAAAAATTATCACTGATTTGCTATTTACTGATATTATTTAATTTAATTTTATCTTTTAGTATAATTGGACCTTGATAATCCAGGGATTCGTTCGGACTATTGAATCATCCAGATTACAGATTGCATATTGAATCAAAGATTTAAAATGAATACAAAAATATATATTTGCACTTAATTTTTTGTTTTTTTAACATCATACCTAATTAAATACAATACCTAATTTTTAAATTTTATTTTAAAAAATTCGTTATTTTTTTTTAAATTCTATTTGGATTGTTTTCACCTAGTAGTATTCAAAGATCCAGCTTAAGGTATTAAACTTCTCTTATGGAAAAGAAGGCTAGGGTTAGTATTGGCCCATTCGGACTAATGTGTAGTCCAGGGGACCAATTATTTGGATTACCAAGATCCTAACAAATACCTATTTATTATTTTTTTAAATAAATTATTCCTGGTAATGTTTATATTTTCATTCATGGAATAGAGAATAAAACGTAATTGTGAATGAGAAAAGATTATTATATTTCATTTTAGAATGAACTGATTGCTTTCAAATAAAATTTCATTATCCTTACAAAAGTTTAGCCTTATAAAAAAATTACTAAGGGAAGCAGTGAAAGAAAAGGATTTGAAAATTTAATTTTTTCTCTTTATTTGTTTTTATAGTTTAATTACTGCATTTTTTTGTGCTACTGTTAAAATAAATAGTGATATTTCTTCATTATTGTTTTGAACAGGAACCAAAGTGCCAAACATTACAGACATCGAGGTTCACCAGATAGCCATACTGTGGCATCGTTTGACTCGTCTGGTTCAGAGTCAAGGGGTGGACTCAATCGTTATTACCGTCAGGCTTGGGAGAACCTGCACCAGTCAACCAAACCACCTCCAGGCACCCCTGGGAGGAAGGAGAGCTCTGCTGAGAGGGACGGGAGTGAGTTGGTAGTTAATGACGCCTTCAGAGCTGAAAAGAAGAGGTCCCATGGGCACCACCACCACCACGGGCATCATCACCATCACCATGGTCATGGCCAGGACTGGAGGCACAAGACCAATAGATATTAATTTTAAGATGGTGCAGCTATAACTGTGTCAGAAAGAACTGGTCTTAAAGCATTACAGTACTTGCACATTTTAAATGATTAATCTATTTCAAATTTTCATATTGATATTATGCTTATCTTCTTTTTGAAGAAATCAAGCTCAACCTTAATTGCACTTTTCTTAAAATTTTGTTATCAAACTGGTTCAATTATTATGTTGATTAATTGTTTATCATGCCTAAATTACATTACTTTCCTCTTTTCACAGCAATATCTCTCATATGATTGATATTTAACCTTGACTTGAACCCAGTTCTACTGAACAATCTTTAGAGGAAGTTTAAAATTATTTATTGATTTATTATATACGTATCATTCATGCGATTTTCCAATTAAAGCACTTTTTTTTTTCTGTTTTAGCTGGTGTAAATCATGTTAATTGTAATCAAATTATTGGTCTGCTTTCTATTGTATTCTACTCCTAATTTTATATTAATTTTTTTTGCTTTTGCTTTTTCTCAAATGATTTAATCTAAAATTATTCTATTTTATCTATATGATTTTTCTTCTCTAGCAACTCTTTTTAGTCTATCTTTGGGACAAGTTTAAATATTTCCATTTAAGGAAATTGTCGGTACCACCATCTTCCCCTCATAGATGCAAGTAGTCCCACCTGTTAAGATAAATTTATGTTACCAAATTTCAAATCTTTTTTCTCTCTCTCTAATATTTATTTATTGACCAGTTGTAAATATTTTGCTTATTATTACAGCTTTTGAACTAAAATAAGAAAGACTATTACTTCTTTCTGTATTGTACCAAAAAATTATTTTAAGGTTGCGATATAAGTTTTTGACTTAATTATATTGTGTATGCAATGCATACTAAACAGCTTAATCTTTTTAAAAAGGTAGATGAATTTAAACTTGAGGTGAAACCTTAAGATCAAATAATATTTTATGTTAATTCAAAGTTATTATTTAGGTGCTCATGACTGTAGTTTCTATTGTGCTATTTTGATTTTAAAGACTTTTAAACAAGTTATTTTTGTAAATATTATATTTTATTTAGAAAAAATCAACTTTATTAATTTATTTTAAGAATAACAAATTCAAGAAATTCTTAGCCCAACTTTTTTTAAAAGTTAGGCTGATGTACTTCTTGTTATGTAACGAGGATTTCAATGTCTCATTAAATGAATAATATATTTCGCAGATTCATTGATAACTGACAGTAATTATCATTAATCATTGACAAAATGTATAAATCTGTCTGTATTATGTCCTATAAGCAATATGTAAGACATATATATTTATGTTTGTAAATATTATAGATATTAAAAAACAATTAAAAAATTATGTAAGTATTTGTATCTATATTAGAAAAATATATATTTAATATATTGTTTTATAATATATTTTGTTTTTAATCTTTTATATTTTATCCTTTTGCATTATTTATTTGTTTAAATAGCCTAGCAAAAATTATATTATTACAATTAAGGTAAATTTATAAGAAAATAGTTTCAAAGATGAATATACAAGAACGTGGTCTCCAATAGGCCCAATCGGACTACAAACCTCACCAACGCGTAGTGCCAGAGATAATTTTAAGGACATTGCAAAATATATAATATAAATAAACAATACAAAGTAATAACCAGATGTTTTTGTTTAATAGTCATTTAAGAAACTGACCATTTTAACTGTAATTAATGATATGGGTAAAAGGAGCTAGATAGGTCTTGATCCTTAGGAATTAGTAGAGAAGTCAGTTTGACCCATAAGGTGGGTTTTTACTGTAGATAATATTGCTAATAACACATACTATTAACATGTTAATAATATTTTTCAAAGATATTTTTTGAAAAATATCAATAACATTTTTGCTAGTAAAATTTGATTTAATTTACACCAATTTGGTGAAAATGTTAACAAAGTTTGCTTTTGGCCAGTACAAAAATTAGGCATCAATATGCTATTAATATTTTTGATAAAAATATAGTTAATAGCAATGTTAAAAAAATTTTGTTATTAACCTGTATAAATAGTAGGCATCAAAATGTTCCAACTAAATTGTTATTAACGTTTGGCTGATAACAATGTAACTGATGGCATTTTACTGTCAATGCACCTATACGCTAACAATATTTGAAGACCCCTGAACAAGAGTATAGTCCATATTAGAAGTAATAATCATTTATTTCTTACTCGGTTAATGTAGGAATCTCGTGATTTCAATAAAATTTTGGGTCATTTAGTGTTAAAAATGATCAAATAATCCTGTCCTAAGCATTTAAATCAATTCAGCTTCCTATACTTAACAAACCTGATTTGAATGCCTACCTACTAAGTCCTTCATAGTCTGTTTTGGTAACAATTTACTTTTTATTTATTTATCTTTTGAAACAGTCCTCGCACAAAGAGGTTAAATCTTCTCTCAATGTAATTATATAATTGGTAATATGTAATATATTATAAGTCAAAATTAAAAAAACAAAAAAATACATGGCAGTACAGCAGGGAATGAACAGGCTGAGAAACTAGCAAAGACTGTAATTAAAATTGATAGCAATAGCTTATTTTAAAATCCTTTTCTGCCACAGAAAACAATACAAAAGGCTATACGAAATTGCAAGAAATTAGAATACATGACAGATAACACAACTAAATCTAATGCATAAACGTATTCCATAATTGAATATATGGAAAAAAAAATTGTTTAGACAAATAGGTACTGTGTAGCGATAATAGGCTCATGCCATTGAAAGAACACAAAATAACTAAAATTTATTTAAAATTATTTGATTAGTGTTCATAGCAAATGCACATGTGATTTCTTCCATAATTTGTGCCACTTTAAATACTTCAAGAAACATAGGGTGAAAAATAGCGTGAACATTTTTTTTTTATGAAATCATTCATATTGATCGGAGAAACTTGATCAATATTACCAAATAAATTGTGATAAAATTATAGATATTTATTAAATTTTCTTAAGAAATAAGTTTTTAAAATTTTATAAAATAGTTTACTGATTGTGAGTAAAACGCATTTCATAATGGACTGAATGAAAAATTATGTATAACTTAATGTTCCTTAGGAAACAAAAGGTACTTTGGAAGGAAATTAAGTAATTTAAAAAGTATAAATTTATAGAACACACTGATCACTAACAAAGTATATAGATAACCCATACTTCATTGAACATGAAGTTTAAGGTATTTTTAAAAAAATAGACTCATTGCAATATAGATTAGTGCAAAGTAATTGGATTTAAGGATAGAGTAAATTTTTAATGTCAAAACTAGCAATATTGCAGTAACCAACCATAAATTGTCACATAAAAATTACTTAGAGGACTAAAAATGTATTTACTGTAGCAAATATAATTATTATAAGCAGATGTATAAGTTCATTAACTTATACATAACTTATAACAGAAAAATATTTGTTCTGGTTATTACCATAACAAATATTTTTCTTTTTATATTTTCTTGATTATTGATTATTGATAAACTAATTATTAATAATTAATAATAAAGCTTTTATTTACAAATTTACAATAACAAAAATGGTTAGTTTATATGATTAAGGATGCCACATCCTTACAATCAAACAATTTTAAATTTGATATCTTTAACATGAAAATAAAATTTGATTTAAATTATAAGTTTAAGGTAATTTTAAGTTCTGATAGTAGGAAAAATTAATCAAAATACCTTTACAAAAAAATAAATAAATAAAAATAAATTAAACAAACAATATTAATTTACATTAGCAATACATATTTTGTTCTTTTATGAGTGTAGCATTTAAGGGAGGATTTGCTGTAGTTGCCAATTTCTTAAATTAATGGATTTTCAGAAGCTATTCTATTATTTTACTGAAATATTTAGCAGATTGTGTTAAGACAAGTTGTTGTATTGAAGGGAGTTGTAAATATTGCTGCATGGTAGATTTTTTTTGAGTAGCGAGGGTAGTTCTTAATTATTTTCATGAATAAATTTTGTATTCTTTTCAGTTTTCTGTAGTTTGTTAAACTACAGTTCAACTTTGTTGAACTCCAAACAGACATAAATGATCTGAGGTCAGTTAATTTTTTTGTACAGGATTAATTTATTTATTTTGAGGGGCTAAATTTGGATTTTATATTAAAGTATGTGCTTTCTATTTTTAATATATCATACTTTTTTGTATGACTTCAGATTTGCTTGGATTGATTTTTAATTTTACATTGATTTCCATTTTAGGCAATATTTGTTAATTTTTTTGAAGTTTTGCTGTAAACAGTGAATTATTGAATCTATTCGATAGGAAGATGTTTACAAAGCTGTGTCATCGGCATATAAGGACCTTATTACTTTAGGGTGGGTTTGAAAGTCAGATATGAAAAGATTAAAGAGTGTTGAGGATAGACAAGAACCTTGTGGGAGACCAGCAGTAATAGGAAGTATGTTGAGGGTAGATTTGTTAATTTGAATGTAAAATTTTCTATTGGATAGGTATGAATGGATGGTATGGATCAAGTACAGGTAGAATTTGTATGTGATTAAATATGTATCATTCCAATAATGTATCATTCAAACAGTACAGAATGTTTTTTTTAACTCTACTAGAAGCATACCGCTTTCTGTCATTCAAGGCTTTGGTTATAAAGTCTGTGAGACAGATATAGTCCTATCACGGGATAATATAGATGCTTTTAGGAGTTGGCAAACCACATCCCCATTTTGAGCTTTTCTGAGAGCATCAAGTCTTGTATCTGTTACATTAATTGAAGAAACTACTTCTGACATATGGAGTTCAATCTCACTATGACATCTTTGTCACCTGAGTCCTCCAGAGGATTTCTAGACAAAACATCAGGAGTAATAAATTCTTTACATTTAACATGGTGTATGCTGAAAGTAAAAGGCAATAATCTCATTTTAAATCTTTCCAGTCCTGGAGACAAACTACCTGTAGGCTTCTGGCCTACGATTTCAACCAGCGGCTTATGGTCAGTTAATAACTGAAATTCTATCCCCAATATAAACTGCGAAAATCTCTAGCATGCCCACGTTAGTACTAATGCTTCTTTTTCAATTTGGGCATTCTGCTGCACTAAAGTACGTGAAATAAATTGTACTGGCATTTAGCCTTTAATAAATTTTTGTTCTAAAACTCCTCCAATTCCAAAACTCGAGGCATCAGCTGAAATACGGGTTTCTCTCTTCGGCCCGAATGTTACCAAGGAGATCGCCTCGGAAACAAGAGATTTTAATTTAGAAAATTGAAGCTCGTGAACTTTGGTCCACTACCAAGTATTTTTATTACTTAATAATTTTCGTAATGGGTTTGCCTGATCTGGAAGATGGGGAATAAATTTCATTAAATAATTCATCATTCCTAAGAAAAACCTCAAATCCTTTTGAGTCTTCGGAGTAGGCTTTGCAGCAATGGACTTTACCTTGTCAGGTTTAAGAATATCATTGTCTAAAAGATGCCCCAAAAATTTCCGCTTATGAACTGTAAGTTCATATTTTTCTTTGTTAAGTGTGGTACCATATTCTTGAAGGCGGCTTAAGAGTGCAGTAAATCCACGATCATGTTCTTCTTCAGTATCCCCATAAACAAGAAGATCATCTATTAAATTAATAACGCCCTCTAAGCCTTCCAATTGCCTCCGACATTCTTTCTTGAAAGTGCTCCGGTGCTGACGATATCCCGAACGGCAAACGCTTAAAATAATATCTCCCAAATGGTGTTATAAATGTCAGCTTTTGAATCCTTTCATCGAGAGAAATCTGCCAGAAACCACTTGTTGCATCCAATTTAGAAAACAATTTGGCTGAATTAGTTTACACAGCAACTCAACTAACTTTTCTCTTAAAATAAATTTATTTAATTCAGTAAAATCCACACACAGACGAATAGAGCCATTTCGTTTCGGGAAAACTGTCAGTGAACACCACTCTGTAGCGGCAGAAACCGGGGTATACTCATTCTTTCATGAGTTCTCATCTTATATCTTTAACCATATGGTCTAATTCTAATTTTAATTTATCTTTTAAAGGGACTGGTGCCCGCCGAGTTCATGATACAGAATAGGGTTTAGCGTTAGGAGTGAGTTTAAGTAAGGATCTCCCTTTACTTTTCCAAGACTCGAGAAAACGTTAGAAAATTTTTTAACAAAGTCATTTGATTTCTCATCAACTTATTGAACAGAAATTCAGAAATCCATATGATAATATTAGATGAATTGTACTTTTATAACAAGTATTTTATTTTATCCTTTAAGCACATAACATCGTATCATCACAATTAATCCAACTGTAACCTCAATAATATATAAAACTTATGTTCTATTTACATCTGTGTAATATATTTGTGATCAAGTAACCATGTGATTCAGTAACTATATTTCTATAACCTTGTTTGCATCCATGATTGTATATTCTTGTACCCCGCTATGTTTAACTAAATAAAAGCTTCATAAGTATTCATTAGATATCATTACAATTTTATTTAGTTAAAGAAGAAAAAGTAGCGTTAAAACAGAAATTCGTTTCGCGTTAAACACGGTTAAAGGTTAAAATATAAAACTCAAGTTGTGTTTACTCATGTTGCAATGGAAAAATACCTCAGACCAGCCCGACTCGAGACGTTGCCTGACTCACCAAACGGTGCTAAAGATTGGACCCATTGGCTGGCGACCTTTGAAAATTTTCTTGCTTTTTCTGAATTCTCCTCCGAAGACGACAAACTAAAGGTATTGATAAATTTTCTTTCCCCGACAGTTTTTGAAATCATAAGTGATTGTAAATTGTATAAAGATGTTTAGTGTAATTGGTGGTCGGGGTACGACGTACACTAAGTAATTGATAATAATTTAAATCAGTACTTTTATTTCCCAAAACAATTGTTACATAAGAAGTGTACTATAACAGAATAAGAAAATAGCAGAATAATAAATTATCGGACAACAATACACACACATGAGAGAACTCTCACCGAGAACAACTTTTTCAGGGAGGTAATTAATAGGCTTGCCAACGAATACGCAAGAAAATTTGACTATTGAAATTTGCAATAAGAAAATTAGTCAATTGATAATGTTTAGCGGAAAAACGAAAAATGAAATAATTAATTTTATATACATTGGCAAACCCATTTTACAACCATAACCTCCCTGGCACTGATATCACTGTCACTGCCCAGTCGCCACAGATGCCGTCGGATTGTTGAATTCAACATTCATTAAAGTAAAAAATGAAGTGTTTGCCCGACACTTATTGGCTGTGAGGAAACAACAACCAGGTGAAACAATCGATCAATAAGTACAGATTTTAAGACACCTAAGTCGTGACTGTGACTTCAAAGCCGTCAGTGCAACAGAGCACAGGGACGAATACATCCGTGATTCATTTATCAGTGGCCTAATTTCTACTCACATAAGGCAGCGTTTTCTTGAAAACAACACTTTAACTCTGAACGATGCTATTAGACAGGTCCAGGCCCTGGAAATGGCACAAGAAAATTCCGAACGTTACCAGACGCCAAACTATGTCTGTTCGATCGATCCATCTGAACTGAAGATCACGTCTCCAAAATCTAACTCTGAGAATGCCCTTGAGGAGAGCAATATAGTTTCTGCTCTTCAGAAAAAGGGGAAATGTTTTTTATGTGGAGGGAATCGACATTCACGTTCTTCTTGTCCTGCTAAAGATTTTACTTGCCATCGATGCAGAAAAATTGGACATTTCGCCAAAGTCTGTCGTTCTAAGCCTCACCACGACACTTCGGTATCGTCAAGTGCCCGTTTAGCAAGCGTGAACGGGCCTTCACTTGGTGTTCTAAAGAAAGCAATAGTCCTTGCTACAATTAACTTCATACCAGCAAGATGTCTTATTGATACAGGAAGCTCGATAAGTTTTATTGATGAAGAGTTTGCAAAAATAAATAAAATTAAATTACACCCTGAAGTAGGTAAGGTTTCCATGGCATCAACAACTTTAGCATCTGGAATAAAGGATTTTGTAATTATCAATCTTGTTATACAAAATCATTCATATTTTAATTTTAAATGTGCTGTTCTTCAGGACCCTTGTGCTGACGTTTTGATAGGTCATGAGCTACTTAAGCAGCATTCTAATGTTGAAATAAATTTTGGAGGCGAGAAATGTTCGTTATCAATCTGTTCTTCAACCCATGCTAAAGTGGAACCTCCCCGCCTGTTCCAAAATTTGAATCCTAGTTGCAAGCCGATTGCTAATAAATCGAGACGATATTGTAATACTGATGCAGAGTTTATAAAGAAAGAGATCACGAGAATGCTTACCGAAGGGATTATTGAAGAAAGTGTTTCACCATGGAGAGCCCAAGTACTTTTCGTAGAAAATGAGAAGAAAAAGAAATGACTGGTCATAGACTATTCAGAAACAATAAATAGATTCATACTGTTAGACGCTTATCCTCTTCCATGTATTGATGAATTAGTCAGAAAAGTTGCAATGAACAATGTATTCAGTACAGTAGATTTGCGTAGGGCATGTCATCAATTACCTATTTCTGATGAAGAAAAACTATATACTGCCTTTGAAGCTTGTGACAGTTTGTACCACTTCAATAGAGTACCTTTTGGAGTTACAAATGGTGTCACTTGCTTCCAGAGAGTGACGAATATCAAACGAAAATGTATGTGGTGCATATGGGTATATTGAAGATATTGTCATTTGTGGCAAATCAAAAGCCGAACATGACAACAATTTAAACAAATTTATATCTGCCGTAGAAAAGTATGGACTCAAAATAAATAATGAAAAATGTAAATATAACCAGACCATGTTGTTAGGACATGTTGTATCACATAAAACGATTCGACCGGATCCAGAACGCCTGAAACCACTTTTGGATCTTCCATTCCCGGATGATACAAACTCACTAAAACGCTCCTTAGGATTCTTTGCACACTATTCAAAGTGGGTACCCCGATTTTCGGAGACAATAAAGAATTTGGTAACAACTTCTACCTTTCCACTGCCTCCAAAAGCAGCCGACGATTTTGCTACGATAAAAAAAGATATCTCAGATGTTGTTATTATGACTGCATCACCTGAACTCTCCTTAATAGTAGAAACTGATGCCTCTGATGTTGCATTAGCTGCCACATTGAATCAAGATGGACGGACCTGTGGCCTTCTTCTCAAGAACCCTTTCAAAATCAGAAAAGCATCACTCGGCCATTGAGAAAGAAGCTGCCGCTGTGGTCGAAAGCTCGAGGAAATGGAAATACTACCTCATCGGTCGACCTTTTCAACTTATAACTGATCAACAGGCACTCTCATTTATATTCAACTGGAAACACTCGAGCAAAATAAAAAATGAGAAGATAATGCGTTGGCGATTAGAAATGGCTCCCTTTAAATTCGATATAATTTATCACCCGGGAAAAGAAAATATCAAGGCTGATACTCTTTCGAGGATATGTGGTGCAGCCTGTGAAAATAAATTACTTGATCTCCACCGAGCTCTCTGCCACCCCGGGGTCACTAGAATGTATAACTGGGTCAGGAGCAAAAATCTACCTTACAGCATCGACGAAGTGAGAAGAATATCTTCTACATGTGCGGTTTGTGCTGAAGTTAAACCAAGATTTTATCTTTCTGATAATCAGCTCATCAAGGGAAGGAAGAATGAGTTATATTAACTAAATCATCGATTTATTAATACATCTGAGGTAACTTCTATTATGAAAGCTGATGTCTTATCATAGTTGTTATTCTCCATGTTCAATTTAGGTTAATTAAATTTTAATTATAAAAATGCTTTAATTTACATAAATCGAATATGGAGCCATTTTCATGATTACGTTAATGAAGCATATTCCGTTCGGGAATGGAAGTTTTAATTTTTCTTTTTAAATTCGACGAAATACGGGACGAATGATTTTATTCCATAAAAGACGACGTTGGTTTAAAAATAGGCAAACTATTTCGGAAGTATGGGATGAGGAAGAGGCTGTATCCATTCTACTCTAGGTGGATGTTTAGATTAGCCAGGCACTGTGACAGGACAGATAATGACTGCGATGATTTGTGAAGGCCGTTATAGCTTGTGCCTCTCTTACCACAATCGATGCCTGTCAGCGCTAATATAAACACGGTATCCCTTCTGTCGCCTCACTTAAAGTGCTCCTTCTAAGAAAAGCATACCACTGACAATTTCGTTACTTTGATTCGAATACATCAGGGATGAAAAAATAAACTGCATAACAGAAGGATATAATTTCCTCCTCGAGAATTCAACATTGCCTAATGAAACAGAATAACAGATAATTTTAACCTTTTACCTCGATGGATCAAT
Source organism: Rhaphigaster nebulosa (assembly GCA_948150685.1). NCBI lineage: Eukaryota > Metazoa > Arthropoda > Insecta > Hemiptera > Pentatomidae > Rhaphigaster > Rhaphigaster nebulosa. The sequence continues at coordinate 83,231,727 of OX411308.1, forward strand.
TATATTTTTTTAATCAACCAAGCTAACAATCATTTTAACCTATTTTCTAGTTAAACATTCACAATCAACCAGTATCCTTTTTCTTTTTTACACCTATTATTATTCTATATCACTTGAATTTATATGAAACAAGTGGTAGGAATAAAGGACGGTTTTAAAAAATACGAAAAATAATGTTTTTATTTTTTATGTTTCGAAACGCGTTCCACCTCATTGGTACACCAATTCGAAGCCATTTGCGTCCTCAACAGGGGAAGTGAATAGAATTGAGCTACTCATTCCTCAGAAATTGAGCGGGTGCTCTGGTTCGATGTGCAATAGAAGTTACACAATGAAATACTTAAATACTCTATTATTATTTATTTAAAACCGATTTTAGATTAGCTAATTTTCGTTCAAAACTAATTCTGTTTATTATTATTTTAGAATTATTTTACTAATTGAAGTGTACGGAGCACTTGCTCCACAAATATGGATTGATTATTGATTCGGAGTACCTGCTCATCTTTCTAAGTGTATTAAACGTAAGAATGCATGCAATGTGAGCAGGTAATCAGTAAAATGCCGATCTACTTTTTCGTAGACTCGACATTCAAGGGGAGAAAAATTTAAAGAAGCTTCTAGTATAATTTTTAAACGCTCATAGCTCCGATTTCTATAAATGCTAGAAATCAAGAATTAGTTATAATTTAACATAGAAAATGAGCAATTAAAGATTTCAAGAATTTTTTAGATTTAGACTTAATGTGGAAGTACAGTAAGTGATTGAAGTTGACCAATTTTGAATGTTTAATTTATAACGTCACAGGTTCTCATTCACTCAAACTAATAAACCTACCTCGATTTGATGATTTTATTATTATTTACTCGCTTACTGTACGCATTTAAAATTCAACTTTCAATGAATACAATTTATTTCAACTATAATACGATTTTTTTTTCACAAAAATAAGCTCTCTAAGTAATTCTCCACATTTTAAAAACTATCAGATGTTTTGTTCCACAACCTCTGTCCGATTTTTTTCTTTTTTTCCGACCATTAAATTAATATTAATATGTTACAATACAATTTAATGATTATTTCGTAAGTATTGCTCATTTCGATACCGATATGTTTAATATCGTATTGCTTCCTGATAGTTTTCACCAATCACATACAACCCATTTAAGGATTTCAATTAGCATCTATATTTATATTTTAAATTCTAATAGAAAAAAAAAGATGGCTAAGGAATTATAATAGAGCTATTTCATTTTGACTGGGAGATTTTAAAAAACTGTTCTTCAAAATGTGCGCTGGAGAGTAGTTCTTTGTCTTAAATAGGTGTAATTATACAAATTTGAAGTTGGCTGGAGTATTTGAAGAGTACGTTTAGAGTATTTGAATATTTTAAAAGACATTATCGTGAAAATTAAGTTTTGGTGTAATTTTGGGTAGTATTTTATGAGGTAATTTTCTTCCTCTAATTTTCTGTTTTATTTAAAAAGCTTTTACCACATATTTTTCGACTTTTTTTTAAGTTCTCTATCTTCAGTTCAACACTCTTATGCACTTTTTTTTTGTCATTTCTTAAAATCCATAAATTTTATTTCGTCTTACTTGTATTAGTCACTACTATTTAGTGGCGTAGCTAGAAGATAGTCCGAGGCGTCCGGATCCCTCCCTCCGAAATCACAAAATACTTTTACATATTCTTATCTCAAAAAAAAATGTATACAGCTATTTGAATGTTATTTCATAAATAAGATATATAGGTATAGAAATTATTACATAGAGAGGGGGCCCTTACATCCACGGTTGGGGTGGATTTCTTTAAAGTAGATTCTTTGAAGGACCCTCTCCGAAATGAAATCCTGGCTACGTCACTATCATTTAAAAAAAACTAATAGTCGCACATCCAGAATAAAAGGGGCACAACTCAAAAATGTATTTTTGTTAGAACGAACATTAGACACAGTTGAAGTTCTACATCGAAGCCCTCAGTGCATTTCCTCAAACACATGTTGCTGGTTGATCACCAATTGTGTATATTGGTTTGGCCTAATATTTGAGGGCTGATGATCATGGAGGTCCAAATATTAACATTTCTGACGTTAACCAATTTTAAGTTGTCTCTTTCATTCTGGACGTGCGATATCTATTAGTATGTTTGGGGAACAATCCTTCCCTATTTATGTTTCCATAAAATCTGTGCCGCCCATAACGGTGTCACACAATTTTCAAGTCCAAAACGAGCCTCCAGCTTCCATCTAAAAAAATTCCGAAAAAAAAGTAAAGTTATAGACAAATCCCATCTGCCCGTTATATGCCGGCACGTGGTTATATTTGTCAACATGTTTGGTTTTTTTGCTGGAGTTGAGACGGTAGCACACTCGAAGACCCGAGATGCCAAAGTTCTGGCACCAGTCACTTATTTATAATGGCGGCCAGGCAATTCGCCTGATTCATGCTCAGACTCCATTACCGACCTGTCAACGCACCTATCTCTCTCCCCTGGCTGTAAATTAAACAAGCTTGAAAAATAAACGGAATCGGATATCCATTTTTTAAGAGCATTCTTAGATAATGAAATGATTTGTACCGTGTGTTTAATATAGCTGTAATCTGTTTAGCCTCATTTGCAAATGAGAAATAAGCAACAATCCATTTTAAATTCGAATTTCAAAACTAAAATTTTTGAATTTTTGCTTCCGCACGAGAAGTACCACTCGTGCACACCAGCTAATATTTCATAAACATATGTTTCCTCCCACTGAACCGTAGATAGAAGCAAAGTTTAAAGATTCAACTTTTAAAAAAAAGAGCATGTTGCATAGAACTAAAGTTTGAATCTTCAACTAAAACTTTTTGGTCTTTATCGCCCTTTGAGTGTTAAATTTAAAAAAAATATCGTTTAAAATACGTTTCAGATAACATATTCTTTAAAAGAGATTTTAAGGAGTAAAGAAGATCCCAATACCCCCGCCCAACTAGGGAATATGGAAGGACCTCTCAGTACTATGGTTCGTACATCCCCTAATAAAGGATGCTGCGCAAATCTATAGTTTTATAAAAAACAAACGCTTTTTAATAAAATATATATTGTTCAGCCGTCTAACTGAAACCGCTCTTGTTTTCGTAAGCTACTGAAACGTTTCCGACAAAATTTTAGGAGCTTGTAACCTATATTCAGTCCAAGCACAACAAATGGTTTAACGGTAACTCCAGCAAATTAAAATCGAATTTAAGCGACTTTTGGTGTTTTTTTTCTTGTGATGAAATGCAATATTTTTGGTTAATAACTATTTCCCTGAAGTCTCAACTGAAATAATTTATAGAGCAAGGTTAACGTGGAATCGATGATCTTAACATGTGTGATCCTCAATGCTTGAAGTAATTTTGAAAATTAAAGAAAATTTGTTACTTCTATTATTATTCATATTTTGTTGTGAACACAGGTTCAGGGCATCGGGTTCTCTCCGAAACATCTTAACTGAATTCTATTAAAATTTGGGGGGGGTCACTTTCAATAAAACAAGAGCATAAACATCGTAATATTTAATACAATAAATAAAAAATACTTACTATTCATAATTTTTGTAAAGAATTCAATGGTGTTAAAAAAAAAAAAAAATATTGGGAACAATACAATTTTTGGAGAACTTATTTTCCAACCTTGGCACCCCATGGGATGTTCATTTTATTCAAGATAAAACCCTAGAATTTTCGCTCATTTTCAGGAGCGGAAATATTGTACTGCCGCAACTTAAGAATACCTTTTTTAAGGTACAGTAAATTTACTAAAATCTGAACCCCAATAGATTCCTAATAGATAGTTGCAGATCTGGGCCCCATTTCATAATAAATTACAAAAGTCTAAGTACAATTTGTATAAGTACAAGCGGAAATATTCGTTTTTGGAGGTTCAAGGTTACTTATCTTCATTAGATAATAATAATTGTATTCAATTATTTTTTTATTTACCTAGTATATAGTATACTTAGTAATACAGTATTAATAATAATTATTATTTAAATAGTATTAATAATAATTAATATACTTAGTATATAGTTTTTAAATAAAACTATTTTAAACGTTATCGTATTTCAACACTTCACGGTGTAAATCATAGGCGTACTAAGTCATTGGCTCATTTGTACTTGTACTTATGTACTTTATTATGAAATGGGGTGTGCCTATAAAGTAAAGTACTAGATTTTATATATTTGATAACATTGTTATAATGTTAAAACACCATAAAATTTAAAATAGTTATATCAAAAAACAGTAAGTTAAAAAAAAATGAATACAATTTTCATCATCTAATAATGATAAGTACCTAACCCGTAATTTCTAAAGATCAACCTTTCCACTTGTACTTTTCCTTTTGTACATTATTATGAAATAGTTAATAATAATAATGCAACTCAGGTTGCAGTTGTAGAAAGTTAGTCTTAAATTGCAGTGCACTATGCTGAGGGTGAAACATGTCCCATTTTTTTTTCTTTTTCGAAAAGAAATAGGAGAAAAGGTTTTCTGAATACTAAAATAAATATTTGTACGCAATTTTTACAACGTTAAACATTCATGAGAAGCTCTATATATCTTAGGAACTATTTTATGTACATACGCCTATTAGCGCTCAAAATGAAGTTAGTTTAATGAACTTTAAAGTTATTTATAATGGTTATCTTTGTAAGCATAGCTGTTTTCATGATATTTGCTAAAAATAAAGTCACAAAATGGTAATTTAAGGAAATAATGTTGGTTTTTCAAAAACATTGTCTCTGGAACTCTATAACATACAGAGCTCTTCTTGTAGAGCCATTTGACTGTACTTTAAAACAAGTATTTATAATCAATAATAGGATTTGAAAATACTCAATTTTCTTTATTGTTTTTTATTCAAAACTCACACATTATTACCACCAACACATTAGCACAACTAATGTTTTGTGGTTATGAACCCTTTTCAGGATTTAACTTATTCATTTTCTTATCCACTCCTAATTGTTCAACATTCAATGTTGATATTGAAAATTATTTCAAATTTGATGGTAAATCTTAGGTTGACTGATCAGAAGTTATGATTAGGTGAATCAGTATTCAATAACTATTTAATTACTTCTAAGAATGAAATACGTTTTTAATTCTTACTAACTGTATTTCTCATATTGATTGGATATTGGTGACAACATTGAAAGGAACTAACTACTAATACTATCAGCAGTACAAATCGATAAATTACATATATTGTGTTAAGCTGTTTGAAAACAATAATAATAATAATATCATATTATTAGAATAATTTACTATAGATAAAAGTATTATTACAATATATGCATTATGAGGTACAATTATTTATGTATAAATTTTTTGTTACAACATTATATATTTACCTTATTATTTCAGTTTATCCATTATCTTAATAATTTGTCTACAATAAATCCATATAACAATTTTTTCATTAAATTATTATACTCTTATAATCGATTAAGCTTATAAAAATGCAAAAATAAAAAAGTACATAAACAAGAATAAGAATGAGATTAATCCAATAAGGATCAAAGGAATTTACAAATATGAAATAGAAATACTCCTACTAGTATAGTTTTACAGCACCTTAATAATATAATGGCGAAATAGTTATATGGTTTTTGTTGACAAATTAGGAGTGGCTTAGATAATGGATAAATTGAAATAATAAGATAAGTATGTGTAACATTATTAATATTTTTTTAATGTATATATAAATAATTGTAACAATTTATTTTAATATGTATATATTGCAATAATAATAATCCATCCAGAACACTTACCTAATTTTCAAATATGCAAGAATTTTTTCAATTAAAATAATAGAAATCTGTTTCATTCATTTTTATCTCTTTCCTTTTCTTAAACAATCTTTACCAACCAACAATATGTTTTATTAAAATTCAAAAATGTAATTATGTATATAATCTATATCTCATTATAATATAATAGTTAATTATAATGAGATATAGATTACATACTTTTATGCATTTTAATAAAACAAGTGTTGGTTGCCAAAGATATAAATGGTGCTTATAATAAACTATATAAAAATAATTATCTCAGTAGTAAGGAACTGTACTCCTATTCTCCTAACCCGGGGTTCGTGACCGGCTGTAACAGATAATTAATTATTCTAAAATCCTTTAAAAAAGTCATTAAAGCCATTAAAATGTTTTATATATGGTTTGTATATATGACATTATAAATTAGCAATAAGTAAACAGATCATATTAGATCCAATTTTTCCGGAGAGAAAAAAAAAAAAAAAAAAAAAAGGTCGGTTTTTGGAAAAGTCTTAAGCATCAAAAATTCGAAATTAAGGTTTAAATTTATTATGGGACTTAAAAACCACCTCTATTGAGAAAAAATGCTCACGATATATCGAGAAAACATAATTGGAAATGGTTTAAACAACGATTATCGATAACGTAAGCATCAAATACTGACGATTCTCAGTCGTCACTCTGGCCTTGGACCATTGCTAGAATTCTTTAAAACATGTTGTAATTATAAAAGTTTTGCCATCTTAATAAGCTTCCACAGTAAACGATAAAGAATAAAATTTTTAAAGCATAGTTATTTGGGGAAAAAAACGTTTCATGTGTTTCCAGCAAAGTTTGCATTGCGCTCAAGCCTTTTTCCAAAAAAGACGTCGATATGAAATGAGTTATCAAAGCAGATTGTTACTCATGCACAGTTGTCTAGATTTCCTTTCGGAGGGAAGGGAGGAGGTCCCAGGATCTACTTTAAAGAAACCCACCCCAATCGTGGATGCAAGGGTTTCTCTCTATGTAATATTTTCTATGCTTAGGTGCATTACTTATAAAATAATATTCAAATAGTTTTATACAATTTTTGTTTAGTGATAAGAATAAGTAATAGTATTTTGTAATTTCTGGAAGAGGGGTCCGGACACCCTGGAATACCTCTGGCTACGCACCTCTGACTACGCCTCTGCTCATGCACAAGATTACCAAACCTTAATGGATAAAATAATCATTTTGCAATAAATAAAGGTTCATAAGTGATGTATGATCTTTTGTTTAAACTATTTATTGATGTAGAAGTGAGGAAAAAGAAACATTTTTAAAAATGTCCTGTTTTAAAAATGTCCTATTTTAGTTTTACTATAATATGTGTTATATTAAATGTATGATATGATTAATTATTACTTATTATTATTAATTATATATATATATATATATATATATATATATATATATATATATATATATACATATCCAATATCCATATTGAGGGTATCTCGGCCCAATTTTATAAAATATGCAATGTTTTAAACATTTAATGCTTTAAATATTTCTTTATAATGAATAATATAACACCACTTAAACTTAATACTACCATTAGTTTATAATTTTGAAAGTCCTATAAATAATCATTAATAAACATTAATAATAAACATAAATAAATACCTATAGTTACAATGAGAAAAGATATAGGTCATGAAATAAAACAAGTATACTTTTAAAACATATTTATACAAAATTTTAATTAGATTATAAAATAATTCTCTCAGTATTTAATACATTTGCATATTCAAGCCTCATACTTCTACTAAGTAATTCTGGTATTGTTCTAAAAAATAAAGACTACAAATTTACCATGAAGTTTTTGTTCTTATAGCACTGAGAATTGCATTTTTAAACTTATTTACATGGGTTTTAGAATTATATAACTTGCATAACATAATAAGGATAAAACAAAATATAAGCACGTAAAACTTTCTACATAAATTCACACAAAAAAAAACAAAAATATTTTTAATTTTTATTTATTAACATGAGTTTCGATAACTATTATCGAACAGAAATGATTAGAAATTCATTTACATATAATTACATTAATATTTTCAATTGAGTTGTTGATAATGAAAAGTATTTCAAATTTAATGGTAAATCTTAGGTTGATTGATCAGAAGTAATGATTAGGTGAATCAGTATTCAATAACTATTTAATTACTTCTAAGAATGAAATACGTTTTTAATTCTTACTAACTGTATTTCTCATAGTGGTTGGATGTTGGTGACAACATTGAAAGGAACTGACTATTAATACTATCAGCAGTACAAATCGATAAATTGCAAAAATAAAATCAGTAAACATAAATTTTCAATTACTATTATTTTTATAATCAAAAACATATAAAAATGCTTACAATAATTGCACACACAACATAATTGATTATTGTCAAAGGAAGATCCCTCCAGGAAACAAAAAATAAAACAGTAACAGTATAAACTTCTATGGAAGAAACGGTTAAAGATCATGTCCGGTAATAGAAACATTATGTATATTGTTGAAATATATCTTCCAAATTATATTATATGTTGGCAGTAGGTCCATTTGTGTTTATGATCAACTGCCTTATTTTAATGCAAAACCTGACAGCGTCCTTGCTCAAGATTGTGTTACCTTAGAACATTTTATTGTTAATACATCTGTTCCTTTGTCTTATTTATGCCTAAATTAATTATTTTTACAAATTACTAACAAATATATCATTTTAAGTGATTTTTCTTTTACAATCCGTATGTTAGAAACCCAATTTATACAAAGCACAACTTTAAATAGTCAACCGTTAAAAGTGTTACCTGCCTAACTTTATTTAGCTTGGCATAATGGAAATATTTAAAACGGCAGTGGCACAGTGATTTTTTTTTTTTTTTGACTCAACAAATTTTCCTTCAATAGTCAATTAAATAATTCGGAAACATAGCTATTTTTAAGGTATAAACCTTAATGATAAATTATAATAATTTATAATCCCCAACTAATATAAATTGACATGAGTGAATGAAGGTGCTGTGCTTTTACAAATTTAAAATTTAAGAAAATGACTACTTTTCTTTCTTTCATGTCATAAGACATGATCTTTCCAATCCCTTAGAAATTATGCGATTGACCAAAAATCATGAGCTGTTAATATTAACAAGGTGAAGATGAGCACATAATTCACCTTCATTAGTAAGATAAAATTTGTTTCATAGCTCCTTCATCCACTCACATCTTCAAATATAGATTGAGTCACATAGTTATCCGAGTTTGATTGTATTAACATTATCTGAATTGTATTTTATTTTATAAACAATATTATTAGACTTATAAAATTATATTTTTTTACATAATTTGTCAAAAATGATATGCAACAGCACAAAATATGTGTTATGAATCGCATTTTGAGGGTGAATGAAAAAAAATTTCGTGATGAGAATATCATTATAATACATTTCATCAACAATCTTGATTACCTACTTAAATAATTTTTTGTAAAACAAACTATGCAAACTTCTCATAGAAATGGAGGGGTGGTTGAGGAGGGGACGGCAGAAGATTGGGCGGCGGTGGACTTAGGAATGGTTTCCGGTCCACAGCTTGCATGATCCCTCGTAACCCTGAAACAATTAATCATTATCAATCCACATGTCCAAATTAGTATAATTATCAGAATTATTATTACTAACAATGTTAATTTTATACTATGATTCAGAATTATATCACTTTAAATTGTTTTATTGTTGTTATACCTATTGAATTATATAATTACACAAACAGAATTATGAACACACATCTAATCTCTAAAAGGTACTTAAAATAATAACGTTTTTTACTTACAATAGTAGTAAAAAACGTGATTATTTTAATTTACTTATTTATTAAAATTTCAAATGAGAATTATTTATTTAATAATTTACAAACAAATAAAATTATCAATAATTAATAAAATTAAATTAAAAAAAAACTCTAAAAACTTTTAGTTGCTAAGTCTGTCTAACCGTTTATCATTTTCATCATTCTAGAAAATCATAATGGCTTTAAAAAGCATTAGCGATTTTCATAAATAAAAAATATTTGATAAAGATTCGGTATTTCGTCTGTTTCAGTTGTGAGGGAAGGAGCCTATAATGGTTGTTGGTATGTTCACGTCGTGGGAACATCTTCCCCAGACTAGATTGCATCTGAGGGGCTAAATAAGGGCCTTTGTATTGAATTATTTTGAAATATATTTGGGAAGGCAGTTGAAGTAATTGCGTATGGGATCCACAGCGACCCTCAGCATCTTTTTGAAGAACCTTACGATTGAAATGCTGATGGATATTATTTTTCGGCGATTTTAATGCCAGAATTACAACAAAAACAAGCACCATTAAATGTGCGATAAATATAGAATATGATAGACAGGTAAAATAAATCGAGCTTCGCAATAAATTCTACCGGTTTTTAATATAGTTAAGTAAAGACCGGCTTACAAATCGATGGTAATTGGTTGATCTCAAATTGGTGTCGTCAAAATATATGATCAACTACCTACAAGTTAACGGGATAAGCGGTCCTCAAATCGGACGTCAAACAAATTTGTGGTATTTTCCATTTATCCCGGGTTTTCACTTCAAATGGAAAAATCGCTCATTGCTGCAATAGTTCATGATGGATAGTAATGTGAACTTCAACTTGTCAACAAGTGAGGAAATTAAGAAAATTGATTGAAAAAAATTACCAATTTTATCCTTACCCACTAGCTTTTAGTTTACCTCCAAACATTTTCAAACTCCCTACTACACAGAGCATAATCGATCAGAGAAATCGTTTTTAAGAAGTTTTTTTTTAATTTTTATCAAACATTTGTTTGAATAAGAATTCACATAATATTTTATTTTTATGGAAATATTTTCCAGGATATCCGTTTATACACTGCGCCCCCCATAGGCTCTGCATTCGAATGCCTCTCAGTTGCATTGGCGTTATTTACAGCAATAGTCTTTTTCCATTTTTAATTAAATACTGAGTTTGGTATGAACGGACAACACTGTTTGGAACCATAGATCCAAGCACAAGTAGCTGTATTTAACAAATATGTTGCAAACCTCAATCAACGAGTTGCAAACATTTTTTGGGCTGGTCTGTACATAACTTAACTTAAGAAAACATCGTTTTAAACAAAGATAGCATATACTAGGATTTCATCATCATTTATATTGCGTTGCTTTGAATGAACAAAACTCAGTCAGTTTTTGTTGTTGGTATGTTTACGTCGTGGGAACTTCTTCGCCAGACTATTTGGTGTTTGAGAGGGCTAAATACGGACCATTGTTCTTAAATATATTTTTTGAAACAGTTATAATGCTTGGTGTGTGGGACAAAAATTTGTTGAAAGATTTCATTGAAGAGCCATTGGGCATTCCATTTCAGACTTTATTATTGTTCAACAAAATAGCAGTGTAAAAGCGAGGGAGGTGAGAGTTTTCAATAGTTCATTATTGCTGTTCTGATCTTATTTCATGAAAACAAACGAGGGTAAGAAAGTAACTAATTCTAATCGGCACCAGGGACCATATCATGAGAGCGGTAGAGGAGGGGTGTCTCCCCCTCTAATAATTTGAAAGCCCAAAAAGGTGGGAAATTTCAGATTTAAGAATCTTTCAAAGTGTGAAAATTATGGTAAAACATTTTGCTCAGAGTTACTAAAATATAAATCCAATAACAATATCTTTTGAGCTATGAAATATGGGATTTTATCGATACAATGTTAGGTCTGGAAAGAAAAAAAAAACGTTTTGTTGCCTAGTGCCAGCGTGTGCAACATCTAATTGAAAAGTTCAAATCCAAAAGAGTTGTGGAAAATTAAAATATTTCATGATATAGTGGGGAAAATTAAAATGTTTTATATAATTGGGAAATACGGACAATACTGTCGGAAAATTTTAGTTCTTACCCCCACCAATAAATTGCTGTAGCAACGTTCCTTATTGGCACTTGATATAATGTACAACTACCACAGTATTAGCAAGCTAAACTAAGATTAGAATCGAAACTAGGCCATGTTAACGACGGAGAACCGCAAGCTGTCTATAGTATGAAGTTTTAAATAAATGCAATGAAGAATTAAAGATTAGTAAGAGCATAATGTACAAGACTGCTCAAAACCAGAAAGGATCGAGAATGGTCATAATGGTCTCAATCAATAAGTAAGAAAAAAGTTTAGAAATCGTTAAAAAAACCAGCTGGACGAAATGTATTCTAGGATTGGTTCATTTCTGGACAGTAGAAGCAATACCTACTAGCATTGCAAGCCCTCTAGATAAAAAACAGAACAGAATATAAGAAAATAAGGAAGAGTTAATAAACCTTGAGGAAATGGAGAAAGCACTAAGGATATCAACAACTGGAATTGATGCTGATTCGAGTGAAATTCGTATTTGACTAATAAAAGCAGGAGGATCCAAAAAGAAAGAATTACTTTCTACTCTGATTTATATAATTTTTACTACTAACTGAAGAGTAAAAGATAATTTGTGATTACCGATCTCCGGTCGGATAACATTGCTGGGAATTACTAATATGTAGTGTATGCATGAAGTATCAGTTCACTTTATTTTCTGCTATTGTTTTAAAATAAGCTCATAACAATTATCTAATTGCAAGCTACAGAATGTCGATTTTAAGGTTTTTTATTAGAGAATTAATAAAAACTATTCAGTATATTTATAAGGGTTGTTCCTACCGCTTGAAGATCGGCTTATAATTTTTCCATCTTTTTCCATAGACTAATCTCTTTAAACGAGGATAAAAATATTAAACTGGGTTGAATTAGCCAAACAGTGAAGAAGGAACAGCCTAATAAATAAATTAAATTAAGTCATATCACTAAAATATACCCCTACGCCAACCAATCTTTGTAGCAATGTATCTTAATTAAATCCGATTAAAATATTTAGAAGAACAAGATGAAGAGGTCACTGACGTCGATATAACCGATTATCTCAGCTTTCATCTACACTTTTTTCAAACTTAATTTGAGTGACATTTTTCAAGGATTTCTTTACTACTATTTTTTGATTCTTATGTTTTTAGTATATTTTGTTATTCATTACCACTCATACGGAATCGTGCTCCAACCCACCACTTCCTACTGACATGTGTAGTTCACGAAGGACCCGAAGGAGACATGTTACCAACTATCGTACGAAAGACATGTAGAACAAGATCTAAATCCGTGAGGCGCCAGCGAACGACTGGGACCGAAGACAGCGGTAAACAGTTCGGCCTTTAGCTCTTCCATGTAAACATTCTTCGCAGCTCTGGCTATTTATATGGTCATCAGGCCATCTGCTATCTTCCGCTCTTCGGTTCAAGAATCTTCCAAGAATCTGGAAATATATCTTCATCGTTCCTCAAAGTAGAAGAATACAACCACTAGGAACGTTTTTGTTCACTACGAATGAAACTTTGAATTGAAATGAAAAATATTATTTTTCTTGGGACAAATCGTCCTCTATGATCAATAAAGGGAAACAGTTGATTGGAAATTCATTTATGAGAAAAAAAGTTATTTATAACTTTAGTGATTTGAAAATAGTAAAATTATAAATAGAAGTTCCTAACCTAACAGACATACTAAAACATTGAAAACATGGTATAATTAAAACATATAAAAACTAAAAAAAAAACCTATAAAAATTAAAAATAAATATTTCCTAATTAATAAATAAATAATTGAATCGTAATTAAAAAGAATATTAATACGAAATTATTTATTGTATCTTCAGACTGCAGGTGCTGAATGTACAAGAAAGCAAGCTGAATTTCCTCTTAAATAGAGATGAAAATCTGTGAAATATCTCTGGAAAATTTGGATTAGAAAATTGAGAAGAATAGGAGATTTTTGGATAAGAATAGTAAGACTAAAGTTTTCTATTGTGGTTTATAAATTTTATACAAATCAAATAACCATTTATGTATGTGTAATTTGTTTTTCTGCGGTTAATTCTACCACAGTTTTTTAATTAAAATCAGATAAGGGAGTCTCACGGTTTCAAAAGTTATTATTTCTTGACAAGAAATATTCTCGGCGCCTATCGCTTTTCAAAAGATACCAAAAGCTTAATTTTTAAAAAAAATTCTGGGACTCACTAGGTGTGGATTTTTTTTTAGCAAACAATATTTTCATACCTTTAAACTTATGGACTTACTAGTGCCTCTATTTCCCTCTCCTTAAATTGGTACTCTATGCGTACAAAAAACGTTCAAAGCATTATATAAACGATTCAAACTTAATGCATACTCAAACCTATTAAATTCTGGAACCGTCGACATGAGGCTTACCTGACTCGACGAAAGCAGGCTTACCTGACTTGACGAAAGCAGGCTTACCTGACTCGACGTCGTTAGCGAAGAAGCTGGAATACGGATCTCCTAAAATAACTGGAAATTTTAATTTATTCCGGAAGGGTATCATTGTATGTTCTCTACATTCATGCCATGCATGATTTATTATTATTTCTTCCAGCACATTGGCGGTTTGTAAATATTTTTATAGTTGTAAATTTAATAATTAAAATCAAAATAAACAAATTTCCGGCAAAACGATTAATTTCTTTGTTGAATTAATGTTCTTATTTCAGCTGCAGTCAGTAAATTCCTGCAAGATTTGTTGACATAAAACTCTCCGAAAAGTTTTAACTTGATACTAATAAAATCAATAAACTTTTTACACTCCAAGTTCGGGGATTAATAATTTATAAGTTCGATAATGAGAACTGAGTAGCAATAGAAAACGCAGCTATAATCGATCATTTAAAAAGAAAAACAAATCGGCTATTACAATATTTGGTTTTGTTTGACTTCTTGTATATAAGTAATATCGAACGGTCATTTATATATCTATAAAAAAAACTAATATTTTAGAAACTATAATCAAAAAATAAACTACAGCTCCGGAATTAGAGATTTCTTCATCAATCCATTACGCGTTTTTTTTTCTATTTTGTTGTTCTAGATGAAAAAAAAGAATAATAGAGAATTGTAAAAAAATAAATAAATAATAATTAATAAATATGGATTAGAGGAAGTAGAAAACCGCAGTGGACACCATTGGACTAGCAGAACATAAAATAGAAGGCGTGGCCAACAGGTAACTTAGGTATGCTATGGCAGGCATCAGGCACATAGATACACCTATATAAAGGAAAATTTTAATAGAAGAGGTTTGGGTTCATTCATCTCACTTGAGAATTAAAAAAGAAAAATTTTTTTTTCTTTTTTTTTAAAGGCTATAAAAAAGAATGTTTTGCTGGAAAAAGTACATAGTAATTATTTTTTTATAATTAAAATAATCATTAATAGACTTTTATGTGCCTTTGTCACAACAATCGTCCCAAGTTATGCTTCGTTCTCCATAAGTTTATACTGAAGTGATTCGATGAAAATTCCTTTTATTTAAAACAGGATTATCCAAATCAAAAAACTGTCAATAAAAAATAATAAAATTTGAAATGTTCATTTAAAACTTTGAATTGATATTTTAACAGAAGCGATTAGGGTTTTTGAAATTTTAAATGGATTTGTTAAGACGAAAAATGACTAAAATGAATTATCATGATAGTTAAGATAAAATAATGTTAGAAATAGATAAATAAGAAGGTACCTTATTTATTTATTTCTGTTTTATTTTTAATTTGATAGACCCTTCAATCGGTAGATCATTACATACATCGATTTTTTGTAATAGATACATATATATACATATATAGATATGTACATATAGATCTATGTACATATAGATACATATATAATTTTTAGAAAATATTGAGCATCATATTGAGAATTACTTATAGAGTTAGAATTACTTAGAATAATAAAAATGTACAGTTCAAATAACATTTGTCTACTTAATAATAATTATAAAATAATTAAAATATAAAATAAAAGGCAAGAGGATGTAATAATTGTAAATATATAAATTATAACTGTTTATAGAAGTATACCAATTTGCACAAAATTTAAACAATTCATTTGATAGCAATAAAATAATAAAAAACATAATAAACGTA
Organism: Rhaphigaster nebulosa; assembly: GCA_948150685.1. NCBI lineage: Eukaryota > Metazoa > Arthropoda > Insecta > Hemiptera > Pentatomidae > Rhaphigaster > Rhaphigaster nebulosa. The sequence goes on from OX411308.1 coordinate 83,247,594, forward strand.
CAGATAATTTTAATTCTTGCATATATGCGGAAGATTGATAGTTAAGGAGGTGGAGAAATAATTGATGTTTGAAAGAAGTTAAAAATAATTCATTATAATTAATAATTAATTCAACGAATGAATGGAGATGGGCTAGGAATTCCAATAGCAGGTAACATGAATGATGAAGTATTTTTGTAAGAAAGCAGTTCTATGAGAAGGAATATGGAAGCTTGTGGGTTGGGATCTCGTGTTCTAAGAGTGGACAGAGGAACACGGGGTGACCAAAGTTAGAATATAGAGTACCTTTTTGGTTCCGAAGGATCGGAAAAGATAAGACACATAGAAAGTATTGCCGTTGGAAAAAAAAAAATAAAGTAAAGTCACTTTGACTCAACATATCAACTGGAGACATGAAAGATGAATCTAATGAAGCAATTCATTAATCTCTTCAGTTCATCTCATGCCTATCGGACAGTCCACCATTACAATCCAGCCATAGTAAAAGTTGGAAAAATGAAGGAGGAGACTAAGACTAGCAATTCCACTGTCTTTATGTGCATACATACGGATCTGGTTCAAATATGTAAGGAATCATATTCTATTTTAGTTAAAAAATTCCTAATTATTATTATACATAGTATACCTTGGTATACACATTAGTATACATAATCTCTACTTTGTTATCTATCTATCTCTATATATATATATATATATATATATATATATATATATATATATATATATATATATATATATATATATAGAGAGAGAGAGAGAGAGAGAGAGAGGAAAAAGAATACCAGTAAACATAATAAATAAGAATGATCGAGATCGCAAATAAACGAAGGCTTTGTAGACATTTTTGAACGGTTCTCTATCAGTGTTCGTTCTTAAAATTTATCGATAGTTTTTGAGAAACGCCTTAGGTCAAATATTCACCATTCGTAAAATAAAATTTTTAACTTTTGTTTTTTTCGTAATATTACAATCATAATATTCATGTACCTAAGTTTAATGTGGATTTAATGTTAATCAGTGCATTAAATTGAACAGAAATGTATGCATTCTACATTTAGTTTCATGACGAAAGATAGGCTGACTTAGCGTCCAGAAACTTGGAACTCTCTCATTGCTATTAGGTAAACACACTAATTTTGTTCCCTGGCAGCTAGCATTACAGACTCCCGCACCCATTTCGGCTTCCTCGTGCTTCGATAGCTGAAGAATTTATTCGGTGGATCGGGTAGAGGAAAGCTGAGCAGATTATCTACTAATAGACGGACGCCCACACAGGCTGGCCGTTAAAGCCAACAGCTGGTCTGGCCAAGCTCACAGCACCCGCCCGCATAAAACTCGGGCTTGTTACAAACAGATATCAGCTATTTTAGATAACTTCCTTTATCAAATCAGCCATAAGTTATATTGGTAAATGCAGGCGTAACCTATTAATGTCAAGTATCACGCTCATTTTACTTTTAAGACAAAAAAAAACTGAGTGTGACAAGTCTCCTTTGATCGAGGCATGAAAGGAAGCCATCATTGACTTGAAAGAGCTACTGTTAGAACCGATTTCATTTATTCGTCCATTTTTTATTTGCTATCTCTAATTTTTTATGCAAACGTTCGAGACAAAGAAAAGATGAATTAATTAATGACCCAATATAGACCAGTATTTTAAAATGATTCTTTTTTCCAAAAATTGCATTTCTTCGATATTAAATTGGTTAATAGTCGTTTCGATCCTATTATGTATCAGATTTAGATAGTAGGTTCTGAAACTCTTGAAAACTTAGCTTCGTAATCCATAATACTGGTACAAAAACCCTTCCAACTTAAGGATAATATTAGCAGGGATAACATCTTAAACGGAGTTGGTAGGAAATAAACCCTTAATGGTAATTACGCTACCAATTCATAGCTAAATTAAGTGAATACGCTGAAAATGTAATGTAATTAATAAGTATTTTATTTGTTTTTTGTTTTATCTTTCAACAATACAATCGCACCTGTCTAATAAAAAAGTGACAATAAGCAAATGTCTGGATAGAATATGTATAAGTGGCTTGATAGGCATGAGGAAGGAAGATAGTATCCAGCATCACTTCTTCCCGGTACTGAATTAGTCCTTTAATTCAGGAAAGGAGAACTCTCATCCAGCTCCTCTTTAGCGTTCTCCTAATGGTCATGTCAGCCGTAGCCATATCGTTTATTAGTCTGTTGTAATGCCCGTGAAGATTATTATAAAAACGGGAATAAAGATTACATATGTGGTGGCGATGGTTGGTTGTTGCAAGTCGGTGTGTAGAGTTTTGTTGTTTACGTACCAAGAAACTCCTGCTATCAGTCTTAAAATTTTGGATTGAAAAGATTGCAGTTTTGTTAAGTGTGTCTTTTTTTTGCTGAACCGTAAATCTGTGAGGCGTTACTCCATATTGGAGGCATTGTTTATGTAGGCATGTGTCTGTATTGAGTATCTGCTGATTTTAGCTTTGACGATTTGGAAAAAAGACAGTACAGTAATTTCAGTCGTTTGTTTAGAGTCTTTCTTTTTATTTTGACATATGGGCCTTAGGTCATCCTTCGGTCGAATATTAGTCCAAGGTAACGTACTGTGTCCTGAGGAATTTGTTGGTCGCCGAAAAAAAGTAGTGGTGGGCACATGTCTCGTCGAAGTGTAAAAGTTACATGCTGTGATTTGTCATGATTTAACAGCATTTTCCAAAGCAAGTAGCACTTTGGAAATGTACAAAGTGATTTTGTAGTCATTGAGGCCAGTCTGGGGTCCTGGTTTATTGTTAAAATTGTTGTATCGTCAGCGTAGGTAGCAATCAGTGTCTCGGTGTTGGTAGACATGTCATTTGTATATATATATATATATATATATATATATATATATATATATATATATATATATATATAATATACAGTATCGGAGAAAGTATTGACCCTTGCCGAACTGATCCCTACCAAGACTGGTCGAATCAAGGAAATTTCTGATCCTTGTCGAACAGAGAAAAATCTGTCGAAGAGAAAAGACCGGAGAATAAAATAGTAGGTATCAGGTAGGTCTTTGTCCCTTTTGTATACCATTTTGATGTGTGAATATTTCCATTGTATAGGAAATTTAGTTATTCTTAGTATAAAGTTGTATATTGTCGTAAGAAACACTAAGGTTTTCCTTGGCATCTTTTGGAGTGCTTCGGCGGTAATTAATAATTCATAACCAGGGGATTTTCTTTTAGGCAAATTGATTTGTTTTGAAGGTGTGAACGACAGAGGTGGTAGTGCCAACTGTAGTGGGATGTCTCTAATGTATTAAGCACAAGTGTTTCATGTTTTGCACTTGTGTAATCAGTGAGTGGTGTAGATGTTCGTCAAATAGTTCAGATTTTTCCTTATCCAATACGGTCCATTAACCATCTTCTTTTCGCAGAGTTACTGTCACCTCTCGATGTTTTAACAACTTTTTGGTATGCTTCCACAAGGTTCCATCGTCAGTCGATAGGCTGTTTATGTAAGCGCCATAGTTCGTCCTATTGAATTTTTGGATTTGTTGCTTAAGTTCATTATTCAGTCCGTTAAAATTTCGTATGTCGGAGGGAAGTCTGTTCGTCTACCATATGTTACAGACTCTTCTATTTGCTGTGATCAAGCCTCTTTTATACTGTGGATATTTCGGTAAATTCTCTGTCGACGTCATTGGAAAAGATGAAGACCGTGCTGCTTTTTGGACATTTGGGGTAAAGTTGTCCACTGCCTCCACTAGTTCGTCTTTAGTTTTAATAGAACCTGGGATTGAAAGCTCTGTATCAAGAATTCATTGTAAGAATCCCAATCCATTCTGCCATTAATGAGCTTTGATGCCCCTTGTACATTGCTGGACTCATCTAAGATAACCGAATGCACAAGGATCAGAGCTAAGATCAGAGCTCGTATTGATGGTGTAAGGTATGGTTTGTAGTCCTTTGGTAATAAAAAAAGTCTAAGTCTGGAGATTTCGTTTGCGAAGCAGGAAGTACGCCGTTGTATCGGGTGGTATAGTTCCAAATGAAAGCTCGTGGATAGCAGCCCTTAGATTTCTTCCTCTTAGTGTGCATGTAGCGTATGTAGAGTTATGCCTGTAGTTTGTATGTCAAGTGTAAGAGCTTATGCTTTAGTGAGGATTTTATTAGTATAGCAGTGCCGCCATGAGCTGTATTGTCTGTTCTATACGTTATGTAACCAGAAATTCGAAATTTAGATCGTGGTGTAAGGTGAGTCTCTGTTATCAGTGAAATGTCTATACTTTTTTCGTGAATATCTTATATATGTATAACGGGCTTACCAGTTCCGTTCTAATTTGTGTCAATCCGTTTGTATTCCACAGAAGGATGGACAAAGATTGTAAGCTGATTTTGGTCCTTTGGGTGACACATGTCTTGGGTCACCTGCGCAAGCTGTTGGAGGAGGCTAAAAAGGGGCTGAATAAGAGAGTTCAAACCGTTTGGTCGGGGAAATAAATTTGGTGTGACATAACTGAATGAGCTGAAAGTGGTTGCTGGGTAATTTCCCGACTCATACCTGCTGAAGGTAAACCTGAATATAGCTTACACGTAATTAGTAGTAGGTATTGACCATGGCGAGAAAATTTGAGAAAATTGAGACGAAGGAAGAAAATAGTAATGTTGGTGAGAGGGATGCGACAGTACTGCATCAGTGGCGTGGTTTCTTCGACTTACTCGGTTTTAGAATGTGCTAAAACAAAGGAGCTCACACGGTGTGATTAGATTAGGTCCTTAGATTTCCTTTACTGCCGCATTCATTTTTTATTGCTTCTCTGAGTTACATACATATTTCATTCTTTAATGAACTTTTGATTTTCTTTCAGTTAACTTGATAAAACGGAATTTGAAATCTTCTCTTTGGTATTTCCATTTTTTTTTAATTGTGGCGCCTGAGTGCCCGGCACCACTGCGCTCATTCAAGTTAAGCCTGTGAGTTATTCTATACTGATTGACAATTCTTCAGCTGTCTATAATTTTAATGAGTGTCATACACAGAAGTTGTATTTGAGTAAAAATATTTAGTATTAAAGTGTGGATCAAGAATTAATACAGAAATGTGCTTTAATTGAATTTTGGAAATTCCGAGGGGTAGTGTATTTGAGGCTTTAAAAAACAGAAAAATTATAACGGAAAAATCGATAAAAACATTATTTTATTTGAATGCACCGATAGTTATAAAAATAGTCATAATATTTTATTAGGGTAAAGGGTTGCGTCCCAAGGACGGTTTTAATCATTGGGCAAAATACATAACATGATATTTATTTTGTTAACCTTAATTTTTATTTATTTAGTCTTATTTATTTATGCTCCCGACATTAAAGATGTCAACAGGTATTGTCTATATCCAATATCAGATACTCGTAAATTTTCTACTGACATAACTTAGAAATAGACACGGGGCAGACAATACACTATCCGCAATACTGAAGGGTTATGAGGGTTTAGCGGGTCCAAATGAAGGACGCGGTAGGACACACTTAAGGGTTTCATTATGTAGATATTTACATATTTTGTGCGCAATATCTTATTATTTAATAAAATAATAATCACATAAAAAAATATTGCTGTGTTATTTTTATTTTACTAACATCAATAAAATGTAATGATATTAAATTATTTCAGATTTTTTTTTTGTTTGTTCGAAATGCATTAATGTTCAGCCGACTGGATGGATAAATCTAAGTTACTTGGCAGAAGAGGTTTTCATAGAATACACAAACCTAAAGTACCTGATTAATGTTAATGTTGGAAACGTATATTAGTTTGAAAAAACTAGCCATAACCATTTTTGTTGATTGTATAACATTACCATTATTCCAAATTATTTGCAGGGGCACTCTAGCCAAGTACTAAATGGGTGCATTAAATGAATGCATTATTTTTAACAGCCCAGAGTCGCCGAATATCTTGACATCTCATTACTATTTTCGATAGATTCGTTGTTCAGAAGATCTTTAAACGTATTCTAAATTATGTGATGTATTGATATAAAATATATATTTAAAGATTAAACACATTACTAAATTGAATTTACTACTCTTTGTCCATGAATTGTTGAGATGTCATTTTCATTTTGAAATGTAAATATGAATGTGTGTTATAGGTTTATACGTTAAATGCCTATTTTTGTTAAATACATATCTCAAAATTGATACATTCTGAGGTAATATAGTATACTAAATAATATTTATAAAATTATTCAGTTATAGAATAAGAAAAAGGACTACTAATAATGATTAAAAATAAATTAATACTATTTTGTTAGAAATTTTATTATTTAAATTTTATAATTTATAAATTTATTATTATTTATTTATAATTTATAATTTAATATAATTTATAATTTATTATAAAATTTTATGGATTTATATTTTTATTGGATGTCATATGTTTATCGTTTATCGTATCGAGTATCGTTATACGACTATCGCACAGTGGTTAAATGTGCTTATTATAGGTTTAATCCTATACAAGTAACAAATTCAGCATATACACGATAATTGGTGCCTATAAACTAAGGAATTAATTTTCAGTTGATTTTGGAATTAAATGGGATACTTTATAACTGCCTATATTAATTTTACATTACAATTTTAAAATAGAGAAATGGTAAGCGACAACATAGCGGTCCAAAAACTTCTATGTCCTAATTTATAACTGACAACTTTGACATCACTGCTGTCCTTCCAAGGGACCAGGGTCAGATTCCCACGCTTAAGTACAAGTTTTTTTCATCATCCTCTTCTACCCCCCAGACCTAAGCTATATAAGAGGATAAGCCTTGTTACAATTATTTTATAAAGTTAATATTAATAACTATCGCTGCTATTTTAAAAAATTTCCGATTAATAATGGGTGAATTAAAATTGTATTTGATTTACGAAACAATTCAACGCAATCTTTTTAGTTCAGTTAAGACACGCTGCATGGCATGGTTGTGATCCGTCTATATTTATATAATTATAAACTAAATTGAAATTTCTCATTTAATCGAATGACATATTTATATACATAACAAATTAATGTAGGGCATCTAACTGCAATATTTAAATAGATTTTCTTTTCTGTTTAAATTGCACAGAGGAATAAACATCCAGGATTAAAAATAAAAATAAAAATGTGTACATTGATATAGCTTGTATCAGAGTAGTTTCATTCTTAATCTTAGTATTATTAAAAATAATTAATAATTGAGTTTGTTTTATTTATTACGTAATAACCATAAACAGAAACCATATAATTTATTAATCATTTTGACTTTACTTATGTGTAATATTGTACATCTGTATTATCCTTGTAATTATTGAATATATAATCTTTTATCATTACTGATATACTTTTTCTTTTTTTTTTGGGCAGAAAGTGTTTATTAAAGTGTAAATAATGTTAATAATGAACGTGCAACTATATACTTTGTTAACAAGGGGAAGTTATGTTTAATGAACAATCTAAAATAAAATATTTTTACATTATATACAATTATTAATTTATTATGAATTTAAAAAGGTAAAAATACGTCCAATATGGTGTATTCCCAAATATCAAATGAGAATTTTGAAGAGTAAAAACTAAATTAATAATGATATAGAAAAAATTAATAAATTGAAGGAGAAGTAGACAGTTCGTGGATACTAACTGGTCACGATTACTTCGTAAATATAAGCATATTTATTCTATTTTTGTAGCCGACGATCCTAATTGCATACTTTGTACAAGTGGAGATATGGACTCTTCTTTTTACTTGCTCTGTATTTGTATTTTCAAAGATGACGATGGCCTAAAAATTAACAATTGTATAGGACTGCACAGACAAGAATGGCCGAAGTGGCTAAGGTTACCATGGCGAAGAGTAAAAAATAAAAATAAATTATAAACAAAATCGATAAATTCGACGTAGTATATAGATGGTCACAACAATGTGGTCTGTCATTGCATGTGAACGTGAATACTACTGAATGTGTTAGTTTAAGTTTGATACCAGTCCGTAACCCCTTATCTTTGTAGTGTGAGTGTAGTAGTGTGTTGCGGGTTCCGGAGTGTTAACTAAAGTGTTAACTTCTTTCTTTTTACTTGTATTTTTCCCGAATAAAATAGACTATTGCAGTGGGTCGAAGATTGGCGGTGGAAGTTTTGGAGATGTCTGATATATATATATATATATTTTTTTTTCCCGCACCAGTTGAGCACTTCCAGCGGTCCCCTTTGGGTCAAATGAACTGAATTTCGGGTATGTAGGACTTTCTTCCAGACAGAGCGATACCTAATGGTCAAATATCAGAATGGCTAAATTCCAATCAAAATTTCGGTATGTTTACCTGAAATTTCGGCGTTTTTAAAGTTTTGCGCATCTCTACAGCTTTGAAAATTTGTGTTTGTATTGAGGTGGTGTTAGAGTAGTATCTTTTGGGAGTCTCAACTTGGTTCAACCACCCTCTCGGGTTTTTTGATTTTTTTTAAATATTTGCGCACCTCTAAAACCTCTCCAAAGGCTCAAAACCTGTTGCAATGGAAAGGAAATCAAACTCCTATAAAAAACAAGAAGTTTCATCGAAATCGGACCAATATTAGCAAAAATATGGCTATTTCAACTCCAGCGGTCCCCGTTAGGTCAAATGAGATGAAATTCGGTTTGAAGGATTTTCTGTATTGAAACGGAAAGACTTTTTTCTCACTCTCCCGTTTTTTTAATATTTTGTATTTTAGTGAAAATACGACTTTAATGACGGAGTTCTGCTTCTCACGGATTTTGTTTGTATTTTATTCCGAATTTTTATAATCGGTTTTTTTAACTGAATAAATGCACAAATTTTCATATAATCCAGTTATGTAGTTTCGAAAACAAAAAATTATAGACAAATATATTTTTTAAAAACAAACGAAATTACTAAAACATTATTTATGACTTGATGCACGCAAATAAAAGTTAAAAATGATTGTTTTGTAATCATTGGGATTTATAAAATTGCACAAAATAATATCACCTATGTATATGCTATATTATTAAAAAAAATCACAAGATTAATTAAAAAGAGTAAAATAAGATCTTATTTAATCTATTAATGTTGTCGATAGCCAATGACTGTTATTTGAATGTTCCACCTAGGAAGAGTTTCCCTCGAAATCCTTATCATTTCGAGGTAAACTCTTATAATTATTCTGAATTAAATTGTATAAATACTAAATACCCCTTAAGTGTCATCGATAACGATTAAGTAGCTTATAGGAATGAGTAGTAATCAATTACAGGGGAAGAAAACAAGAAAAGAACGAAATTTATTTCACAGTTTTGGATTCAAGGGGCCCTCGAAAATTTTATGATATCTACGAATATTTCATGACTGATTACCGTTATTTCCTTATGCATTCCGAAATTGGGGCGCAGCAGGCAAAACAAATAAAAGGCGAGAATGTTTTGGAAAAGATGACACACCCTGGAGCCAGGGGACAGATGGGTCAACGCACACGTGTCTAGACAGGTCCACTCCACGGGGTAGTCTGGAGACTCCGATGGGCAACTCAAAAAAATTGGATAAAAACCTAAGGAATTTGAGAAATTGGCTGGGGTGGTCTGAACGTTTTTCGTCTAGAGCTTATCCAGCTAAAAAAAAAATGTTGAAAAGGGGAAATTTCCAGACTCCAGAAATGTTTTCACTGAAAAGATTGACAAAGGTTGACAATCGTAAAATGAGAAATAATCTGATTGTAATTATCAACACATTTCGCTCATTAAATAAAAAAATGTCAAAACTCAATAAATAGCACTTTTGAGGAACTTAGAGGTGCAAATGTTCAAAAACTCTGTACCATATTAACGTTCTAAGCAATTTTGTAGTCATATATTCTAATTAATTAGAAAAAATAATTATCACCATAAAATTTATTAAACAATTACCAAAAATGCAAGTAGTCATCGTGCCTTACCTTGTCTAATAGCTCTCAAGTCGCGCACTCTGCTTTAAATCTTTTCCTGTCAATGGTACATTTTTAAAAAGGAGGAAATTTAAAAAGTTCGAAGGTTCTTAAATCAGTTTTCTCCTCGAAACCGAAGGAGTAAAACTATTACCAAATTGAACTTCTGGCAGAAAGAAAGATGCATTAAACTCTTTGCTTACGCCTTTTACCAAGTGAGGGCCCAGGACACTTTAAAGAATAGGGCTCTTCAGATCAGAGAATTTATATTCTGAACAACTTTGGATTACCAACAGAAATAAAAAAATATATTAGTTAAAGTCATTATCTTATTTAATATTTGAAAAGTAACAAACATTATTTTAAAAAAAAAATGTTAAACATCAACAAGAGGTAGGAGGTCCTGGATCGTTAAAGATGGCACTGCCTACATGTCTCTACAGTTCTTTAGATAACAGTTCAGGAGCTTAAGAGAACGATATTTGGAAATAGACGACAAAGTTAACTACAGGAATTTTTTTTTAAGGATTACTATTTTGGACTTAGCATACCATAAAAAGTGTTTATTGAGTGAGATCTCGGAATAACATTGTTGACCCATTACCATATTTTCATTACTTAGGATAATTGAGGAAGTAAAAATTAAACCACTCATCATGACAAACAGCCTAATATTATTGATATTTCTAATTAATATTTTTTAATTAAAAACTATATTAAAGTTTACTATCCATAATAACATATTTTTATTGAGCGGGTTTATTTTTGTAAATTTGCTTAATAGTAACGAAAAATAATATGATATTTCTATTTTCAGAATTAAATGGAGTACGAATCTAATTTTAAATAACACATTCTTTTTAATTCAGGACCATTCATACATGTTCAGCATTGGTATTTATTTATACCCATTAACAGATTTGAGTTTTATATTATTGCTATGTGAATGTTGGATTAATATATTATTTGTTCAAATCAAGCTGATATTTATGATTTTTTTACAATTTTCAAAAAGTGATAATGAGTCACTCTTCTAGCTAACTCTTAAAACGCATGTTGTTAACAAGGGTCTGATTCAGAAACCCAATAGTTATTTATGCAAACGATGTTTTTCTTTTCGTCATGGGACTGCTATTTTTTGTCACAGAAAATGTTTAACAACGGTTGTCTTTAATAATATTTGTTTTCGTTTTTTATAAAAGCGCTTCCGACAAATTTAAAAGGAAATCGTCCGAAGCCAAATAAATAAACAACTGGTATTTCAATTCAAAAATCTAAAATAAGGATTAAACAAATTTAAGTGACCAAAACGATTATTTTATAGATGATCGTTCAATTTCAATATCGCATGATATTTCCATTGCATATGCAGTTATACATTGCAATCATGAATAAAAAAAAAAAAATTTTGAAAATGACCGTTTAAGTTAAGTGGAGTAATAATTAATGATAATTTAAAAAAAATTTAAACGTTCTCATTTCACATAAACGTTTAATAACAAGAAATGCAACTATAAAGATCAGCAAAATTAGCTTATATAAAAACTAAATAGTATAGATATCTAATAAAATGGACACCAATATTTAACATATTTTTTTTTTAATTTAATATTGTTATAATTATTGTCCCAAGATCTTTCATTGCATTGTATTTTTCTTTGATCATGGACGTTTAATACAATGCGGATTATAAATAATTCCCAATTAATTCGCTATGTATTCCTGTCTTTGACCGTTACGGACGAAATGACCCGTTTCTTTCTTTTTTCTTTTATTTTAATACTTTCTTTTTTTTTTCTAGAAATAGGAAATTAACAATATCTAATAAACTGGCAGACTTTTATCAGTTAAGAATGTCGAAGATTCATTACAGCTCAAACATCGGGATACTGTTGTTATTAGCCTACCAATTTATGAAGAATATTTGAAATGTTATAAATGACCGGATTTCTATGTTATTTTATTCGCTCGGGTGTAACATATTTAAAAGAATTATCTAACCGATTCACAATAAATGGAATAATACATATTAAAATGTAATATTGCACAAAATTTCACGTTTTGCTCTTTTTGTTTCACGATTTTTAGTTTTGCTGCATAAAAGTACTATGTTTGGCTATTAGAGCTAAATTAGATTGCTTTAGTTTTAATAGCATAAAATTGAACGTTTAAACTAAAATTCCCACATTATATACATAAATACGTATGTGCGTAAATATTTATTGTTTTTAATTTAATAACTTTTTTCCTAATTAAATTTATAGTTTAGAAAATAAAAATATGAGTAAAGACGGGATTTACATATTACTGCATATTTTATTTACTTTTGTTTAACAACTTTAAAACCGATTATCAAACCGATCCACTATCTAAGGAATAATGCATCAGTATTTAATATTGCTCTTTTTGGGCTAAATTTCACGATTTTTATTTTTCTATAAAATGTCAGTAAATATTGATTGTTTTTATTTAATTTTTTTTCTTTGTTAAATGTATAGATTAAGTTTATCTTGCATCTAGATTTAGGTTAATCGTAATTTATGGTTGTATTAGGCTTTTTTCACGTTGATACACGTTACACTGTAACTCTAACAAGATTAGACAAGCTTTCCATGTATTAATATTACAAATTAAATGGAAAAAGATGATTTTTGTTTGTTTAATATGTTATATATTAACAATTTAAAACATTTTGAGTTCTTTCTGCACGATATTGAACATTTTTTGTTTTTCACTGCACGTTATTTATTTTTTACTGCACGAAAATCCGGTCTCTAGTTATAACTTTTAACAAATGCCCAAGTTTTGGAACTCCCTACCAACATCGGTACCTACACCACACTCCTCTTGACCATTTTAAAATTCCTTATCTACATGTTAAATATTACAATAATAAAAACCGAATGCATTATTTATTTCTTATATTTTATTTACTATTATATTATATATTATTATAAATTAAATAATTGCGTCTATCATTTTCATTATTTTCTTTAATTACAATTTCATGTCTCTCACTATTACTTTATTGTTTTAAATACTTATAATTATTATAGTTTATTACTTTATTTTAACCAAGATTATATTAATCAGCACATTGAATATTTTAAAGTATTATATTTTCTATAATGACATTGGTCTTTAATAACGGTAAGAAAATAAAGATCATATTCATTCTTACAAACGATTCGAGAAATATTGATGATGGATGTAAAAGTTTTTGATATATTTTCTAAACTTAGCATAGGTAGAACAATTAAAAACTAAATTAAACAACAGTTATTTTAATTATTTTTTTAATTTTAATGTTTTGATTTTTACAGAAATCAATTCGTTGACAGTTATCTTAGTGATACTGATATCGTGCCCCAGAGTTGGCCAAGCCATGTTCTCTCCTATCTAATACTAGAATATGATAGCGTTGCAAGAAAAAATCGCTTGAAAATGCTTTGTAAATCGAAAAGACTATTCAGCTGGATCTAATCAGTTTTCAATTTTACACTTGCAATACCAAAGAGTCCGCTGATGTCCGGAGCGAGATAAGATAGCCAGAACGGTGGGCTGTGTAAACAGTTCGCTAGGTAGGCAGTTTGTCATGGAGGCTCGGTAAACATTGAGCAGGGACACCCCCCACTGTATTATTTATCTTCTGGCGATTGAGCTATTATTGGATCGTCCGGTCACGGCGTAAAAAAAAATTATAATTTCTTTTGTTTTCAAATAGAAATCAGATAGGAACAAGATCAAGCGAATGCTTAGTTAGATGTAATATAGACCACTAATAAAAATGACAAAAATTTCATTAATTAAATCTTTCATTACAGTATTCGTAAATAACTTTCTCAATTTTTAAAAATAAATCCAATAAAAGACTAATAGGACAATCCAATAGGAAAAGTAGGTATGTACCCAATAACATAAATGCACACACAGATATGGATATGTCAACTGCCAAAAAACACGAAATTTACTACAAAATATTTTATGGCAAATTATAAGGTTGCCTCAATTGCCTCATTAATCCTTAAAAGGCTGTAAAAAATTTTGGGTTAATAATCCTAATAATATAAGCTGACCTGGCGTCTCCCATTAGATGGGATGTCCCACATTCGGGTCCTTCCAAATTTTGTCTCGCATCGAAAATTGGTCCATATTGGGTAAAAATTTATGTTTTTTAATTATTTACATTTTTACAAAGTCAATACATAATATATAATTGATAAAAACAAATAAATCATTATTTCGCCTGCCCCGTTTACATCTGGGCACTTTGTACTAATATGAACAATTAATAAAATCAAGATGCTTGTCTCCTCCTCAACCTGCTCGTGTCCCGTTCTAATTGCTAAATCCACATGTTCAATGTTCAATTCATTAGCACAAAAGATAAAACAATAACTAATTCATTATTCGTTGTAAAATTAAAACTTTTTAATCTTTCAATTTTTACCAGATGCTTGAAATTGTTAGCTATTTTGCCTTTATATTCTTCATTTTAAGATTCCATATTTTCTTATATACGTTTTGCTATCCTAAACATATTGTTTTAATTTTACCTAGAAGGTGCCAATTTTTTTGACATATTAACAACAGTTCCCTTCTCAACTTTCAGAACAAAAGATTATCTGCAGCATTTTACGGAGCCCAAGATGGGCTTACGGAGCAGAATTTAGCGTTAACCTAAATTCAGATTACACAAAAATAAAATCCATGTTTCTTGTAGAATCACATACCACCAATTGTAGAAATACATGCCACCATCAGGTAAATTATACGATGGAGCAGATGATGGCATTTACTGCCGAAACTTAGTGAAATAACAAAATAAAGTTGGTGAAGTAAAATACAGTCCCCCATGTTTGTCAAAAATAAAATTTTTAACAACGTAATATATTCAAATGATTATAATTACAAAATAATTTATTTAAAAAAATGTATAACATATTTTCAGCAATAATGATGGTCCAAATATTAACAAACGTGTACAAAGATTTGATTTCCTTCACTTCCCGCCAGGAGAATCATTTCAACCTTATTAAATATTTGTTTACTGTTCTGAATATATAAAAAGGTCATATGCTTTTTGTTCTTTCTTTCAAGAATATTTATTAATTTATTTAAAATTATGTTTAACAACTATGCACACACACACATATATATATATATATATATATATATATATATATATATATATATATATATATATATATAATATACTAAATAAGTAAATTATCTCATGATGCTTATAACACGAGCTCCAACAAGCTCCATGTTGTGAATTGCCTCAAAACTGTTCAATAAGCATGGAACTAATCAACATAACCCATTCTAGCTGTGTATCATTCTTACGTCTATTAAAATTATATTCGCTTTGTTTTCTTCTTAATTATTTAATAATGTTAATTTATATATTATATTTACGATTTAAACTATTTTTATTGAGTAATAAAATATTATTACATAATATTACATTCTGTCTCAGCAAGGACAATGGTAGTAGTGTTCAAAGAGTTCATTCACACCATATTTACAGAAAATTAAAAACAAATAAAAAAAGAAATAATTGCAAAATAATAACTAAACTTAATAAAAAAAAACATAAATAAATAAAATAAACATAACTTCTCAGACGCAGACAAATATATATGACATAACCTATATATGCTTATATTTTAATAAATATTAAAATCCTTCTCCTTTTTTATCTCGAAATTATTTATAATGATTATATGACCACTGAAAAAGAAATACTCCTAATGCTATTTATTTATTTTTCCTTATTTCTCCTGGTTTGATCTGAGTGTGTCGGCTGAAGCCCATCTTGAATAGAGCCTGAAACAACTCCTTTCTTAATTATACTTAATTTTTTTTTCAGGTTATAACCTATGAAGTCCTTTTGAAAAAATGGTTCAAATTGTTAAATTTTCTACAGCAATGTTAGGTCTTAATTTAAATTAACACAATCGGTTCAGTATCTTTTCTCTCTCTCCTCGAACATTGCTCATCATGAGGCCATAAGAGATGATAGCCACGCGGGCTGTCTCGAGTTTCACAAGTGGTTCCGGACCGAAGTGGCCAGTCCTTTTGTTGCATCACAGTTGGTCAATACCGCGCCGATATTCAGGTTCACTTGGCCTAGGATCTAATCAATGAACTTTATTTACATCTTTTTTTACAAAACAAAAAAAAAACTGGTTGTAAGTTATACTTAATTTCCTTTTTGTTATGAAAGTAGATTGTGAAAGCACTGCTATCGAAAGAGTCAAGTCATAAATTGGAGAATGCGTGCGTATAAATCAAATTCATATATATTTATTTTGTAACTTTTCATTTTATTTTAATGTGAAAATTGATCTTACATTTTTTAATTTAAAATTAACTATATATTTACGAATGTGAATCAACCAGCAATTGAAATTTTTTAATTAAGATTGAATATTATATTAAATGCTTTATATACAGAAATGACTGGTCCTAGTCGGCTTGTTAAATTTTCTGTGAATATACAATAGATAATGATCTGACGATAACAATATTTTAGTATTATAACAAGAAATATTTATAAGATTATTATATGGAGATTTATAAAAATTATAATTTCAATAACAGTGTATTCCTTTTGGTTTATTACTTTAAATAGTAAACCTTTTTAGTCGACCATAAAAAGAAAAAAAAAATTACCATCCTAAAAATTTGAGGTTTTACGTATATATATATATATATATATATATATATATATATATATATATATATATATATATATATATATATATATATATAAATAAAAAATCCTTCCTTCCGCCGTACGCGGCTTTTCTCAGAAACTACTAGACCTATCTCTTGTTATTTTTTTAAATTTGGCAATAAGTGAATCGAATTAATATTATGTATGAATTTCGTCTATACCAAATGATTAATTTTATGTTTTAATTAAAGTAATATTTTTTGATATTACAGTAGAGCTCATCTGTCCTAGTCGGGACCGGGAGGTCCGGAGCGGTTAAGCGGGAGAGCCGGTTTATCTCATGTATATAAAAGAAAAAAAATGAAACCTTATATTTGGTAAAATTTAAAATACAATACAAAAATTAATCTATATGTCATAAGTATAATATTGATAAATTAACAAGTTAAATTTATTAGACCAATCAATTATATTTTTAGATAAAACGTTTAATTTATGTGACAAAACGATCGTTCTGGTTTTAATATTAGTTACAAATTCTAATTTTATTATTGTTTAACCAAAGTTAGTTTTATCTCAGTAGCATAGTCTCTCCACTTTTTCGTGTACTACCTAATGACCTTTTAGTTTGAATAATTTAGTTCTAATGATAGCGTAAATGCTGGAACTAGTAAAAAAAAAATTTTATTTGAAATCCGAAGAGTCGGTTAAACGGGGGCGGTATTTTTTTATTTATTTTTTTTTTTTAACCGCGGTTCTACTGTATTTAGTATTTCCCACCTCAATGTTATACTAATGTAGCTTATTTAATTTTACAATATTCTAATAATAATAAATTTGCTCAGTGTTTCATAAATGCTTCATAAATTTTCTGTTAACTTAATGAATTTTGCTAAAAACGTTCAAAATATATCATTCCAAAGTAGTTAGTATATATAATAAAAATTATTTTTTTATCATTTATTATTTTTCCCCATAAACTTCCTATAGTCATTATAACCCAGATTTGTAAAATATGACTCCACGAAGTTTCATGAGATTCAGTGTAACTGTTTTGGGGAAAAAAAGATTTAGGAAAAAATGAGTTTTGAGTAACTTTAAAAAAAAAAAATCAAAATTATGAATGGTATTTCCCCACCATATTTCATGTCGTTCTTAAATTATTGAAGTTACCTTAGTCAATTTTATTTTGTTAATTTCAGTCTAAATTTCTCTCTTAGAAGTGTTTTTGTCAAAATCATTGCATTCTTGATAATAGTTTAAAAGACCGAGGTATCCTAAAATTTAGAGAACATCAATTGGGCGATGTATTTTTTTTTTTAAATTTATACTTCACCAATACGTTTATATTAATTTTTTTTTAACGTTTTATCTTGCTTTTTTATCATTCAAATGAAAAAAATGTTTATGATAATAAATGTTATGACTCGCGGTATTTTTATTACTTAAATAAGATATTTCTTGGTGAGGTTTTACCTAATATCATATAATATAAAATAATATAATGAAATTAAGATTGTTGGGTTGAAACAGTTAATTTATTTTAATATACTTTAAGTACATCAATTTATGCTTATGTGAAAATAATGCAATATACTATAGCTAAATAATTTTTATTTTAACCGAGATGATCTAACTGATATGAGGGAAAAGTACTTTCCTTTTAATTAATTAGCTTATTTTACGAAATTTCATGTTTTGTCCTAATGAGATTATAGAGTCCATAAAGACAAAACATCCACAAATGATGATTTCCGCATAAGAATTACATATTGGCCTCACATGATAACCTCGCAACTGTCTCAGAATTGTCAATTTATAAATTATTTACAGGATTTCAGCCAATTTTAAAGGCACAGAGTTATCAGATAGGCAACAAAGGTTGTGAAAGTTGGCAATTGTGGAAAAAAAGTCATTTACAAAGTTATCATGTGAGGTCAACAATATGACAATTTGAATTTTGCTTTGAGAATAAAATTGGAAAAGAAATTCATAGTGTATTTATTGACAATAAAAAGCAAGGATCGACTGTTCAGGTGACCAGCTGTGGTATACTTATATAGGAGTATGAAATTTTGATTCGGGTTGGGATTTGGTAAAGTTATGCCTCGGTTAGTAAATATATAGCTTAAATTGTTTTAATTGAACGTAGTAGAATAATATTATTCACGAAGTTGATTGGCGGAAGAGCTTTTGCTAAAAACGACAGCAATGATCTTTCATGAATCGCATCGATAGCTGTAATTTGCAGACAAGCATTTTTTCAACCGAGACATTGTTCGAAAATATTGTATACTTGTGACGTAGAGACTGGAAGGGATTTGAATATTTTTCTTTTTTTTTTGTTTGTTTTTTGTAAGAGTCTAGAAACAAATGCCGCTCACAGCGCTTTTATACTATTTCCTGCTTGCTTTGAGATCGCCGCCTATCAGTCTGATTTCAAAGGGGAATTTTTTATTTAGGAATTGTTTTGATTTATAAACTGCAATATTAATGAGGCAAATTCTGTTTATATTCCTTTGCTTTGACAAGTTCTTGGCCGTTATAAAACTTATTTCGTAGACTGTCTCTATGTGGTCTAACATTTTACTATTTATTCATTATTTTACAAATATACTCAATCAATGTTTGACATTGTTGACTCTTAATAATACAAACACATTTAGGTTGTTTGAATGCTAACGTAAGGAAATTAACAATTTCAATATCACATCATCTTGTTAGGCGCTGGATACCATTCTGCCCTTCATTCATGTGGCCAGTGAGTAGTTTAGGGCCTTAATACAATAACCAGTAATTCCAAATTTTCCAATCTTTTTTGAATGTATGTTTGCCAGTGAACAATATAGCTCTTTCAATTGATGCAAAAACCGGGCACCAATGTAGCGTCAGTCCTCTCCCGTGTGGTAAATAATGTTGGAAAGTCTAGAACATCCGCCAATACAAACTCGTTGGTGGAAAAAAAAGTCCGGACATGGCTTGTTTTCAGCACGAATGTTATTCAGTGCTACTACCATTCTTCTTTAAACATTTAATTCGGATAAGTTTGCTAATTTGAGTCTAATGTTGGAAGTATCTGGTGTCTAATTTAATTTCATTTGGCTCTCACCAACAATTTTTGTTTTTAGACTTGTCTGGTTCTTGCATGAAGACCATCAATCTTGTTTTTTTTTCTACAACATATTGATTTTCCGAAATAGTTATTTAATATGAAGTAGATTTACGAACCCTTAATTTTCATGGTCCGTTAATTATTTTGCTTCTATTATATCCGACGTTTGAACTCGAATTCTATATTCCAATTCAAAGTAATTTATATAAAATACCACCAAACAAAAATCTTTAAAAAAACACGCGTATTAATTATTCAAATTCATGAGCCCGTCAATTTTTTGAATCAATTTTCGAAATATATATACACAACATAGTCTATAAATCTAATTTTAATTAGATAGATTTTAATGAATTTCAGGAGAAACAAATACATCGTATTAATTTCTTACATCCAAGTTATGTTGATTGCATTGAAAAAAGTAAAATTGACAAAAGTAACTGAAAATATACTTAGATTTCTAAAAATATCAACTTTTATCATCCACTAAAAATTGAAGGGAAAACAAGGGGTTGTGTACCCATACCTCCCCTTTTCTTATTTACAAATAAATCAGAAGTAGCCCTGGATGGTAAGCAAAACTGATTTTAGAGATCATTTTTAATTGGGTTTCGGAGATTTTAATATGGATTCACTCTTAATTAAGTTGACTATTGCGATTTTTCATTAAATGTTTTTACTTATTATTTATACTACATAAATAATCCTAGCATAAATAATAATTATAACACACAATTAATGACAAATAATTATAGCACACCTGCAAATCCTATGCGATAGTGAAATAAATAGGAAATTACCAGTTTTTTCTTATATATTGTCGATATCTTGGTTACTTAATTAAATCAACTTTAAATAAATAAATTTACCATTTCTAAATTAATAAAGTTACCATTTCTCTTATAGGTATTAAACGTAAACTTTGAGTGTTAGGTCGAGACCGAAAATAATGCTTTATATTCTGAAAAAAAGTAAACTAGTTTCTTTTTAAAAAAAAATATAGAATGTTTATAGTAAATAACTATAATTATTTATATGAATTTATAGTTTACTAGTTAGTTACTATATTCAAGTATATTTAATGAATGACAAACTGAGTCGTGGTAGTGCTTGTTGTCGATTCATTAGCGGTTTATTATCGTTGTAAAAGAAAACAAACACAATGGTTTATTTAACGTAGGATTTGTTTAGGACAATGTCGAAATTCATAAAGGGTTTCCGAAGCATTTTAATATGATTGCATCTTAACTCCTTGAGTCATGTCTTAATCGGCTTGAGCTATAATAGGTATGCATCAATAATTATTAATAATAATTAGTACAAAAAATAGTATGAATCATGTCACAATTTATATGAAAAGTAGGTATATTATTTTGTTTCATTTTTTACAAATTTAGTAGAAAGTCCGTTGTTAATTAAAGGATGAATAATGATAAATTGGCCTTCCAAAAAAATTATCTATTATGTTCACGACACAATTATGAACAAAGTCGACGTTTCGGAGATGTGCCCCCATCATCAGGACATATTTCTGAATATAGAACTTTACAAACTGGGTTTTTAAGTAATTTACCATACCCGACCTTTTTCGTGAGCCATTAATTGGTGAATGAGCTTTCAGAAAACTTTTTTTTTTACATGATCCCGTTGAGATATCATCATAAAATTTGGTATGTGCATTCTTATATAAATATTAAAAATATATATATCTTTTAAATCCAAAGAGGTTTTAAAACGCAAAATAGAAATTTTGAATGTTTAAGAAATATTTATATTTAATGTGTTCAATTCAAAATATATGTTTAATTAAAAAATATATGCTTAGTTCTAATATGAAAATGCACATACCAAATTTTATGATGCTATCTCAATGGGATTAAGTTAAAAAAAAGTTTTGTAAAATTCACAAATTAATTGCCTCACGAATAGCGTTAATGGTAAATATGGTAATAACTAAATATTATGGTATGGCAAATAACTTAAAAACCCAGTTTGCATAGTGACTAGATCGCTATTTGAAAATCATTGAATTATGACACTTCATATTCCAGACCATTGGTTGATTTGAAATGGAATGTCCCACAAATAAATCACTCATTTATTAATAAATTACCTTAATTTAATTAATAAATTTTAATATAATGGTAGTGGTATTCAAACTAAATGTTTGTGTTTCAGAGTGAGTATTTGAACTACATAGCCAATAATATAACGATGATAAAGTCTAAATAGGATTCCTTGATAAAACATAACAGGTATCAGTTTAATTTTCAGAAACTGTTCCTGTTGATGGGGTGAGGAGACATGACATGAAACGATGGCATTATTTTAATATTGTGATTTGAAAATATTAAATAATTTTTTGGAAGGTCAATATATGTTTTTCTTATTGCAATAAATAAGTTTAGCCAAATTTGTCAACCTATATATATCATTTATAATAATCAATATTTATAAGCAACCATGCTAATATACTATTACCATTTACAAACATAAAATTTAATCAAAACTTTTTCATCACATACTCATCTCTGAAGAGAAGTTGAGAATTCCAACCATAACATCAAATTGGATAAAGAAAATATTAAAATAATTTAATTTATAGAAATAATTTTGACAAAACTCATGGACTTTGTAAATAATCGTACATTATTTATAAATATATAATTATAAATAATATTTAAAAAAAAGCGAGGAAGCATTGGTTATCTTTTTTTTTTAAGTTAAATTTTTTTTTCTTCTTACTGTAATCACAAAACAGAATCTACAATTAAATGATTGGGTCATAATTTAGAATTTAAAACGGGGGAAATATACCATCCTACAAATAAAATAAGTAAAATTAAAGCTTTTGTTTGAACTTGATACTGTTTTTTAATATCAGTTATATAATTGGTAGTCTCATATTAATTTAATACCTAATAATAAAGTGCCGTAAATTAAAGGTCAAGATTTTGAACATGAACTTACTTCCTAACTTGTTCTCTCAACTGCATTGCAGGAAGGAATGTTCTCATACTCAATTGTAAGTATGAATAATGTATAAATTTGAAAATTAAGATGCATCGTGATTATAGACAAACAGTGGTTTGGTTAAAAAGATAATATATTTGGTACTGAAGAAACTGATATATTTTCATACGTTTGATGTATAATAATAAAAACAAAATTATATTTATGGGCTATTTTAAAGTATCTGAAAATACGTTAAATTATTAATGAAAAAATTAGAATGATTAATAAAATCGGACATAATACAATAACGATGAGTGGGAATTTAACGCTTATTATTACTCACCGTTGTCGGTCTGAGAGGGCTGGACCTGAGGCTGGGGTTGAACCGGAGGGTACTGACTATATGGGTACGGGTCGTGGTGCTCTTCTTGGTGGCCGAGGTAGTTCCAGGGTTCGTAGCCGTATTCTGGATAGTAGCCCTGCTGGTAGCTGGCCGCCTCCGGGGGCAGTGTGGCCGTTGGCATCGACGGTTCCGTGGGGTACACGTTCGCTGCCTGCGGGGCGTACCTCAGCGCTTGGCACTTCCTCCTGAAACCTCTTGGCCTCCTCCTGAACGAGCCTTCTTCGAACATCAGCTCGGATGCGGGGTCGATTGTCCAATAGTGCCCTTTACCGGGTCGGCCAAGCCCTTTAGGCAGCTTTATAAAGCACTCGTTCAGCGATAGATTGTGGCGAACAGAGTTCTTCCAGCCTTGATAAGGTCCCCTGAAAAAAGGGAACCGTTGCTGGAGGAAGTGATAGATCTCGCTGAGCGTCAACCTCTTCGTTGGGGAATTCTGTATTGCCATGACTATGAGAGCTATGTAGGAATATGGCGGCTTCTCTTGCCTCCTGGCTCCAGAACTCTTCTTGGGCGGCGGCTTCTGTTCCTCCGGAGCCTGGTGGATGGCGGGAGGTGGCGGCGGTGGAGGCGGTAGATGCTGGTGGACATGCAGATGATGCAAGTGATGCTGTATATTGATGCTCTGGTGCACGACCGACAACTGACCCTCCTCCTCTTTCATCATGCTCAGCATATAAACATTTATGTTTAAAAAGAAGAAGACCGCGAGGGGAGTGGAGTGGCTAGGAGGTTTAATGTGTATACACTGAGCCGGACTGATGTACACAAACAGGGCAAAGTGGGCAGCTACTGGGGCCGCTCGGAGTGGGAGGAGCCTTCCCCTCTCCATCGCCTCCTATTGGCTCCCTCTGCTACACTTACCCCCACCCTTCCGCCCTACCTCCATGATGTACATATCAACTCCTTATGCCACCAGCAAATAAATATTTTCTACAATTATTAGTAAATAATAAAAGGATATACTTCATTCATAAGGATGCACCCTCGGGTTCAAAATGGCAATGCCTCTTCTATTGTTTTCCTATTCAATAAATATTTACCTCATTTTACTAGAATACAAACTGTTATCTAGATAAACATAACAAACTCCATTTACATCCCATCCATTGACCCAGCTAATGAAGTAATTCGGATGTTAGTTTATTTGAATCGGTGGGAAAAATTCTTCTCACTTTTTATTAACATTTTGCATAATCTATTAATTCTGTACAATAGTCCTTTTTACTGGTGCATATACTATATAAAATAATAATTCTAGCATAATATTTATATAAAAATTAGTACCTTGGAAAGATTATACAAAATAAGGATGGTTTCCACTGATTTGATTTTGAGATAGGCCGGTTGCTTTACGAAACCTCATTAAGCCTTCTCTTCGGCTTTCCGCAGTGAGTCACGAAGTAAGGATTCGGTCGAATAAGATAAAATAAACTTATAGAATATACAGATTACGAAATAAAATAATAAATTTAAATAAATTAAAGACATAAATTATTTTTTTAATAAATATAAAATTAGTTCTGTTTTTTTTGTAATTATGCATAAGAAGTATGAAAAAGAGTTACATAATTTTAAATTGTACGTTATTCTATTAATTTTAACATATCATTTTTTTAAAAATAATTAAAATTTAACAAAATGAAATTTCTAAATTGCTTTACATTTGCGTATTTTCAATAATTCAGACACAAAGAAAAAATTTCTCTGAAAACATATTTCGTTTCTCAACATATTTCATGTTAAATAAGAAGAATAGTATGTTGTAAAATACGTTTATGAACGCGAGGTTTTACTTTAGGTTTTAAAAATAATTAACAAGTACATAGAAGATTATTTTAATATTAATTTATAATATGAGAGTAATCATGGGAGAAATCTCGAAAGTAACTCCCCGAAAATGAGCCACCTGTTTCAAGCCGACTCAATAAAATAATCATTTTAGGAGTGATGGACTTCTAAAAGACTAATCTGCGCGTTTTAAGACTTTCAATAATCCCAGAGCGTTGTTTAGAAAACACATTTAAATAGTGATACGGATTAGAGGAATTCTTCCCTCATTATCAACAAATCTCTATCTTTATGTGCTATCGTCAACATCTCCCGTTTTTCAAGGATTTCATTCCTAGAGGTATGGTATAAACCTTCAGCACATTGTGTCATTCTCGTAAAATTACGGGTAAAAAATGAAATGCATTATGAATTTTTTTATTTTTATCACAAATAAATAATTCAAAATTTGTCAAAACATACTTAAATCCTAAAGCATCCAAAATAGTTCTTGTTTCTTTTTTTACCGTATGGTATACGATTTCGTGTCATTCAAGAATATTTCATGCAATTTTTTTTTTTCTGATTAAATAACCTTTAAAATAGCGCGGAAGGATTTTGTTGATATGTGGCTAAAATCAGACAAAAATAAACGTCATTACTCGGTTTTGGTATTCGTTTTACAAAAATGATGGAGCAAATGAACTCTCCGAGCACACTGTTAGCCATTTGAAAGATATCTTTAGTCGTTTGATATTGTTAAAATTGGCGGAAGATAGGGAAATCAAGATGATTTATTTTACTTTTACTTAACTATAATTTTCTTTATTTGTTATTGCTTATTTTGTTACTATTTATAATTTATCTATCTATTTATTTTCATTTGTAATGTAAGTATATTATTTTACTAAATTTTACCATTATTTTTAAAATGTATTGTATTATTATTTTAATTTATTTTTCTTGAGTCTGTATATAAAAATTCTATGTTTTTCTCTTGTTAATGAATAAGACCATGACAATATTTTTTTTATTTACCATAGTAAATGGTTTTTTATTTGCCTAATATCTATCGTTAATAAATAACTAATACCCCAATCTGATTAGAGTACCTACTATTTTATTTGAACTCGCAATCTATTTCATGCTAATTACTCTCCTTAATCCGGTGTTGACGGAGGAGAAAAAGAAAAACGAATTGTGAATCAAGACCATGCAAGGTAGGAGGTATCTTGTTTTGCAAGGTAACTGAAGTGAAAGAACTGCATTACAACAACGAAAACTGCTTTGTCCCTAGAACTATTAAATATTTTATAACTAAATTTCTTTATTAGATTATTTTTAGTGAGCAAAAAAAAAAAAACGGTTTCTGTTCAATGAAAAATTTATTATAGCTTATTTGATTATAATGAAAAATAATACTTATTAAATAATGTTCGAATGTAGTTCTAATTAATTCAGACTTTGGTAAACACCCATTGGAGCCAATATTAAAGGGTTCATTAACATTGAGTAAACCAAAAAACCGATGTTTTTTTTAAATAACTCTTGTATAACTTTTTTTGTAGTAAAAAATAAGTTTATTATATCGGTAACATCAAAGAACGATAAATGAAACCGATTCGATGAATCAACGGTGTGGCTTTCCAGTTCATGTAAACAAGCAATGGTTATAATAATTTTCAATAATGCTATGTAAGACTTTGTATTAATTCTTGTATGTAAGACTTTGTATTATTTTTCTGCTTCATATGTAAGTAAATAATTTTTGCATGCCCCCCCGTATGTAGTACTCCCTTTAATTTCTTAATCAAAATACCTAAAACATGAATATTTATCTAAGCATTTTTTGTAATCTTTAGAAATAACCGTTTGAAAAGATACATTGCCGATTTACAGAATATAAAAAAAAAAAATATATAATATTTCAGGGAATAGCTACATTCAAATACAGAAACATTAGGAGACTATAAACAGTGGCGTACGCAGTGTAGGAAGGGGAGAGTTCAGAGTGATATATCCCCGGAAATTTTTGAAAAAATGTGGTTTTCATATAAATTTGTATTAACGCCTGACTGTAAAGTTTCCAAATAGTTGATGTTTCGCGATTTAGAAAAATAAAATAAATCTATTTATATACTATCGCCAACACGTTTATGTAACGAATGTGAATTTTTCAGGAAACCAAAAAAGAAGTTAATGTTTTACTTTTAACTTCCCCATTGAAAATAATATTGTTATCTCTAGTCGTTTATACTTCTCTGAGTCCCAGATTTCTGTTTATAAAATATTATTTTGCTAATGTTGCCGTCACTGTGTAAGTGAAGGACTGATTGGTAGTTTAAACTGTGTATTATATTATTTTATAAAAAAAAAAAAAAAAATGTTGAAAGCCCCAAAATGTACAAAGTCGACTTTGACATCTTTTGTAGCTTGCCTCTCAAAGTGTATCTTGTAAGCAAGAATTCTGTTGCTTTTTAAATCGTCATGTTCTTTAGATTTTTAAAACTATAATCAGAAATGTTTGAACTATTATTCTAATAAATTAAAAATGACTAAAAAGGAGTGTCCAGAGATATTTTGTAATTTCCACGTATTCCTAAATTCTAGCGTTTTTGGGGTAATGGGATTCGGAGTCGGCGAGGGAAAGTAAAAAAAAACGGTCTTCTTTTCCGCTCTTTTTGCAATCTGCTTTTGTCCTGGTGGATTCAGTTTCCACAGGGCCGTCACTGTGTAAATGATTGGTAGTTTAATTAGATGTAATTCTCTCATTCGTTTTTAATAGATTAGTTTTGAGTTTTTTGTTTTTATTGATGATCTCATAAGCATTGGCGGCTTTAGGAGCCGTATTCCAGAGCGGCAAATATTCAAGGACGGCAAATTTTCAATAAAATGAAAAAGTTCTATTCCATAAAAGCTATAATAAATAGAAGGTACAGGAACTACGCTGCTCTCGCCAATATAAACTTTTAAGATTCTTCGTTCTCAGGATTAACTTCGGGTTTGGAGTAATTTTTTCTAATAAATTTTCTCAGTGTAGGGGCGGCAGATTGCTATTAGTAGCCATTGGTATAAATTAGGTATGTCAATTTTTGTGAAAAAATGGTTATCGGTTATTCCAGTTATTTTACCCTCAATTCAAACTGATCGGTTTTAATCAATTAAAAAAAAGATTATTTTAAATAAAATAACTTCCCATCAAAGCATTTTTTTTTCAAAACGTCACAAATAACAGTCACTGGAAAGGTTACAAATAATTGGTCATTGGCCAAGACCTTTTACTCAAGTAAATAACTTAAAAAGACTTTACACAAGTAAACAAATAGCTAAAACCATGGAAATAACTGAATATTAGAAAAACCTTTGATAGTACTTGGTATGCCTTAGCTAAATCACTTCTTATAAATTTTAGATAAGCAGGATAAAAGGGAATGTGTTTTAATTCTAGTCAGCAAGGATTTAGGGTTTGATTAAATAAGTTGTACGTGTTTGAATGTTTATTTGATAACTTAACCACGATAAACAGCCGTTGAGAATTATGGTAATATAAGTCAAGTTTTGTAATTTTAAGAACATTAATGTTTTGCAAATTTTCTTTTTTCATTACCCAAGTGAGATAAAATGGAATAATGGCTCAATTCCAGCCACTAGAGCTTTAAAGTTTAATAAAATTAGTTGTGCAAGTTTAGTTGTTAATTATTTTTTCACGTTTCGAGTTCGGCAATTTTAAGTAATTTTTTTTAAGCCTGCAGAGCTTTAATTAAATTTTCAGCAATTTTTTCATGTTTCAAATTCTGCTTTTGAGGAATTAAATTTTTTTTAAGATTATAGATCCTAGCGTTCAATTATCAGCAATTTTTTCATGTTCCTGGTTATTATGCCAAGGGATTTCAAAGAAGACTACAGAGCTAGTATTCAGTTTACAGTTTACAGTACTTTTTCTTCTTTCAAGTGCAGACATTTTAAGGATTTTTTTTAAGGCCACAGAGTTAGTAATTTTTCAGAAAAAATGGTTATTCGATACAAACGAATTGTTTATCGGTTATAGCCGACCGATTATTGACTCTTCTGCTCATTTCTTCAGTGTTCTGTCAATTCTTTCAAGTCATATACTTTTTTTTTTTTTTAAAAAGGCCATCCAGTTGAAAACATCTTATGATGAATGTGTTATTCCCATATGTTGTAAATATTTGTTATTCACTCACCTGTATTTTCCTCCTTTCAATGATTGTGAATTTGATCATTACAAGACATATTTTTTTTCCTACAGAACAACGCCAAAGCTTTGCTAGTGTAATTTTGTGGTGGGAAAAAGTAGTTATGTATAGGGCATAGGCAATATTAACCTAGGCAATTAACCTACTTTGGAACTTGTATTAAAAACATTTATACTGGCAAACCAGTCGGGCTTTTTTGATTCTCAAAAATGTCGCAAATTATGGAATGAGACCAAGTTGGCTATATAGAACTTAAGTGTAAGTTAAGTATTATCATAATTCTGGATCGAATAAATGCTTTATTACTACCGTAATCCTCTCACCCATAAATAAATTAATAATTTATTAACGATTTAGTTGAAATGAAATTATTATTAATCCAAGATAGCCTGCGTATTATTAATTTATAAATATACAAAACGAGCAATCGTGAAGGTCATCCTCACCTTTATTCTGTAGCTTTTCAAATTTTACCATAATCTTTGATAATAAAATTAAGTTTGTCGTAGTATTTCTAATCTTATTGAAAGTCGCAACCTTATCAGCGATCAGGTTTATATCCCTAGAATTCTCTTGGAATAACACCATCGAATAAACAATGATTTATTGATTTATTTTCGTTGACTCCTTGTGGAGCAGAGGACATCTACGATTCCACTTTTTTAGTTCATTTTCTGCTGAACTGCTCCACGTCTCTCTAGGTCTTCCTCTTCTTCTTTCTCGATAGGGGTTCCACCGAAGAAGATCATTTTCTTAAAGTGTGTCCTGTCCATTTCTTCAACCTTATTCCGAGATGGATAGAAAGCTGCTCTGTGGTTCACCAAAGCTCTTCGTTTGAGATCTTCTCGGGCCTTCGGATCCTCAGGATTCTTCGCAAACAGCGGTTGACGGACTTATTGGAGTTGATTTTCAACGATTCTTGAGAAGAATATTTAAAAAACCCAAAGGTTCAAGGCCGATACCACAAAAGAACAGTTTTTCGAGGAGGACTAGGGCTAGGGTTTAGGGTCCTGCGCCATTGATAATTTTAATAAATGACTTATACATTGTAGACGAATTTATAGATATTGAAGATTTCCCGCGCGACCCCGCGACAAAATTAAATAATAGAATTATAAAATACAGACGAATGCAGTTTAAAAGTTTAATACCTAACTGTCTGATTGCGGATCCCCACGCTGTACAAAATTAAAGTTGGAAATATACACATTTTCTCTTGAAAAAATAAAAATTTGAACTAAAATGCAAAATCATAAGCTGAATACAGGAGTTTTTAGAGCAAATTTAAGATGCTTAAATGGCTTGAAATGCTGCCATTTTCTCTCAAAATTATCAAGTACCCAGGACTCCCCCTTTCACTTCGGAGGTATTCTATACGTCCACTAGCTTGTATTATCCCTACCATTACCCTCCAAATCGCTCTAACCAAAGGTGCCCCACAATTCGTATCGCCCAGTGGTCCGCAATGTCTAGATCTTTCACTATTAATATATAATAGAGATGAAAAAATTAGGAAATATCAAGACCGTCTTATACACTCATATTTAATATAATTATGAACTCAAACATTTCTATGACTCATCCGCCACATATTAGAGAGCACTGTGGAAGATAAAGAATGTCTGCTTGTGGTACTAAAAAATATAAAGCGAATTCATATTTTCAAAAGCACGTTCAGCAATGTTAGAACATTTAAAAATAAAAATACGTCTGTTCTATTTTTTGTTATGAAATACAAAAAATAATAATCAATATGATAGATTGAATTGAAAAATTATATTTACCCTGGTCTTATGCCTTCTGTCGGATGGATCAAATCCAATACTAATAAGTATTTCTCATAAATGTGAGCTTTAGGTTTAGTAATACCGCTTGTTGCAAAATACATATTCTCGGGATATTCAAGTTTTTCAAAATGGACCATTTCCTCTTGCCGTGGGCACCTGTTTACTATTAATAAATCGATAGCTCTTCGATAGGACGTCATTAACTGTGAGATATTCGGAATGGACCGTAAATCTCCTTAACTGTATCCTGGGAACAAAATGGCCGCTCACCCCTGGCAAGGCTCCATCCCTGGATATAGCGCCGCTCAAAAGGAACCCTCTCTGACGTCATCTTGGCTGAAGGCTCCTGGCTATTTAACCATCGCTGCTTAAAATACATAGAATTTTCTTTTTTGGCCAGTCAGTGCTCTCCGAGGAACCTGTCTCTCCCTTCAAATTCTATATTAAAACGAAAAACAGTAATGATTTATTTTATTTTATATTAATTTTTTATACATTAAAGTACGATTGTTTCATAATTCATTTTATAATTTTGGATTAACTTTCTGCATAATATAAGGTTCGTTTATTAGATCATCGCGATGATGATTATGAATTTCCAAATGAGGTTTCGTTAGCGCAAGCGCGTCATGCATTTCATCTGCATCTTAGAATCCATTGATATAAGAATCTTTTCTTAATTTACCACCAGTTTTTAAATACGTGATTTCACTACAAGATTTATTAACATTTCTGTGGATGGTGGCCGTTTACAAGATAATTGAGAGTTTAAAAGAATGTTACTATAAATAATACGCCATAAGATTTCTGTTCGCCAATATAAGGGGAGTACAACAGGTAAATTTTGTTGTTTCATATTGTGCTGTAAGTGACTTTTGTAGTATTTGTAAATTCCTTATCGGCATCTGCAATAAAGTTATCAACAATCCTTATGAAGAAAAAACGCTAAAAGCGATGATGATTGGTGGCACGAATTCGCGGTCTCGAACGCAATAGTGAATTAATATCTAGCGTTCCCAAAAAAATCCTTGAAAACGATGCTTTCTCACATCACTGAAGTCTAAGTTAAGAATAGAGTTATAATTGAGCAAGAACATTCATATCTTATATCTCATATAAAACTGATACATATATATAAATATGTTAACAAATAAATAACGATGTTCATGTTTGCATTTCACTTGGAAAGCGTAAAAATTTATCAATTATTTAAAATGTGTACAAAAACTAATTCTAAATATTGATTCTATTACTTTCGAGTTAAATTTTTTTTTTATAGCTTACAACTCGTAGAAAAAAAATGTTAATTTGGTTGTACATTACACTCAAAAGTAATAAAGAAAGCAATAAATATCAAAATACCAAATTGAAATTTTTGGTAATTCCTGGATGATTTGAGGATCAAGTGGATAATGGTGATAAGTGGCATTATTGGAAAAACTGAATCGTTGCTATGGATAAGGGTATAAAGTGGTATATTCTCAATATTTCCTCCTTCCATTCACATAAACTCAATAGTTGGTTCAGATCTGGGCCGATGAAAGTGCCAAGTGACGATACACTTCTGTCTTACAGTGGAAAAAGGTGATCTGAATTGAATTTTGTCACAACTCGAAAATTTTAGTTACTATATCACCTTCATCCACATGACCCTTCAACTGTTAAACTATGCAACTTAATCTTCAAATATTGCTTTATAGGACTTAAGATTGGCTCCGGTCTATGTAGTCTCTATTTTTTGAGCAATACTTTCTCTTCATATATGTTGAATTAATTCTTTAAGAGAAGAAAATTTCTTATTTGGTAGGATTCGTCGTTGGTCAATATTGTTGATTCTTTGGGACAATAAATTGACTCAAAACTTAAAAAAACAGCATTTATGATTGTCATATTATAAATATATAAAGCGACTACAATAATACGTTATAATTTAATGATTAATATTAACAAGTTTTACTGAAGTGAAGCTAATACAATTAAACAACATGAACATGAACAATATAACATATATAAATAAGAAAAAAAAATTATTATTTCATATAAATTTAATTTAATTTTAATATTAATTTATTATTATTTGTTAATTTATTTATTTATTTTTATATTTGATCATAAATAATAATAATATAAAAAAATTCATAATTGAATATCATAGAAATACAATAATTATATTGATAATTTTTCTGATTAATTCAAAATTGAACTTTTCTTAACATAAAAACACTTATAAAAGCAATCCATAGTTCAAAAAATTCCTTCGATCTATTTTTTGCTTTGCGATATTTATTTCACCCATACCCCAACACTAGCATTTAAAACACCAATAAAATAATAATGTCAATTGTCAATACTAAAACATGTTGGACCGTCTATAAAATGTATGCTGAATAGCTTATAGTAAAAGGCACCTGTTATATTTGATTATCAACATGTTTTGTAAACTTTAAAAGCTAACAGAAATTTTAAACTCATTCTTCAGACGTTCGTTTAGTAAACAAAATGGTCTAGAATAGTAAACCATAAAATGAAAAATGTTTATTCTAATTATAGTAATCCCATAAGCGGATAAATATCCCGTGTTCGCGATGGTTTCTATTATCATAACTAGATAAAAAACTGTTAATATTGGTTTTTAAAGATGGACATTAAAATTTATAGAATCTTACCGAATTTTGAAATAAATAAACTAGTTAAATCATTAATAATTTACTCTGAAACTAATTTAAATTCGAGAGCAGTAATTATATATCAAATAATGAAATGGATCAAATTTACATGGTTAATTACACATGGTTTATACCTAATTCAATGATGCCACAAACATTCTTACAACATCAAATCATTGTTTTATGTAATCAAATGATAGAATACAAAAAATAAAAATAAAATTACTTGGTCTAACCGGTTTCTGAATGTATCAGTTTTATTTTTACAAACAACACGATGAAAAAAGGTACATAGTGTGAGTAGGTAAATGTATGAGAGTAATCAATAAGATTTATATTAATGTCTCAGAAAAAAAAATCTATTTCAAAATCTCTGCTAGAAAAATAAATCTGGAATAAGTTAAAAATGTTCCAAATTTACTTTAAATTAATTTTTTTTGGTTAGTGATTGATTATTGTTAGTTATTGATAAATAATTATTTATTACCATTGATTTTAATTGTTCTACCTGCTACTGCTTGAATATTTATTTTTAGAAATTAATCGGTTATTTATTTACTGGCAAAAATTACAATACTTCGTACTTCATTATCTTTGATTTAGTCACTTCCTTCTACACAACGTTTCAACCTGGTTCGTCCATTTTCAAGTTTCCTATAAAGTTCAATATATTCAAATATTGCAGTATGCGAATTTCCACGTTACTATCCATTAAATATATTTTTCTTAAATACTTTATTATACCTCTGATAGGGTATTTAAGATGTTAATTACTAAAGATGTTAGTTCTATTTATTTATTGTATCTAGAGAACTTCAGGCAACCATGAGGATTTTTTTTCTTTTATCCATAATAAATAATATTCTGATAATTGCTGCTGAATCGTATATTTGTTTTATTCATAACCAAATTGAAATTTCCTTTCTGTTTTGGTTATTATAAATTAAATATTTTACACAATTTTATTGGTATTTTATGACCATTAAGGTAAAATTTCTTTAACATTTTCGTTTTAAAGAGCTTGTAAAGCATCGTCAAATTAATTTTCATTAACTCATTCGTTCCATTGATCTCTACATTTTAGTACTTTTTTGATATCTTAAATCCTCTCTGTTTCTCTAATCTACGTTATAGTTACATGTATTTGAGTAGAAGATTCAAATTTAAGATTAAAAACATTAGTAATGTAAAAACGCTACAATATATTTTACATAATAAAAATATGCATGGAAACCATATAAACATTTTATACGTTAGAAAACAAAATTTTATGTACAAATATTAAAGTTACTTTACAACTTCTTATCATATTTTAACCATTTCTGTATTCTACGTTGTATGCTCTTGTATATGGCTTAGTTAATTTTAAGTAAATTTCGTCTTGCCATTTAAATGCTAGGACCAAGGATAATGCAGTCTGCATTCCCGTAGCTCTTAAAAGAATTGTAGTTGCTGAATTCATTACAATTCTTTAAATATCTATTGTAGTAAATTCAGTGGCCGAAGATAATTAGCTTGTGTTAAGGACTTGTTTTCTGACATGTGAATTTTTCTAAGGTAGGTATCTAAAATGGTACACTGTAGATTGTGTTTGACAGTATTTCAAAGAAAAACCTTCAGGAAACTTGGCAAATCACTTTTGGCACTCCCTCAGCATCCTTACTGTGAGAAAAACAAAATTTTCACAAACAGTTTTGCCAAATACATTAATATTCCATTTCAAATAGATAAAACCTTTTATAAGAATGAATATGAGAATATCCGTAGTAAATTTATACAAGTTTTGAATTTGTTTACACCTCATATGAAAATAAATAAAATAGACATTTTAATATTGTGCCCAGGCATTAAATATTGCCAAAATAATATTATTATTGCAAAAATTGTTAATATTATTTTATATTGTGAAGGTTGTATCTGTGAAAATATAATGCTGTAATAATATAATATAATAGGCAATATAAAAATATAATATAAAAATATAAAAATATAATAGGCAAAATTGATAATTTAAATTACAGTTACCTTTATATGATATAAAGTTGATTTTTTTCATCCGTTACATATTTACATTTTATTACCTTTGGGAGACAGTACTCCTGCATAGGGAAGAGGTTATTTAAAACAAAAATATTTTGAAGATGAATTGAAAGGCGGACAAAGCTTTTCATAAAATTTCATTTAATTCGAATTTAACAGATAAAAAATAACATATTGCTAAGTAGTAGCCAGTCAGTTATTATGCTTATGCATAATAAGTAGCTGAGTTATTATGCTTATGCCAACTGTACTGTGCCAACTTAACCAACTGTATTTTGTTTACAGTTGCAGTTCCCGTTCTACGAGACTTAGTTGTACTCAGGGGATCCCAAAACGTCTATTTCCGTTTTTCACAATCGCTATATTTTCCCTCACTATATAATTACATATTATTTCATATATAGGTAAGTGAAAGTAAAAAATTAAATGCATAGCGTTAATAAAATATTTATATAAACCAAAAATTAAACATAAAGAAAATCGTGAATTAGAAGAACGAAAAATATATAAATAAACGATAATAGCATTACAAAACTTGATAAAGTGTAAGGCACAAAGAAAATAGACAAATAAAAATGAAATAAAATAAAGCAGGCGCTGGAAGTAGTTGAGCATACAAAATTTGATTACCGCATTTTGTCAATGGATATTAGCTGAGAATAGTTCAAAGATTAATAATCCGATCCTTTTTTTTTTTTTTTTTTTTTTTTTTTTTTTTTTTTTTTTTTTTTTTTTTTTTTTTTTTTTTTATCCTCTCTCCTATTGGAGAAGCCCAGTCAAATTTGACCTCTGATGCGAATTAATTCAAACAAAGCTGGAAATGATTTAAAAAACCCTGACATTTTTCTATGAGTTATAGCTGATATTCCGCCATGTTGCTAATTTGCAGTTTCATCACGTCTGATCTCAAAATCACTAATTTGTGCCTAAACCATTAAATTTTAATTCATTTTGATTGTCCAATTTTATTCTCAAGATTGTAACCAAAAGTGATGAGTTGGATTCAGGACCGGATTAAGCAAGCCATGTAGGAGCCCTAGGCAAAGCAAGTCTCGGGGCCCGTGCCTCCTATTCAACTCAATACATTTTGAATAAAGAATGAAGTAAAGTATAGGATTAATATCTAATTTATGATTGAGTGCATCATCCTGACCCTGTTCACCAAATTTTAGTAATCGGTAATAATGCATGTCATTTATTAAAAGAAAACTATTCATATTTAATTAAAATGATTGCAATGTAATGCTGTTTATGCAATACTCGCAAATTAAGAAAATACACTAGGATTTATTTCTCGATTAACTTAACTGTTAAACATCACCACTGCTAGTCAGAAAATCTTAATAAAAAGTATTCTAATATTAAATCATATACATACCTACTAGGCATTGTCTTAATACAAAAGTAATCAGTTTTGCATATAAAATAATGAAAGTGCGCAGAATTAATTTGGAATGCGTTCTGAAATTATATTGAAACATTCAGAGGCGGATTAAGACACGTGGAGGCTCTGGAGGACTTACCACTTAATCTGCCCATCTAAGCGGTATAAATTCCGTAACTCCCTCAAAAAAATGTTTTCAACTTATCCCATCAATTTAACATTTTGTATTTAGATTTGTTCCATTGTATCATAGTGTCATTTTTTAATCTTTTCGTTGAGTTCTAAAGTCTATAAGTTAGGATACTTAAGACAGTGGAGCCCTTAAAGGCCTGACGCGGTCGCTGATTTCGCTTACCGCTTAATCCATCCGCCCCTGGAAACACTGCCGAGTAATGCGGAGGAAGGTCGCGCCAGAACAGTTGCTCGTGTCTGTCAGTGTAATTGAGTTTTATTTTAAAGAAGAAATAAGAATGTACCATATCATCTTATTTTGTGAAATTTTTAATCCTTTAATCCATAGACCGTTGCCTACATTGCCTGTATTGTTAATTCGGCACCAGTTGGATTGAAAGGAGAAGTTAGTTTTTAGTTTTGTTCATATTGTCATGTATGGCCCTTTACAAAAATTTAATTCAATTAAAAAATAATAAATTAAATTGTGTTTATGTGGAATTAACAGTCTTGTTTGTGTAGTCCTGATATTTGTAAGCTTCTCTATGATGCAAAAAACTATTTATTGCACGCTATTAATGGGTGCAATAAATAGTTTTTTGCATCCTCGAGGAGCTTACAAATATTTAATATTTGTACAAATTACAAATATTTAATTTATTAATTTTTAATTGAATTAAATTTTTGTATATGTCTTACACGACAATATGAACAAAACTAAGCCCAAACTTCTTCCTCCAATCCAGCTCACAACTTCTGGATACAAACCTGACAATAAAATTTGACGATCGAAATCTATTATAATCCATTTTCTGGACAAAAAGCAATGATTTTAAGGATAGACGTGATGGAACTACCAAACAGCAATATAGCGGAATATCAGCTATAAGTTTCTGATAAAATAAGAATATTGAAATCTCAAATAGTTTACAGGATTAAATACTGTGAGAAAAAAATAAAAATTATATCCAAATTCTAACTAACTCATTTGAAATGCAATTCATTTCGAATTATGTTTTGATCAATTCATTGGTATTTTGGAAAATTTAAAGAAGAAAAGGTATTTAAAAAGTAAAATATAAATAAATCATTATTGAAGTTATCGAGTGGTTATGAAAGGACCTGGTTTGAGGTCAATCCCAGAACATCTCACTGGTACAAGATTAAGGGGAGCAAATGCAATAGGTTATAGGAAAGCTGTCGGACACCGCAGCTTGTGCCACTTATGGGCATTGAAGTTCGTTCCTTCCCGTTGTAATCCACGTATTCCATTACAGCAAGATTTCTTAATGATTCGTAGTTTAATTACATTTGACGTAAAATGGTACCAGGCTATTTTTTGCTTCAATCCTTTTCGTATTGCAAGGATGCTCATCACCATTTATTTCTGTTGCTATGTTCTTGTAAGTTGTTATGAAATGATTGGTGAAGAATCCCTATCGACTGTTGTCAGATGTAAGTCAGTTTTTAGAATTTTGTTAGCTACCTACCATGGCGATTTTGTAATTTGTCGTAATATTTTTGGGTGAAAAAATTGCAGTTTTTTAAGTGGGTCTCTAAGGTATACCCTATATCTTTAAGAAGTATGTCCCTGTGGATATCAGTAGTTAAGCGTACATATTTAGTTTTTCATATTCAGTTTTGACGTTTTGGAAGAAATTGTTTATGTTTAAATATTGATTTATAAAATATGAATAATCAGTTATTCTACCTAATTAACTTTATATACTTTGATTATTCTGTTGTATTGCTTTTATTAGTAAGGTGTTCCGGGGTAACTGGGCCATGATTTTACAACATGACCTCAATTTACGTTCATATAACTATAATTTAGAACTAGTAACAAGCAACGTTTGACTGAAAATTATTGCTTGATTGTTTGGCAATAAACAGACCAACATAATACATACCATTTGAGATATGTTTTTAACATTATATATTTTTATATGAATAAATAATTTATCTTGTCCTATTGGTCCACTTGCCCAGTGTATTTGGAGGCACCACCAGGCTGTATCTTATAAGATTACTGCAGCAAAAATCTGGAGTAAGTGGACCTATTGTTGTACATTCAATTGATTCAGAAAAAATATTGGTATGATTAATTGTATGACTTAATTACACATTCCTGACGTTGTATTGTCAATTCTTTTAATTACAATTATTTGTTTAATTATATTTCTTCAACATTATAATTAAAATAATTTCTTTAACTGTATAAGTTTAAGTTATATTAACATTAAAGTTAATAAGTTATTTAATAAAATAATTTATTTTATTTAAAGAATTATACCGAAGAAGTATTGAGTTTATGATAAGTCCTAATGTAACTAGGTTTCACTAAAGCAAAAGAAATAATAAATATATTAGGCTACCTGGTAGTTTGGTTTTAATTGTGATATATTACTAGGGTAACTGGATTCTCTGGATAACTCAGTTAACCCTTTCTTGAAAATATTTCGGTGTAACTGCCAGAAAAATAGCTACAAACCTCGGATTGGAAATAAGCGTAATTATATATATATATATATATATATATATATATATATATATATATATATATATATATATATATATATATATATATATATATATTTAGATATACAATAGCATATTGTGGTTATGCCTAACTAGTAAAAAGGAAGCAGGGACTTACCTAGAAATGGTATCTCAACTACGGATCCTAAAGGTGCATTTATATAAGCTAGTTTTTAGTTCTAGTGATAGATACACGGGGATTAAGGGAGCTCACCCTCGAACTCTCAGAAGCCTTTACATTTGCGAATTTTACTCTCGAGAATTATATCTATCACTGAAAAACTATTATATCTATTAGTAAACTATTATATCGACTAGTAAAAACTCGCTCATGTAACATCCTAACACTGACGTGTCTAGGTATTTCTTTCGACCACCAAAATTTTTTCTTTTAATCAAGTAAACGTAGCACGATAATTAGTGACTGTTGTTTAAGGACTAGATTTTAAGTAATTTTGAAATATTTGAATTGCGAGTTCTACAAAATAAATAAATAATATTACGGATATTTTTCTATTTATTTTTTTATTTTTCAGTATCATTAGTTTATATTAGGAGGGAAAGATTTGAGAGAACAATGTAATTTAACCGGAAAACCGAAACACATGTCGCCACCTCATAGCGTGGGGTGGTATGAGATATATCCAGTACGGGGGCTGGTAGTCGTCAGAGCTGCGTGGCCTGTGGGGTGTTATCCGTCAAAAAAGCCCAGAGGGAGCTTCGGCCAATAAACAAACAAGGAGGACTTCCCATCTGTATACAGATACTACTCTAGCACCCTCGGTAAATAACTACACTAGCTAGTGTAGTCTTTGATCCTCCTAGTCCTATCGAGGAGGCCGCCGGAACAACAAATAACCACGAGATTGAACAGGTATTGGAAAATAAATGATCGAAAAGTGTGCTTTCAACAGTCTCTTCCCTAGTCAGGTAAAAATAGAGGAATGTGCCTTTGCACCTGTTGAGATTGAAAAAAAAAATCTACTATTTAGGAATCTACATTAGTCGTGTTGAAGTGTAACAACCGCTTTACTTTCGTTGTTTGTTACAAATACAAACAACGAAAGTAAAGCGGTGACTGCCTTATCAAATATTGAGTTTCATTTCTTATCTTAGCAATAATCAAGGCAAGTATTGCTATATAGTTCGGTCCTACACAGTCGTTACTTATCTTCACTAATTACTATGTACAATTTAAAACTAGCGTATTATTAAAAACTAAACGACGGAGCTTAATAAGAACCGATCGTCAAGCAGGCTGATGTACTTGAAGATCTCAGTGATAAAAAAAACAATAATAATTATTTTTAATCATTATAAATTTAAAAAAAGTCGGGATGTCACCCGCAGATCTTGATAATAACAATAAATAAAAGGCTTAGCGAAAAGCTTACCACAGATCTTGATAGCAGATATTTTTTAATTTAAACAATCACTTCTAAATTTAAAATTATAATTATCTTTACTTTCCAAAGGAAACGCATTGTTCAACGGCACTTGTTAAAAGAATTTTGCTAATAATAGAAGGGTCTTGGCCTGCTTCTGAAAAAATTCTGTTAACTAAATACAGGAAGATTTTTGAAATTCGCCACCTCAATCGATCGATCTGCAATTATAAACTACTGAAAATGACTAGAAAAATTAATTAAATTATCCTAAATTAAATTAATTGTCTTATATAATTGTATTAATTGATATATATGATATTATTTTTGATTGATATATAAACATTATTTTTATATATTATACTAATATATATATTATATATATATATATATATATATATATATATATATATATATATTAATCTAT
Source organism: Rhaphigaster nebulosa (assembly GCA_948150685.1). Taxonomy (NCBI): domain Eukaryota; kingdom Metazoa; phylum Arthropoda; class Insecta; order Hemiptera; family Pentatomidae; genus Rhaphigaster; species Rhaphigaster nebulosa. Next base: position 83,289,069 of record OX411308.1, read on the forward strand.
ATATAATAAATTAAATCTAATCCAATGAAGTAATTACCGTGCGTCGCCTGTACACTTATTAGATATATCAAAAACCAATTATGGCTAACATTAATTATTTCATACCCTTATTTAATCGGTACTGAACTACAATTAAAATAAAATATAAAAGAGGCTATTGGATATAATAATAATGTATCTGGTGTGTTTTCACTGGTCAAACAATGTTTGCAAAACATTTGTTCTGAATTTCAAAAAACATTTTTTATTCGATAAATAATATTTTGCTGATTTTTTTATTTGGACTCGACCCAAGTCAACATCGTCTATGAAAGGTGGAAGCGACGCCATTTTTGTTTGTCCGCCCTTAAACCGAACAATGTTTTCCACTAACCACGTATTTGTTTCATTACGTCATATTTTAAAATTGTTTTCAGTGTTATTTTATCGTTAAATAGTATATTTTCAAAACAGAAGTTTTTTTTTACAAGTTCCTAGGGATTTAGGGCGCAAGACAGATTGATAACTATTCTTAATTCAACTGTACGAAGACAAACCTTTTGCATTACATGACATTGCCTAAGAATTAGGGGTAAATAATGTAGAAGAAATAAAGAAAAAGTTACAGTTGGCCGATTCTTCTTAGGACCAAACATTCTACGTTATGTCGAATTTCCACAATTATTATTCTTTCCTAACATAAGCAGCCACATTTCGCATCCGTAAAGAATATCAGAAAGTACAGCAGTTTTTGTAAAGTAGGCGCGAACTAATAGGTTTATTAATAATTTTTCAAAAGAGAAATAACCAGCATTTCCGTCTGTAAACATTTTTTTCTCCTTGAATTCAATTTCTTTTATATATTAGGATATCCTAATGCAATGTATTGAGGATACTGGGATTGAAGGAAATAATTAAGATTCATAATAGTAATTAAATAAGGGATAAATTAAAGAGATGCCATGCGGTTCAGCAATATAAATATTAATCAGTTTCTTTTTCGGACAAAGAAATATTTACAAAGTCGGGCGCTATACCTGGGGAGTACAAGTCGACGGTGCCGATATGCCGCTTAAGACAAAACTAGAAATAGGCCAGGTCGACATGGTGTAATAAAATCTGCCGTCCTAGGTTACAGAAAATAGGGACAATAGAGAAAATATATCAAACATTTTCGAAGTCCTTTTCAAACATTCTTATCACGTCAGCCAATAAGATGCCCCAAAAGGAGAGTGGGGACAAAATTCATCTTTTCAAGAAGGAGTAGGGGAAAATAGTATAAGAGACAGAGAAAGGAGAAATAAAGTAGTGCTGGGGAGAAGGTTGAAGTGGAGAGTTCTGGGGAGAAAGTGGAAGAGCGAGTAGAGTTTTGGGGAGATAGTGGAAGAAGGAGCTTCGAGCTAGAGGCAGAAGACAGGTTCGCAGAGGATACAGCTGAGCAGCCCATCGAGGCAGGAGAGAGAGACCTAGACCGTCGAGCACCGAATTTAGAAAGCAACAATAAGATAAGTGCTAGTCTTTTGATTCATTGTGTACATCAATGTCTAATATTCTGTGGCATAGATTTTTACAATGAGAGTAATTTAGATTAGAAATTAGTAAACCAATAGATTAATTAATAACGTAACGTAAATAAAGTAATATCTGTAACAAAATCTACCATTCTATTTACCCTGCATGTCATCATCTAGTTAATTAAGTGAAATGGTAAACACGCCACCCTTGGAAAGGTTCTTCAATGGTATTTATAATATCCCACGCTATTGACCATAGCAGGGGGGTCTGCGGTCTCTAGCCTTTTATGTTAAAATATAGTTTGATTGATCGGCTCCCTTCTGGAATCGATGCAAATAGAGATTAAATTAGGTCATTAAATTGAGTAAATGTGGTTTCTGGAACCCCCACCTGCCTTAGAAAAGCATTTTGCCAGAAACATAGCACTAGATATTCAAACTTCTCTACGCATTTAAATGTATTTTCTGTTAAGTATCTATTTTATATTACGAAAATCAATATGTTTCAGCTACTAACCATATATTCTGTTTTATCCGTGTTTATTTTGAGACCTAATTCTTTGTCAGCTTTCATCTACGTTGTTTTATTTAGTTTAATAGTTTCCGCATCTTCGCCTTACAATACCAAATCATCAGGAAGCCCAAGCACAGATACTATACCACTTAAACTTAAACCTTTCTTAAAGTTAAAAGAAAGTTAAACCTTTCCGAATTAACTTTCTAAAGAAGTATTCCAACAATAAATTGAAAAAAAAATGAAGACAAGGAAAGATCTTTATTTAAAAAACAAATGTGTAAAGAAAAACAAATTTAAAGTTTTAATTGTTTATTCCGATAAGCTTAAACAGCACCGATAAAATTATACACACAAAAGATCAAAATGCGCATGCGTAATCAAAAATCCGATTATCCAACCGGAATTGGAATCCTGGATTTTCCAATAAACGATAACTATATCAAAAAAAGGCTTTAGCAATAACCGTAAATAAAAATGTGTCTGCGCTATCAAAAATTATTTTCAAAAGACTGAATCAGAACCCTGGAATACCTGTACTCGGTAAATATAATCGAGGTGATAGCATTTCGGCAATTGAAATAGCCATGTCAGGATGGGTAACGAACGAATCAGCGAAAGTGAAATCAGTGCTAAGCCACTGTGTCACCACAAAGGTACTTTATTAAGTATGAAAAATATTTTCTCATTCTCTCCCATAGTCCAACTATAGATTCTCAGTGTTCAATGTGAAGAGAGACAAATCACACGTCTTCTACTTTTAATTTCCTAGCGATTTGTTTTTAATTATTAAGACTTTACGTCACCATTCTTTACTCTCTTTCAGAACACACTTATTCTTCATTTTGAATCAGCCATTCACTGTCTTTGAATTTTAAAAACTGGTATCAATGAAAGTAAAAATAACCAGATTCTTTCATTACTACATTTCCATAATGTGATGAAGCATAAACAAAAACAACTTATATCTCATATAAATTTTATTCCCAGAGATTCAACATTTGAGCTATTATGTTGATATTTGTTTGAGTGCATAATGGAAACTTATTTAGTTAAATAATAATATCATGTGAACCATTTCGGAGGAGTTTTCATTGTAATGCGTTGGTTCCAATAGACTTGTTTACACTATACATTTATAATATATTTTCCGAAAATAGTAAACCGTTTTCAATTAATCTTCAAGGTATTATAACTTTCATAATTATTAGGATTGTTACAAAGAACATTTTATCAATGTTTTTCATATTGGAATTTGTTTTGAATTCCCAAAAATATCAAAACTTTTATATTTTATACCAGGTTCGTAAACTGCATGATTTTCAGTGGATTATGATTGAATCTTGGTCGTATTTCAACATGAAAATACAGGAAATATGAATCCAATTTCTTCGTGGATAGTTAATGCATATAAAATGTTTTTCAAAAGCAACGTTGTCCAATATTCAAGGGATATATTGTAGAGCCATAATATAAGTATGATACATAATTAAACGTTTTAGATTTTATCAAAATATTTCAAATTTAAAATGCGTTTTCACAAAATTATTAAATTGCCAATTGTACTCCTTGGCTTCTCATCCCAGAGTTCATCAATATCGGATTATCGTCAGTAGATGCTATTCCGGTCACATGGATTTGACTAGGGACAGAAATACTGATGGACAGACAGACATAGGACCAAATTTATTCCATGATGACTAAAACGAGAAACGCGAGTGGAAATTTTAGATTCTGAGCACGGTTAGAAGTTGCTGGGATTTTTCTTCTGTTGATGTTTTAAATAAATATTTGGCTCGGAGTTAACAATTTCTAACAACTAATAACCAAAAACTTCTAGGCAGTTTATCTCCATAATATAAGTTTGCAAAAGAGAGGTCTAGACTTACTTCAGTTATATGGTATACGTACAGTAGAATGAACTTGGCCTGTAACTACGCCGTGGAATATTTATTCTCGAAACTATTCCCGTTTCTGACAAATCTCAATTAGCCGTTAAATTGTCCTCTAAAACAGTTCACTGATTGAGGAAAACGAGAATAATTATAACCTTAAGCCCTGTCGGAACGTGAAGTTTGTCATAAGGACAGAACGACTAAAAATGTCGAATCGATTTTTAAACCATTGAAAACATTTAAAATTTAAACTCAAATTTACTTTTCTCGATTTCCGGACTACTTCCAGCTGTGAATTTCCGAGAATAAACGTTGTACCTATATTTTAAGAAAATGAAAGTATCTTTACGAAAGACGATGAGACTTACAATGAGATTCTATAAATAGTTTGGGACTGATACTTATTTTGTAGAGCAAACTGAAATAGGACTAACACATTAGCGGAGGGATGTTGATCAACCTGGAAACGTCAACCGGCTCCATTCATCGAAACTGTTTAGCCTGGATCCACCTCTGTTTGCTTCGGTGTCAGGGAGGCGCCAGCGTGGTTCGCTCCAACCTCCTTCTTGGCAACTTCTGCCCTAACATTACCAATCCTGGCAGGAGAGGGAGCGCTGATGAGTGAATCAAACAAACCATTTGTGAGTAAATCATCCCCTTTATCGCTCTTCACTGTTTGTAATATTCCTTCTAAATCTGATGGATTTCAATAACAATGCAACCTGTATACATGGGGTTTCCTATATCAAGTATAAACCGAGGTAAATAGTTTTTACGTGCTTGAAAAAAAAAAACAACAAACGAACCATCCAAGAGGCTTGGATTTTTAAAATTATTTTGTCGATCAATCAATTCAATACCGTTCAGGACCAGCAATTGAAAGTTCTGAATTATTTCAGCTCAGATAGAAATATTTTAAATAAACATTAGAGGTATATTTTAAGAAGCAATTAATTGTATTAAGGCATAAAACAATATGGACTAAAACTATATTCATTAGTTTATACTGGCTTTCTTCGTTTTCTAGGAAGAGAGCATTCAATTTGTACAGGTATCAACACATAGAAATCTCTGCTTTCTTTTTAACATTTATTTATTATTTATCACTGGGTCATTCCAAACTAAATCAACCAATAAATGAATTGTTAAAGACTCGAGATTTTTCAAGATGTGTGAAACTTGATATTTAAGCATAAATATAGTCAATTCAATCAAAAATTCAAAATTTCATATTTTTCTCATTTTCAGTTTTTGAGTTATAAATTTTTAACAAACGAAAAATCGATTGTTTTTTATACTCTTGAATAACTGAAAAGCTTATACAACCAGAACTTTTTGCCATAGAAACTCAAAATGGTGCCATTATTTTCAGAATGACATGAGCAATAATTTGATAGGTATTCTGACAACCAAACCAATCTTAAAAATTTTCAAAAGTTATTTTTTCAAATACTCAAAATCAAAATTTATTATTTAAAAAAATATATATATTTCGCATATACATGTTATAAGAATGTATAGGCAAAATTTCAAGATGGGGTTTTTGAGGGTTTTGTTATAAAAAAAATAAAACCTTGTATTATTATATGAAGTTTTCTTTCAAACTGAATTGGAGATACACTGTATATGTCAAATAAAAAAAAAAAAATTACTTTGCTAAAAGTCATACAACAAACTGGATTTTTAAGTTATTTACCATAACTGACATTATTCGTGAGCCATTAATTGGTGAATGAGCTTCCATAGAACTTTTTTTGTACATGATCCCATTTTTGTACACACAGGAACTTGGTACGCCGAACCGTTATTGGTGAATCTATGTTCCCATGTGTGTAGTCCGCTTAATAGACGACCTAGCCAACAAATAAGCAGCCTGTCAATGCTTAACCTCCACCTATTTATTTAAACGATGCAAATGAATATACAGCACTTGTTACATTCCTTCGTTATGACAAGGTCCTAATGGCTTCAGGCTAAAAACCTGTGTGAGAAGTTAGGGATTGATAAATTAGTCGCCACTTCTATAAATTTGTTTTATTGAAAACTAGTTTCGAATGTTATACATTCATCCTCAGTTCAAGGGTCAAATGGATTATATCAAACAGAAAAGTTTGTATTGGTTTCTTCTCGCATTGAACTAACAATTTAAACCTTGAACTGAGGATGAATGTATAACATTCGAAACTAGTTCTCAATAAAACAAATTTATAGAAGTGGCAAATAATTTATCAATCCCTAATTAGATTGATCCTTCTATACCATCATGCGGATGTCAACTGTCTGTGAGAGGTGTTACCGTGTATCACGAAAATGCCGATGAATATCACAGGATAGTGGCAAGTTTAAGAAGGGGGGCCGCTGACTTCCACAGATATCAACTTCCATTAAGAAAATAATAGCTCCTGATTTGTCTCGTAAAATTCGCTACACCTGCAGCAACTATAAAAGAAGAGCTTGCCAATCATGGATATGAGGCAACCAATGTTATCTCACGGTTTAAACATCTCTCCTAATGATTTTATTTTCTTGTATGCAGTAGAGGAAGTATTGCAATCGAGTATTGTGGCTACCTGAAATTGTTTTGGTTTTTTTTTTAACCTCCCGCCTGCTTAGAAGGAAGGAATGTGAATTGTGCTAAAAATCACAAATCGAGATTTTCATGGATAATCACGTTTCAAACTCCGTACTAACCGTTTTTAACATTTTTATAATTATGTATGCGTGCGTGCGCGCGCGCGTGTGTGTGTGTTTGCCTGCATGTTTGAGTGTGTCAATAGATGAATGTCGCGGCGCCGAGTGTCCTTTTTGAGATTCTGCTATCTTTGGAAACTACTAACCAAACAGATCTTGGCGTACTAATCATTTTTAACATTTTTATAATTATATATGCGTGCGTTTGTGTGTTTGCCTGCATGTGTGTGTGAGAGTTTTAATAGACGGACATCGAGGCGACGAATGTCGTTTTGAGATACTGCTATCTTTGGAAACTATTAACCGAATTCAGGATCACTTTTTGAGCCACCGATTTATAGTTTAATAGGCGTATAAGAAAATCATGCGGTGTCCACATTAATTTAGTCAGTAAAATGAGTTGAAATTGTGAGATGATGATATTTATTCTTAAATATATTACCTCAAATAATGTTATAAAACTGTTGACTTTTATTGCGTGAGGTTGGAAGAAGGGGCGGCAAAATTAAGTTAACCTCTTGGAAAAAATCCTAGTTCCGACGTTGCCATAGATAAAATTGGAACACACATTTCATAGTTAGCTAATAGAACTTAAAAAACGTTATAGGCTACTGTCTCATTTATCCGATCATTAATACTCTTAAAACTAGCAAAACAAAAAATTACTAAACGAATTTTTACTGAAACCAATTTAGAGCAGAACTTTGGGATTCTGCAACAACAACACACATTCATAAAACCCAAACTATACAGACAAAAATTCTTAGAAAAATTCTATATGCGCCATGGTGCACTTCAAAGTTCACAATGCACAATGATTTACACATACCATTCGTTCATCAATACATAAACATCAAATACAACTTACTATTCTATATCAGATATCATTCCCATCCATTTGTACTATCTATTACTTTCTTTCTGTTACTTGGAAATCAGAGAGCTCGGCTAAAATTCAGTGGTCCAGAGACCTCCGATATCATTAAGTGTTCGCCTATTTATTTTTATTTTAATTAGTTTTATGTTTTCAAAAGTTTTTACACATTAAATCATAGGAATTGATTTTTTCAAGAAAGGAGGAAATAAATCATTATCATATTCATCGGATATGCTTAATCTGCAGTAGCGAATTTTATTTTAGTAAAAATAAAATAAATAGATTTAATATGACTTTCTAATATATTTATGAGGTTTGTCTTTAATATATCGAAATATTATTATTTATTATGGTCAAAATGTTTATACATCTTCCGTTATCATTTATTGCTCTAGTAACTTCTTTTATAAAAATGTTGCAAAATTTTTTAATAGCGAATATGATATGCACTCATTTATGTTTTAAACGGTGAAGAACTTCGTCTGAATGTGCCTGTTGTTGGTATCCAGAGTTTTCCCACTAGCCTATATTATAAAATAAGTATTTTTAATGGACAGTTCGAGGTGGTTATCTTCTGCTTTGGAATTTTTTTTGTTAGCTGTTCTGATAGGACTTTAACATTCTTTTTTATATTTCTTGAATATACCCGGCGAATTTTATTTAATACTGCAATAGGTTCAATTAAATTAGTAAAGCACCAATAATTAGTAAAACTACTAAATAATGAAAAAGTCATAAAAAATAACAGTACTCGAAAATAATTTATTACACTCTGGTTACTTTTAAATTTTAAATAATAATTCTTCAGTCAAATTAGCGACAGAATGACTTATATATGTTGATGGAAAAGAGACGTACTTAATTGCCCAATTAAGTGGCGTATAAAAGCATATAAACATATATCCGTACCTCGGCCCAAACATTTCAACCCTGTTTATTTACCACTAGCTCTCTTAATGGCCAAACTAAAAGATCCCCTAATCTAACTTGTGTAATTGAATGCCTGTTTACTCTAAGCCCTGCATTCCTCTTCATAACTCTTTTATGCCCCGATTTAAAAAATCTTCTTCGTCACCCGAACATGGTCTACTGTTAGGATGCTTATTATGGAGGGAGTATAGTGAAGATAAAAGCCCTATGTCGGTTGTAGGGAGGTGTGTTTGTTTACGTTGTCCATTTGTTTGGGAGGTTTATTGTCGAGAAGCTGGGGACCATGTGGGGGCAATTGGAGAGCAAAAACAGGTGACCTGGTCATGTGTGGTCCTCACGATCTGGATTTAACGATTGGAACATGTGGAGTCCGGTTGTAAAGTGTACTGTCGGCCCGGAAGTCCTCCGAGAGCCGGCTTACCCGTTCAAATCGGGACTCTCTATTTCCACACCTTGATGTATCACTATATCATCTATATCCTATGATAATTTCTTATTTCATTTTTCAATAATACTCAGTTGTATAGCTAATGTATAGTTACTTAGCAAAATCACACTAGGAAATAAGATTATGCCATGGCTAATGTCAATATACAAAATTTTCTCACCTTAATAAAACAGGCTATGACTTACACATCATGTAAACATCAATTGAATAAAATAAAAAAAATAATTGAATAAAAAAAGCGAATCAAATCTAACTTTTAGATGGACACACTCGACTAATTTTTGACCAGAAATAATCCGTTAAAGATCTTTAATATGTTTTTTTTTAACTTTTTCATTCACTCCTGCAATTTACAAAACAATCAGCGAATGTAATATTGCAATGATAATTGACAAGAGACCCAGCGATACAGTCTCCAGACCTGCTAATATCTCACTGGATTGACTAAGAGATCTCTCATCCAACTCCTCTTCAGCCTTAGCTGAATGATAACTAGAATTTCAATTGCTGCCTAGCTATGTACTTATTTATTGTTGTGTCCATTTAATTTGTAGTGAAAGTTTCTATAGACTGAATCAATGTGATTTAGAACTGTCGGACTTTGTATCTGGATGTAGGGTTTCGGTTGGCACATAGGGAGGTGAGTCTGTTACCACTCAAAGGAATTTTGATTGGAATGTCTATATTTTTTTAATGTTCGTTTTTCTAGCGGATCTATAAATCTGGGATGCGTAAGTCCATATAGTTTTTAACAAATAGCTGTAGATGTTAATTTTCTGTCTTAGTGATAATTTAGAGCGTCTTTATTGTAGAGATCATAGCATTCTCAGTCGTAGTTTTAAAGTTTGGCTGTTATTCTTGAAATATGGGCCTCATGTCAGTCTTCTATCAAATGTCAATCCTTAATAAGTCACTTAATCGGTTTCAGGTAACGGTTGACGGTAAATTGGTGGGCACAGTGGCACTCCTCCCCCAAGAAAAATCCTGCCTACACCCTTGGGTGGGCAACAGATCACCATATGATTTCCTAGGAGCTAATAAATAGCTAATAAATAAATAACTAGGAGCCTGCGGGTTTCAAATGAAATAGGTGACGAAGGTAATCCAGATGTTTTATAGTGGAGAATGTAAAACGGGAGATAACGGATATATTGTTTTTCCTGGAGAGGGTTCGGTCAAAGATGATTCCGAGGTTTTTGATGGACTGATAGTATTTGATAATTGAATAGAAAAATACCAACAACTCCTATCGGTCAATAGAACCGTAATCCATTTTAAAAATCAATCATAAAGTTTTTAATTGTTTCTTTAATCTACGAATTGTTCCCTAAACCATACTACTGCTTTATTTCCTGAACTATAAGGTTGGAAATACCGTCAGTACCTTCTGTCGGAGAAAGATTAAAAAGGTAGGCAGCTTTAGCTGAAATCTGTACTGGTAACCATCAACGTTGCTTTAATTAATTTATAGTTTAATAGTTTATGGATCTTCATCTAACAGCACAAAACCATCAGCCATCAGCCAGTCATAGCCAAACGCGGAAATATTACCATGAGTAAGAATTTATAGAGCCGTGGCAGCCAAGTTTGAAACTTCTTTCTCAACATTTGAAGATATGGTTGTATGCTATACATAATAATACAATGTTAGTTATAATTGTATTACTACAAAAAATTCAATTTGATGTTATATTTTATTGTTATAAAGCCCAATTCGAGACCACCCTTGGCGTTTGCCTCCTTGCCACCTTGCCACCTGCTAGTTACGCCCCGGATTACCGTCTAGAATTAAAGCTTTATCTGGTACAAATCATCTTTCCAAAAATGTGTTTCAGTATTAAATTAAAAATGGAGAAGAGAATTATCCTGTTTTAATCTTAAACGAATCTCAAACATTTCGAAAAAAAATTATTGATTCGTGCACAATTAAATGTTACAAACATGCGCATCCTTATTTTATTAACCTATTTCTATCAAAATATCACACTACTTCTGTCGGTCAATAGAACCGTAATCCAATAAAAATATTTATCATAAAATCCTTAATTGATCCTTCAATATACGAATTGTCCCCTATCATGTAAAGTTGCTTACCATCCTACTGCATTATTTCCTGAAATACATGGTTGGAAATGCATTCAGTACCTACTGTCGGAGAAAGATTAAAAAGGTCGGTCGCTTTAGCTGAAATAGCTAGGCGCCTTAAAAATAAACAAATAGAGACTGAGGAAGTGTTGGCGGCTTAGATGAACACTATCCTAGCATGGGTGGTCTGCATATGGTACTATTTCATAAGTTTCCGTCAAAAAGGGATGTGCGAGGTCTGAAAGGATGCGATAGTACCGTTTTTGATTTTTCGGTCCTGTTTCACCTCAGATAGGAACTTTCATATATAATTATTATAAAATATTAATATTAAAATTACATTTTAAAAATACCTATAAGACAAAAATCAAAAGGTATGACATATTTCAATTAAGTTAAATTAAAATTTGTCGATTAAAGAATTAAAATTAAAACATTGCAAATATTGAAATTATTTTCTGCATGCCCATGAGTACAAAGAAGCTTGCGTTCTTGTGAGGGAATGTGTGTATGTTTTAATTTTTAACATAAAATACTAACAATCTTAAAATATCGCAAATAAAAATAATTGGACTATAATTAATTAAATTATAATATAAAAATCAGAATTATTAAAACAAATGCCAATTGAAACATTGTATTTTATTTATTACACATTAACAGCTTAAAAAATTAATAATGTAGCCAAAAATTTTGTTAATAGCCATACAGGCTGACTCATCCCCAAACAGTGCCTAATTTAATTGATACAGTAATAGCCTACTGCAGGGCCGAATCTAGGAGGGGGCGGGGAAGAGGCAAAGGGGAACTTGCCCCGGGCGTGGAATTTAGGGGACGGCATTTCCAGCGAAATTTTATTTATATATTTTTTAATATTTGTTTATGCACAATTTTAATGAATAAAAAAATCAAAGCCCAAACTTACATGCACAAACCTTTGTAAGAATCTTGAAATTGCATCCTCTCAATTCTAATAATAATAATTTTTCTAGATCTAAATATATGTAAGACAAGTGCAATAAAAAAGCGATGCTATTATATAAATCGTTTGAAATGAAAGACACGAGACGATGAGACAATTGTTACATAATGTTGAGCTTTCACGCATCCACCAATACTCTTACTCTCTTTCTCTTCTTTTCAACCCATAATTAGAAATTCGCAAGCAACGATCTCATCAAGGTCAGCCAAATATAGAAACTTATGGTTATAACAAATTTTTATTTATTTTTTGCAAATCCGATATCAGATTCAAGTTCCTTACATTAAAGAATGTTACAGAACCAATTTTAATCGTTAAAAAATATTGATTTTTTATGCTCGAACATTTTAATTTTGTTTCCAGTTTATGAATAAAGTGTTGTTCTGATTGAACAATGGAAGTCGACTTAAAGGCCAAAGCAGCATAATGTAGAAAACCTTAATAAGGAAGATTTTTTTTTTAAATTGATGGGTTCATATTCCATATTCCATACGCTGGCGATAGAGGATTTAGAGTAGGAGCTGAGGCCGATAAAATTTTATTCCGAAAGTACTCTCATCATAGACTGGAAATGTGAACGTCTGCCACCATAGATCGGTTGCTTTCAAATTTTATAGGTCAACGAATTCGTTATTTTCGTCACTTTTTCCAGATCTTCCTCAGTAACTCGCTTTCAATGTATTTTATGTAAAACTTGAAAATAACAAATTTGAAATATCCTACAAATTTTATCTGTAACATTTTTTTTAAATTCGAAATAGCTACTGAGATGCGGGACCGTGAACCTCTACAAGATGTCAATAAAAATTATTTATAATTACTCTCAATAAACGCCAAGAAATAAAGAAATAATAATTTTAGGGAAAGTGTATTTTTTTCAGATGTTCCTCAGTAACTCGCTTTCAGTGAATTTTAGGAACAACTTTGTTATAACTAATTTTAAAGGACGTTAAATTATCTGCAATTTTTTTGGGTAATATATTTTAAAATTCGGAACACCTACTGAGATACGGGGCCATAAACATCTGCAAAATGTCAAGAAAACGCAAAAATTTAGATATTCGGTGGTTTCGCCTTAATAACTATTTCTAAGTCGAATTTAGTGCAGAATGCATAACTAATCTTGTAAAGCATTGTTTCTACAAGATTCACACAAAATATTTGTAATTTACACTCAACCGAAAATCTGAAAAAAAAAATTAGGCTTTCCTTGGTCTTTAAAACTTGATAGCAACCGATCTAGGGCGGCAGATGATCTTATTTCGTCTATAGTGAGAGTTTGAGTTTGAACGTGATTAGTGACACATTTTTTGGCTTTAGCTCCCTTCTACAAGATGCCACTACATCATCCACCTTATAAGTTTAATTTATAAAAATAAACTGGAAGATCAGTATGCCGACGTTACTGGAGCCTTATAAATATTCCGTACCATACCAGTTTCTGTTTCCTCTGGAGAAAGGAATATCAACGAGCTGAAACTGATTAACAGATATAACAGCAGGATTGCTCAACAAAAGTTAACTAATCTAAGTATAAATGAGCTGCTTCCATAAACTATGAGATCATAAACTTTTTTGCAGCAAAAAAACACAGGAAAGAGAACTTTTAATATTATTATTTGTACATGTTCATCATTTTAATATTTTATTTTTTTTGTATTTTTGTTTGTTTGATTGTTTTTTGTTTGTTTAGTCCTTAATGCAGTGAATAAAATGAATCAATGCTATGATATGATATTTATTTCTAAATATATTACCTTAAAAACAATTATAAAACAGTTAAATTTTTTATTGGCGAGGAGGGATTGGGAGGAAGGGGCGGCAAAAGGGTCCCCCCTGGCAAAAATCCTAGATTCCACCCTGGCCTCATTATGTAAGAATTTAGGACCATTAATCGACTTTACTCATCCATGTATCAATAATTAATTAATAATAATAGCAGTAATAAATAAGAATAACTTTGTCAAATCCTCAAGTTCTGAGGATTTAATGTTTCCAAATTGTGTTATGAACCTGCAAATTATTTGTCTAAGATTTATACAAAATGGACAGTCATAAAATAAATGATGAAGTTTTTCATTTGCAGGCGCATTTTAAATTCCAGACTCATGATTATGTGGTTGAATCGTTTAATAATACCTTTATAACATATTGACATGATAATCTCATCTGCATAAGTAATATTCAATATTTAAAATTTGCTGGGATTCATAAGAAAATGAAAATTTGGAAATTATTATTAAAAATACATTAGAGGCTATATATGCCACAATTTTTTATTTAATCTTTCTTATTTTATAATTTATTTTGGTAGGTTCATTTAAAAAAAATTAGGTGTCATCAGATTGATTAGCTTGAAAGACACTTTTTATCCATCAGCTTAGTAATTTATTAGAGTAATCAAGAAATAGCTTATCTTCACCGTTCAAGTATTTATATTAAAATTTAAAGTCTAATCTAACTATTAGGATACTTGGCTGAAATTTTGTAAATGTTCTCGTTTCAGTATATCAGTATATTAGATTATTACAACTTTATGATTTTTATCAGCAGTATAGAATGGATTTTCTTAATACCTGCTTAAAATACTGAAACAGTTCCCAAACCTTGAGAAATGCATAAATACTGTTAAAATCATCTGTCTTCATGATCCATATTTATAACAAAAAGTAAAGGAATAACAAGAAGAAAGTAAACAAAATATATCATTAAATTTATTTATAAAAAAAAATATACAACTTTAACAAAAATATTATTTTTATCATGCATATTTATTTATTTTTTATGTGATGAATATATTTATAAATAAAGCATTTATACAATGAAATAAATGATAATAATTAAAGATTTTTTTTGGTAATATTAGAATCTATTATGATGTTTGTTATTATTAGAAATAAAATTAATTTTATTTTTTGTTTCTGTACTTGTATGAATCTATTATTTTTTATCCCATCTTGAATCAGAAACATCTGAAGTATTATCTCTGAAGTATTATATCCATTAAAAAACAAACTGTTTATCCTAACGTATCAGTGACATTATTTGATAACTTCTACTACTAAAAAACTTTTAAAAGTGAAATTATAGCAGTTTTTTATGATTACTTTATTTAATTAAAATTATTAGTATTTATCTGATTCTTATTTAAACCACTGTTCAAAAGTAAAACTGTAAATCAATAACTCAAATAAATACTTATTATACATTACTATTAAATCATTAATCACTTTGAACTAGGAATCTAGCAGAGAAAAAAAGTTTTTTCACATATATACCATATGGTATGTACACAAACCCAATGACGTGATGGAACTCCTTTTCAGGAAAAAATGGAGTAGTTATATTTAACTGTGTGTTTAACTAAAAAAAAGTATCATGTGGTGGTAATGAGAACTAAGATGATTGATTCAACAAAAAAGTTGATAATCGAATCAAAATTCATCTTTTTGTTTTTGGTTTGGAAAATGAAATGAATATAATGAATAAAAAGAAAATCACTTGATAATTATCCATTGAATATAAGTTAAGAGGGACACAATATTCTACTTTTTTCTGAGAATCACCCATACATGTGCATGCAGAGCATTTTGATTAATTATTTAAATATGGTGTTTTGGTTATATACAGTCATAATCATTTTAAAATAGTTTTAAATTTTATTCAGAGGACAGAAAGTTCTTCAGGAAACAAATTTCAAGCTCTCTCACAGTTTGGAATGCTTCCATCATTGGTTTTCTAGATTGTAATATGTACTTCATTCTATATTAAGGTTTACTCTAAATAGATTGCTTAAGATTTTTGATTTTCAATGTTTCATCAAATTTAAACCACTCACTATGTGCTCTTATGCTATTACAGTTATCATCTGAAACAAAATAAGAAAAATATTTTTGAAAAATGAACCAATGAATGTACCACATACTTATAAATATCATATTAGGTGATATACAATAAAATAATTCAACCCTACATTTTATTGGTTCATACTGTTCTGAATGAAAATTTTAGAAAAAAATAACTTTAAATAACTTAAAATAGATAATTCTAAAATTATCCAAAACTGAAATAATGTAAAAAAATAAAAAAAATGGTAATAATAAATAAATAAAATTTAACCATATGGGAAGTTAAAACATGATGTACGCTTTTCTGGTCTTGCAAGGGCTATTTGCACCTCAGGCATCTCAGACTCTAGCTTATTTTTTGTATTCAGGATTTATTCCTGAATACGCTCTCCTCTTTATAAGACGGCAAGGGTCTAGGTCTTCTACCATCTTGGCCATTGGAATACTTGATTCTCTTCCGCATTCAAGATCATAGGCCAGTTTTCACCTGTAGCCTGAGGCAGGGGTCCTCACCGGGGACTGTCATCCGGAGCCAACTGAAGTCTGGATTTTTATAGAGGTGTTTCCTTCCCCTTCTCCTTTTGGAGACGGGCTTGGGACCATCCTTGGTGGAGTTTTCTCAACAGCATACTCAACAGCATACAAACAATTTTATCACTTCCTAATCAAAAGAATTACAAAACAGTATTTCTGACAAAATATGAAAGCAAACAACTTGGTTAAGACAGGGTCCTTTCAACGACAGATAAAATGGTCTTCTACCATCTTGGCCATTGGAATACTTGATTCTCTTCCGCATTCAAGATCATAGGCCAGTTTTCACCTTTAGCCTGAGGCAGGGGTCCTCACCGGGGACTGTCATCCGGAGCCAACTGAAGTCTGGATTTTTATAGAGGTGTTTCCTTCCCCTTCTCCTTTTGGAGACGGGATTGGGACCATCCTTGGTGGAGTTTTCTCAACAGCATACTCAACAGCATACAAACAATTTTATCACTTCCTAATCAAAAGAATTTGAAAACAGTATTTCTGACAAAATATGAAAGCAAACAACCTGGTTAAGACAGGATCCTTTCAACGACAGATAAAATGGTCTTCTACCATCTTGGCCATTGGAATACTTGATTCTCTTCCGCATTCAAGATCATAGGCCAGTTTTCACCTGTAGCCTGAGGCAGGGGTCCTCACCGGGGACTGTCATCCGGAGCCAACTGAAGTCTGGATTTTTATAGAGGTGTTTCCTTCCCCTTCTCCTTTTGGAGACGGGCTTGGGAACATCCTTGGTGGAGTTTTCTCAACAGCATACAAACAATTTTATCACTTCCTAATCAAAAGAATTTGAAAACAGTATTTCTGACAAAATATGAAAGCAAACAACCTGGTTAAGACAGGGTCCTTTCAACGACAGATAAATGGCCAACCTTCTCTAGATGAAGTTAAGATAGTAACTAAAGCTGCAATAAGACAAAGATCCTTGTAGCAACCCTCAAGATTAGACTAAAGAGACAAGAACGAGTTGTCATATTTAAACTACAGACTAATAACACTAGACTTAAACCCCCATCTTTACAAAAAATTCAAAATAGGGTACAGTCCATTTGTAAATATGGTAGGGAGAAACAAACAGCTGAAAATATGCTTCAGAGCTGCATCTTTCTTGAAGAACCTAGATGGCAGACTTGGCCCGAACCAAAAGTGGAAACTAAACTCTACAGAACACTGAAACACCTCAGGAGAACCGCTGGCTTTCTAGTTTTATTACCGGGTGTGACCATTATAATTGGAAGAACGAAGAAGAAAAATAATATATGAAATTTCTATTCTATAGAAATGGAAAGGAATACAATTTTTCAAGTTCAATATCCACTATCTCCATGAGGATCAATTTCATAAAGTAGGTCTTTCAAACCTTTTCTTCCTTTTTATCCGAGCAGGTTTTTTTAGGGATCCCAGTAGGAGCTTATAGTTAAAATCACATGTTAACATATAAGGTGTATAATATAGTAAGATAAGATATTTGCTGATATAAATTATATAGGAAATTAATTTATATCGCTGATCATTCTAATGATCCATATTATTCAATAATGACAAAGCTAGTATTGCCATTGATTAGCTGTGTGAACTTGTTTACTTAAAGAATCAAGTCTTTGTTAAATGTGTTGAATGACAGGATCTATGATATTTCAATTATTTATAAAGTAGTAATTTATTTAATTAGTTTTCATTATTGTGTATTTAGGAATTTCAACTCCTAAATAAAGTTTAACACCACCGTTTTGGTTCATGAAGTCCTCATGAGATGTTGCGTATTTGATGTCATATCGCATGACATCCAGAATGAAAGGGAGACTACTCAAAAAATATTCTTTTCCTAAAAACGCAACTAAAGTTTTTCGCTTCTTAAAAATCCTGTAATGGCTGTTGAAGATGTTTTTTAATTCTTATTATTGATCCTATAGCATTCCATTTTTTCATATAAATACTTCATTTCATTTTTCTACCAATAACAACAAATAAAATAAAAAAAAAAACAGAAATTTTGTGCCATTTACATTATTGTTGTTTCTACTTTTTTAATTGAGCCTTTTGCAACTTCCTTCTCATATCACTTGCACTAGATCTGAAAAAAACTGCTTTCGAAGTTTGGAAAAGGAACAAAACAATAAGTAGAACGCATGATATTTATTTAATTTATCAACTTTTTTAGTTTTAATGTCACATTTACACAAAAACATTGAATAATCTTTTTCAAAAATGAGCTATACAATAAAAATAAAATGCTTTATATTCATTTTGAATTTCTCTATCTGATTATAAGTTCACCATACCAAAAGTGATAAAACGAGTTGCATAACTCCGTTAATAAGATTGTAAAACTAAAAATAATCTTGAAAAAATGCAGCAAAAATAAAATTAAGAAAACACGTTAAAAGTTGATTGTTATAGCTTTCATTAAATGAATGATATATTTCTAAATTAAGGTATCAGCCAAGAAACAAAGGTCACAATTCAAAAAATTCCTCCTAGCAAGTATATTCTTCCCTTATGGTTACATTTTTGAGTGCCCTTTTAGTATGAAGAACTCCTCCATCAAGTGAAGTTAATCAATAGACAATTGCTCTCAAATAACAACCACTAGGATAAAAAAAAAAACTATAAGGTGCAACTAAAAATATTATATTGAAAACATCCCTATAATTCATACAATTATTCTAATTCAAAATGAATATAGCTAGATTTATTCCCCTTTCATTCTGGATGAGGAATAGCATCTCTGAAAAATCAATACAAACAACAGCTACTAACAGAGAGTAGCTATTATAAATAAACTGTTAAAAAGGCATAAAATAAATAAAAATAATGAATCATAAAATTTTTGAATTTTTTTTATCCATTTGAAAGGAAGTCCAATAAGGTAAGTCAGGATAAGTGTATACCCAGAGAAAGTGCAAACATGGGAATTTATTTTGTTGGGAGAGCAGCCATCTATGGGAATTTTACTGGTTACTTCATATTTACTTAAAATTCCTTTAGAAAGAAGCTCTCCCTACAAAATAGATTTGAAAAAAATCCATATTTATGCAGTTGTCTCGAGTATGCACTTATCTTATATTTTTCTATGTGGGCCAAATTTTGTTTATATTATATAATTATATAAGTATTTCTGTCAAATTGACTAGAGCTAAAATCAATTCTTCCCAAAATTAAATTTTGTAAAAAAAGTTTAATAATTTAATTAAAAAAGTTGTCTATTAAGTTACAATCTTCCAAAAATCTAAGGCTAGGATGTAATTTATAAGATAATAATCATACCACTCATTTTTCGAAGAGATGGTCCACATCCACCATAGTCAGATGGAATATGCTCCTTTGGAATGTCCTCAAGAAGGCCATCAAGATTGTTTGAGGGATGGAAATGTATCTAAAAATATATAGAAGCATACTATCTTTTATTCTTATTTATAAATTTATGCCACTAACGTTTTTTATGCTACCTTGTTTAAATGTTCCTTGTAAACAAAAGGTCTAATGACTGCCATCAGGTAAGTTGTAATTGAGCCGACATTGATAAGGTGGATTGTTTTATGCCGCATTGGAGCAGCTTCCTTAGTAAGAAGATTATAATTATAATTATGTTACTACAAAATATGATAATTTTATAATCAGTAAAATTGTATGTTGTTTTTTTAAAAGAAATTTCTAAAATGCTGATTTATTAATTTATACTGAATTATGTCTTCTTTCAATGGGCATTCCATTTGTATTAATATTTCATGAAAAACAAATAACTTCTTTAAAAATAGTTCATTAAAATATTCATTAGAGACCACTTCATCACCATTATCAAAAGTTATAAATACTAATCCATAAAAATGATAAATATAAATATCATGTTCATAAACACCACATGTAGAAGAAGAAATATTCAAACAGCAACAAAGAAAGCTCCATTACTTTTTCTAACCATAAATTTATTGATTTCAACTCTTCAAATCATTATGAGTTTTATTGGTTCAAATAATTAATTAATTCATTTATATATCTTTCTGTTAAATTATTATTATTACGTAGTTAAATTATTATTATTACAAATCATCTATGATTGTTTTCCGGATATATCTCAAACATTAGTTATATCATCTTGAGTAATAAATAATTAATTATACCATTTCTCCACTAATGCTGCTCTTAGCACATACAAGTTATCAGAAGGTTAATTCTTATTCTCAAACATCAGCCACATTATATTAGGTTTAAGTGAAATTACAAGCTAGCAGTCTTGAATTTCCATATTACTGATAGCTTCCCTACCATAGGTACCCTAATATATGTTTTTAGGACCACTCAAAGAATCTGTTTGGATCAAGTTGTTGCAATGAGTACAGAGATTGTTTGGGATAAAAGAATTGGTTGAGGAACTATTCCGGCTAGTGAGCTTTGGTAATTTACCCTCTCCAAATTAGAGCAAATTTATTTGGCTTTGCCACAGAATAAATTTCTTCTCAAACTAGCCTAATTGGGAAACAAGCTCACACCACTCTGAACAGAGTGCTCGACCATAACGACCTGGTAGAAATTGTAAAAAGAGATTGAAATGAGCTAATGACCCACAATGCCAAATGCCAAACCAAAATTCACATCAAATAATTGTAGAGACACTCAAAATCATAACTAAACAACCTACAAACTGTATTTTTGCAGTGATATTTGAGTCGTAGTAATGCTCAACTAGCCTTTTAAACTTCAATAATAGCTTCTAGTCTTGGCTTTATCCTGAACATTTCTGTTACGAATCAAATAGGATGAATATTTGAGACAGCCTTTCTATAAAAGAAGCAATTTCTGCTATTGAAAGTTTATTTAGTGTAAAATATAGAAACATAACGTTCATTTTATTTTATATTTTGGTAGTTGTAAATATACAAAAACACCCCAATATGAACAAAAACGTATACCAATTTATAAATAAATAGTTGAAATGCAAAATAATTGCATATATAACAAACAAAAACATATAAATGAATTTTCCTTAGTGTGTCACCACTTTTTTATGGATTAGTTTATTTAATTTTATAAACATATATAATATTATATACATGTATATATATTATTTAATTATAAAGAATTCTAATGGAGTATTCTTTATGCATTTTTTGTTTGGTACTTTATATTTTTAATTCAGTGGTTAATTATTTTATTGATAAGTAACTTCAAAATGTTTGTACCTGTATGTACTCAAAATAATTCCTTATGGTAGATATAGCTGTTTTAAATATATGCCTGATTGTAAAGTTCTCTGTATCATACACAAAAATAATACCAGGACAACCTTTTCTGTCTAACAGCAATCGATCAATTGTTAAGTACATTATTTTTAAACCTTCTTCTGTAGAGAATTTAGAAGAATCAGGATTCAACAAGCGACCCCAAATCACAGAATAACCTTTGGCTGTAGTATTTGGTAGAACCCCTAGACAGCTATCAAATAATCAATAATTAAGTTTAAAAAAAATGATAATATTAAATAATATTATATATATATATATATATATATATATATATATATATATATATATATATATATATATATATATATATATATATATGAAACAAATATGCAAACATAAAACAAAAATAAATCATCATATTCCACATTAGAAAACTTGGTTAAGGAATATCTTCTGTTTAAATAAGAATAAATAATAGTCAAAAGCCTATAAATCTACTCAGGTATAGTTCAGACACAGAAAATAAAAACACAAATTTCCTTGATACAACTAATTGAATCTACAGAAAAATGTATGCCTTTTTTAGCCTCTTTAGTTTTGTTTTGTTTATGTTGAATTTTAATGCTTTCCCTTAATCATTCAATTTTGATTGCCTTACTTTTTAAAGATTTTTTTTTTGTTATTTTTTTCTTATGATTCATGCCACTTGCTGAACCAATTTTATTTTGATCACAAATTTAGATGGATGAATATTTTTATATTTACATTGAGCCACAAATATGTATGTGTATATATATATATATATATATATATATATATATATATATATATATATATATATATATATATATATATATATTCTTATACAGGTTCAATTCGGGATAATTTTTTTGTTTTTTAATTATTATTGAATGTATCAATTATAAATGCAAAAACACGATCTAGGATGAATAAAAATAATCAACGATCATAATTGTATAAAAGATAAAACGCACAGTTGCGTATTGCATATGGTTGCATTTAATAACGAACAAAAATTAAATGATGAAATAAATATGCATTGTTAGGTATTCCTAGAAAATAATGTTTAGCATCTTAATTGTATTAAATTGTCTAGAGCCCTCACTCCGCAGTACTTCCTTAACAAAATTAAAAACATCTTCTTCCCCTTCTCTTTTGAAATTCCATATCCTATTTTGTCAGTAAGTGTTTCTGTTGTATAAAAATCAAACCTTGCATAACTCAAAATGCCCAAAGTAGAAACATCATTTAGTTCCAAGTTAAACAATTGGATTAGCCATTTTAATTCAACGAGGATAATTTTTCCTACGGACGGAAAAACCTTTCTTTGCGATTTCTGTAACAAAAATGTCGCTTGTGAAAGAAAATTTCAGATCGATCAGCTCGTAAAGACAGATAGGTACTTTTTTTTACTATTAGAATTTTATACTCCAATTGGAGATCAGAATGTAACAATAGTTTATTATTTATTGTAGCATTGCATATGAAGGCTTCCAGAAATTTTCCTACAGTTGGAGACCATTCTCAGCAGTTTTTGCCTTTTTTTGATGTTTTTCAATCAAAAGATCCATTCAATGAAGAGCTTTGTTTGGCAGGAATTCCATTATAAAATCTCCTTTCAAAAACTTTTTGTCAAAATATACCAATATACACATTCCTGATGAAAGTAGATTACGAAAAAATTATTTGACATCCTACTATAATACCACGATTATGCAGATTAAAGAAAAAATAAGTGAAACTATGTTTATTTAATTGTTGATGAAACCACTGATTCCCATGGTTTCTTTATAGCTAATTTATTAATCGGTGTTTTAAGTGAAAATAATCAAAATCAAACCATTTTTAATATCGTGCAAACGACTTCCAAAAACAATTCATTAAGTCATTTCATTTCATTGTTAGTCATTTCATTAACGATAATTTAAAAATTATATGAAACGATATAGAATTTAATGATAACGTTTTTATTTTATTAACTGATGCAGCCCCATATATGGTTAAAATAGGGCAGTGTTTAAAAGTATTTCACCCCAATTTGATTCACGTTACGTGTGCAGCTCATGCCTGCAACTGACTGGCTGAAAAATCATTTATCGACATAAATAAATTAGTGAACAATGGGGGAAAACCACCAGTTAACAATGGGTGGTTTCTTAAACCATCAGCTAGGTTAGATAAGTACAAAGAAAAAGTGGGAAAACCATTACCGCCACTTCCAGTAATAATGAGATGGGGGACCTGGCTGGAATGGGCAATATTCTAAGCTGACAATTACTTCTGTTAATGAAATTAAAATAAACGACGATGCTGAAAGTATTCAAACGGTTTCAAACATTATTGAGAAAAGCAATGTAATTAATGATTAAGCTTATATAAAAACAAATTTAAGCTTTTAATAAATATTATTAAGAGGTCAAAAAAAAGAATTTTGTCTTTTAATGAAAGGTGCGAACTTATAGAGGAATGCCAATGGTGTTCCTGGAAAAGTTTATGACCATAAAGGAAAAACTGAGAGATATTCTCAAAAAAAATGCAGGTCCAGCAACTTTAAGAAATGTTAATAAAATTCTTAATGCTGAAACAGATATCACTTGTGAAATTAGAGATTCAATCTTATTATCTAAATTTAAATATGCACCCATCACTTCAGTGAATGTAAAAAGATCATTTTCTACATACAAATTGATTTTAAATGATAGGAGAAACAATTTCACTGAAGAAAATTTTGAAAAATACTTAATTGTTAATTATAATTGCGAAAAAGAAACAAATTGAAAAATTTAATTGTATTTTACAATTATTTAGTTATAAAACAATTTTGTCTTAAAATTTATTAGTAAAATTGGTTCTTAAATTAATCTATGTTTTTTCTTCTTTATATTATAAATGATAATTACATTCCTTTAATACACCAATTTTGACAGTAATTATTACAGCCTTTTGTTGATTATTTTTGTCGATTCTCTTATTTATCATGCAAATTTTACTGCAAATTACTTCAGGTTTTACTGCATATTTGAGGATTTTTTTCTGCATATTATATGGCATATTTTGACCTTTTTTGCTGCATATAAATCTGATCATTACTCATAACTTATCATATCACCCGTATTATTGTAAATAGGTGAGTAAAAGTTGTTGATATCCCCACATAATCAAAAATGCTAAGTGAAAGATCAAAAACCAGTTGAGTACTCACAATTAACAAAGGTACCACTGAACTATATGTAGCAAATTGGAAAACAAGCACAAAAAGGTGGAATTGACTTTGGTGAAGGTGGCCAAAGATCTATGAGATCAGCCAAAAAGAATTTTTTTTTAAATTAAAAAGTTAAAGTTAAAAAGTTTATCAGTAAACAATCTAAGTGGTTCTTCATAGACCGTACCCCCAACTGAGCTTCTTCTACATATATTTCCAAGGTCAATCATTATGAAATTAAAATAATTTCATTAAACAAGGAGACCCTCATCTATACCCTTTTCAGTCTTCTGGTGGTGATGGCCAAAGCCATCTCTTTTATAAGTTTATTATTGTGTTCATGAAGTTTGCCATCTAATTATCTATATGTAGTTTGTATATACTCATAAATTATGATATACTCTGTAAATCTGTATATAGTGTATAACTTGATATACATATATCTTGGCAATTTAGTGTTGAGTTATAGTATTTTAAATTGAGTTGTTTGTAATTTTTTTAGGTGTTGTTATGGTTTCTCCCTCTTTTGTCTCGTATTAATTCAAATGGGTTATAGCATATACGTGTAAACGTTGAGTTGTTTCATCTTTAAAAGATCATCTTTGGAGTATGGAGTACAAAATTCTTAATCTCTTGGCATTTTTGATTTGGTCTATCATCATTATTTAATAAAAAAATAATAATAATTTAAGGAAATTACTTTATAGAACATAAAATAATTGCTTTTTAAATCCCTCCAAAGGATAGATATATATTTTTGCTGGGTACATTTATAGATAAGTGGATATATTTATTTATTTATTTGGGATTTTTACAAGATGTTTCCAAATAAAAGTATAATATTCATAAGCTTACCAATTTTCCATATTCTTTTGCATCTTTTCTCCATCTAAGTTTCGATTTGAAAAAAGCTCTGGAGCTTTTACTTTCAACCTCAAGTATGCATCAAGAGCTTTCTTTGCTTTTTCAAGGTTAAAATAGCAGCTGTGCAAAAATCTTGCAAGATATTCATCTAAGACAAAGAAATTTTACATCAGATAGATATGTCTAATGGACTAAAGATATGAAATTACATCTTTTTTTTTCTTTACAGATTATATGTACAATAAATTAGTGACTAGAGATCAATTTACTGATTAAAGAAAACTGAATAGTGCCATTTTGAGGAAAAAAAGAATATGTTTATGCATGAAAACTTTTAATGCATTGAAACTTCTATTTTATATTTATTTTAAAAATATATATTATCCATTGTTGAGCAAATGTTTTTTAGAAAATCTTTAAAGTTCAAATTAAAAAAATATGTTGGAAAATATTGTTTTTAAAAATTTCCAATCAGTCCATTTTAAAAAATTTTCTAGTTACTGTATATGCCAACTCAATAGAAACACTTGCGAGGGAAAAAAAAAAAACGAAAACAAACAGAAAACCCTGTCTAACGTTCAAAGTTAGAAAATGTGCTTTATATTTTATTGATGGTAGATAATCAGCTGTGATGTATATATATCATGAAAAGAAATATTCAGAACTCAGTCAATATGATATTTTATTGCCAAAATCTTAATAAAACTAATAAGCAATAAACGCCTCGATAATCTTTATTGAAAACTTCTTGATCTATTTTCTCAGATTTGTTGAAAATTTTTCTAAGGTAGGTGTAGCAGTCCACGTTCTATGCAATGGACTTTACCATGCATAACATACATCTCTGGCTACTATCATAAACTTGCTCTTGCGGCTGTTGATACTCATTCCTTTGCGAGCAAGTTCTTCTTGCCATTCTATAATGGCCTGTTGCCATTTTTGATGAGAGCTGGTCACCAGTATGATGTTCTCTGCAAATAGAAATTACTGCACTTGAACTGTCCTTCTATTCCACATACCGACTGCAGTCCTTTTTTTCTGCATATTTTGTGGATTTCGTCCATAAAGATAATAAACAATAATTGGGCTCAAGATATCCCTCTGTTTCACACCTCGTTCCGAGCAAAATGGCTTTGATTCCTTTAGGGCTTTGGTACATTGATTTGATTATTGCCGAAATCCCCTTTCGGAGAATTTGATTTTGATTACTGGAGAATCCCCTTTCCTCTTAGTGCTCTCCATATTTCATAACGGGGTACTGAGTCAAAGACAGCTTCCAGATCTAGAAAAGTGATATATAATATTTGGTATCTATTCCACACCTTTTCTATAACATTTCTGAGAGCAAATATGTGGTCTTGGGTTTGCCTACCCTATCGGAAACCAGCCTGGTCTTCTAAATCTGGTTCTATCAGTGGCCTTAACCTGCTTTCTAGGATAGTAGTATTCAGTTTGTATGTCAATTGGGATACGCATACGGACCTGTTGTCACCACATTCAGTTGTGCCATCTTTCTTGTTTATTGGGACTATGATATTGTATTCCCAATCCTTCGGAATAATCTTATCGTCCCATATCTTATGAAAAAGTGCTTGCAATGCCTTTATCATTTTGTTTCCTCCATGTTTAACAAATTCTGGGAAAATACCATCTCTACCTGCTGCTTTGCCTAGCTTTAGTTTCTCCTGAGCCCTTTCTATATCTTCCTCCCAGATTGTATCATATTCTCTTGATTGGTCTCTAGCTCGTGTTCTGGAGATTGTCTGTGATCAGAGAACTGCTAAAAGTATTGTCCCATCTATCCGAGATCTTTTCTGGGTATGTGATCACGTGTCCATTTTCATCTTTTGTGCTTCTTATCGGTTCATCAGGTATGTCTTACATGCTTCTTTCTTTCAGTGGAATGTTTCCTTGACTTCTTTATTCCACTACGTGCACTTGTCTCTCGTGTTTATTTTCTTTACTCCACATACTGACCTTGCTGATTCAAGAAGGCTTCCTTTCAGGAAATTTCAGATTTCATTTCCTGTCCCTTATTGTCTAAATCTTTCAATTATGCTTCTAAGCATGCCTCATAGTCCTGCCTTTTCTAAACCGAGTCAAGGGCTCTTACATGAATCTTTTCATATGCTTTAAATTTCATGTTCCTAGACTATATGATATGTGTGTCTGCGACCAAAAGCGAATGATCCGTGTCTATTTCAGCACCTCTGAATACTTTAATGTCAATGAACCAGCAACTAATATCTTGTTCAAAAACCAAGTAATCTATAATGCTATTTCTTTCCTGTGCAGAAAATTTTATTTTATGAAATTTCTTATGGGGAAAGAAGGAGCTACCAATAACCATGTTATTATCAATTCAGAATTCTATCAGTCTCTAGCCATTTTCATTCTTTGCCCTTTCTCCTCCAAGCCTTCCCATAACTCAATGCACATCTCTAAAATCCCATCCAGTTCTCACATTAAAGTCTCCACAACAGACAATACTCCTATTCATACATTTGAACTTTTTCATTATTCTTTCTAGGTCAGAGTAAAATTGGTCCTTTTCTACCACAGAGGAATTTTGAGCTGGAGCGTAAACTTATATTATTGTGATTTTTTTTGGATATAGCTGGAATTTAGTTGTTATTATTCTAGGTGAGACAGCCTCCCATTCCTCCATTTTCTTGTGTAATTCTTCCTTAATAACAAAGTCGACTCCTTCTTTAGAATATTCACCTTTAGGGACCCCTGAATAAATTAGAGTATCATTTATCTGGTATACGCCTGAGCGCATCTCTCCGATTCCTTGCCTTTTTACTCCAGATATGCCAGGAATGCCTATCTTATACTTTATGATCTCCTCCACGAGTTCACCTTTCTTTCCTGCGATGGTTTTTATATTTCAGGTACTAAGTCTTAGTTCATTTTCCCTACCGTGTTGTTTCCGATATATCAGTCTAATTCCGAGACTTCTTAGATTGATAATAGTACTTCCGTACGAATGATTGGCCCAGCAGGAAGTTAATTGTGCACAACAATTAACCCCTGCGGAAAATTTTATTTTGTCTTAATGTTTTCCACATTTTACATTTTGATTCTTTTAACCTTATTTAGATATAATATAATACCATATAAAAACTATCACACGAATATGCATTCGGTTTTTATTTTTTGTTAACTTACAAAATAATTGGAAATTTTAAAATGTGTGAATAGTCCAATCAAAAATGATCGCCCGAAGAATAACGTATGACATTTTGTATATATTAATTCGGCGATATATCTCTTCGATAAGATAAAATTATCGACCAGCAGATTTCAAAATTAATAATAGACACCGTGGTTACGTATTTTGATTATAATTGACGTAATGGCGTTGTTTCGAGTTCAAGAATGTCATCGATACCGAGATAAAATTCATATTTTCCAAGGAATTGATAACTAAAATGCCGAATACAAATTTCTTTTTCAGCTGATTCATATCAATTGAAAATATCCCTTTTCAATTTTATATAAACATTTGTTAATATATCAATAATAATATTGAAACGGGCCTAGGCCTAGGTATGAAACAAGGCAAATTTTTCACTTTTGATTGTCTTCTATTTGAGAAAATTAAATAAAGCGAACCATTAAGCCGGTGATTTTATTTAATTGAATTTTATTAACTCCTAAGAATTCTTAAATATGTAAACATTTGAAAACCTATTCCATATTCTGTTGAAACTAAAAATAGTTATTTGGAAGAAATCCCATACAGGTCTCAGGTATAGAAGCCTAAATGCAATCTCTCAATAAAAAAACTCAGAATAGAGGTCGGCATGATGTTTTACCGGGAATCCTGAACGGGCATTCAAGATAGCTGCATAGTTTCTAGCTTAAGCAGAGAAATCTGCATTTCTTGTATTCCATTATTAATTATTTTTCAGTTCAATTGGTTTTTTGAGTGTTGAAGACAAATAAGTGCCCAATAGA
This sequence comes from Rhaphigaster nebulosa, assembly GCA_948150685.1. Lineage (NCBI taxonomy): Eukaryota > Metazoa > Arthropoda > Insecta > Hemiptera > Pentatomidae > Rhaphigaster > Rhaphigaster nebulosa. The sequence goes on from OX411308.1 coordinate 83,318,611, forward strand.
AACATTGTTTGTGAAGTTGCTTATTAGTATTATAATGTACATATAGCCTCTGTTAATCTTATCATTTAATTTATTTATGAAAAGTAAGTAAATTTTTATTTTTTACTTTTGGTTTATTATTTTCAATAATAAAACTTTGTAATCAACCAAGAAAGAGATCATTTAATCCTAATACACATAAATAGATCGAAATCAGACCAGTATTAGGAGAGATATTGCGTATTTAACTTTGTAGATATGCTTTATAAAGTATTTTGCACATTTTCCTATGAAAATAGGTTCACCTTTGTTTAGTTTTTTGATAACTCGAAAACTATGCATCTCCCGGAACATTTCAGATGCTCATTTGAAAGATAATTTAACCAAAACATTCGAACGTTCCTTTCTCACCGGCTCCTCTATCCTTTGAAATTCCTTTCCTTCCAATATCCGCTATGCTTCTTCTCTATCCTCATTCAAATCCCTCCTTTTCCAACACCTTCTTTCTCTCCAAAATGATGCTCTCTAATTGTGAAGTTTCAATTTAGGATTAATATCTGGATCAGAAATGAATGATAGTTTTTTTAATGCACAAACTTCAGCTTTGCTAATTTTTGTATTTTCTCTTTTTTTCTTTCCTTGTTTATCGTTTTTTTCTTATTAATTATATTTTTCGTGACAAGAATTTATGTTATTTGCTTATTTATTTTACTGAAAATATTGTACTTTGTAGTCTTATGTCCCGATATTGCTTATAGTACGAGTATGAGTACCTCAAACGTTGTATTCGGTTTGACAGATCTGCGACATTGCTAAAAATCCTATACAGTCATGTTCAATCGTTTTTAACTTAAAAATGGCTATTCTAGGTTTAAAAAAACATTGTATCAAAGTTATAGAGCATTGAATTCTGTATTTAGTAAACACCTATATTTTTTTTAGTTTGATCGAGGAAAAGTATAGAAATTCTGAGTTATAAAATATCTACCAACGTTCACAAGATGCGGGAAAGGCATCTATGAGCTTGAATACTACTAATCGCTGGACTATTTGATTCGGATATGGTTATCTACTTTAAAACGCTGCAAATTATTGCAGAATGGTTTATAATTTTAGAATACGTATATTTAAAAAATATCTGGTGTGTTTATTCATACGACTTTCCTTATAGTAAGTAAGCTAAGATGGGCAGAATACGTGGTCAGAATAGAGGTTGATATGATACAGAGGAGATGTTGGAAACTCATTTCTGTGGGAAAAGGAAAAAAGAAAGACAAAGAAACTGGTGCAAGTAGAGGATGGATCCAAGAAAGGATGAAGTGGAGAGCGATGCGATAAATCTGGGAGTCGGCGATTGGAAGATAGTGGAGCAGGACAGGAAGAAATGGAAAAGGATAACTCAGGAGGCCAAGAGTAACTAGCGGCGAGTTGTACGCCAATACGCTACATTTCTGCTAATACTAATCGGATTACAAAGATATATTTTTTTTTTATGGAATTTTATTACATTTCGATTAATCATATAAAAAAACCAAATCAAATTTGGACAGACGGATTTTTTAATCTTTTTTTTTTATTCGATATTTGGATTCTATGTATCTTGAAACGTAAAACCTCGAAATTTTGAAAGATAGTTTAGAAATAGGAATGAATGAATTGACGAAATAATCTGAGTTAACATTTATTGATATAACAAAGAAATGTTATTACATATCATTATTTATAATAGAGACCATTGAGGCCATTTGCAATACGAATTAACAAAAAATATACTTTTAAAGTGATTATAAATTTAAAACAAAATCGATAATTCTGTATGGAAACATGAAATTCACGAAAAATAATCTTTGTTTGAGGGGGTATCGTGATCCATATTTCATCCTAGTGAGAATCAAGTTTCGCAATTTGGGTATCCTCCTGTTACTAATCTTCAAATTAAAAAAAATAAAACTGTAAGTTCATCTAGCATTTCTAGGTTCATCAGATTCATCAGCGACGGCAGTCATTGACTGGAGCATTTGTACATGCCTGCCTCTTGTATGCAAAGATTTAGAAACACTTTAGCTCTGCTTTACGATAGCTTTAACCACATCCTTTCTCTCATTTACACGTGACAATTTTTATTATATCTTCTGGAGCTGACACTTGATCGTAAGCTATGAAAAGCAGACCATGCTTAGTTTGTGTCCTCCTCACCTCTCCCCCAATCAAGGGGAACTGTATCCTGCCTAAGATTCATCTGTATTTGGTTATATGTCCTGATGGAATGATGACGATCTTCAGCTTGAGTGGGGACTTTCCAGTTCTAGGTTTGTCTTACTTATTGTTTTGAAAAAATAGGCATATCGGGTTATGTTCGATGTTTCACTTTCTTTGCCACTATACAGGGTTAAGAGAAACTTCTCCCCAGCTGTGACATCATCTTTGAATATTTCCGCTGTGCCCAGCAAAATCTTATTTTTCTCGAAGAGCTCAAATATTTTATTTTCCCCTGCCTGGAGAATGCAGACATCGTATCGCAACTGCGGAAGGTATGAAAAAGTATACTTTTTGCAGTATTTGAAAGATTGAACTTTTAGGGAGCGTATAAGAAGTTTTCATCTGAACCCTTGCCAGGTTTCATTAGCACAATGCTGGACGATGTATTTTCCTTGGCACGCTTATATTTTAAAAACGGCTCGTCCGATTGGGCACAATGTTGCACTTTCAACTCTTTATTTGCACCTGTCACAGAAGAGAGACATATATGATGGTTATAAAAGATGGGCATAGCCTTATAGCCATGGAGAAGAATAGTACCCAGCTGCACCTCTTCCCGAGCAGGCTAATAGATAAACAAATAGTATATTAACAGGTGTTACTCTGAACAGATTTTAAATATTACATAGGGGAGAGCGAGGATGCATTGAACATTTATAAACAAAGTTCATTAACCACCTTTGATTTATACATAATAAAATCAAGAAGGTATATTTTATTAACTAAAACTCCTCACTTGGCCACGGCATGTTAATGGATATTCTTCACTTGCGCTAAATTTGTAACTATTAAAATATGCAGATACTAAAAGTGTCCGATTTATCTCCAATGGGTTGGAGCCAAGCATTGGACTTGAGATTGGATTACTTTGGACAAAACAACAAATGCGAAACAATATGAATAAAATCAATTATTTATAAGAATTTGAAAAAGTAAAGTAACATAAAAGTAAATCACAAATGAGATGAAAAAATAACAAATTATATTAAAAGAGCGAATAAAAAAAATAAATTTGTATGCTATTCTTATTACTGTAACCCCCTATCTATGAATAACGTCTACTGCGGAATATAACAATAACAAAATAATTTCTCCTGAATAGCAGTTACGGACTGCTTTCTAAATTCGAATAGGATTAATAAAAATAATAAACAGTTGAAAAGTGCAAACAAATGTTTGTAATATTTATAGATTCAATAATTATAGTTGCAAATTCCAAAATAAGTTCAATTGTTGATTAAATCTGAGGTATAACATAAGAAGATATACAATGGACATTCAAGGGAATATATTGTACACTCGTCCAAAGCAGCACCAACCATTGTACAATATAATCGCCAACCATCTTTTCAAACAAATCATAATACAGGGCCTTCAGGCAAAAGCCAAATCAAAACATAAATTATTCAACCTGCTGCCAATCTATGACACAACACGGCTTAATTATGTAAAATACATGCTTGCGTTTAAAATATAATTATGTCTTGTAAGATCAGTACCTAGTATTATAAAGAAATGCTACAAAAATATAAAACTCTACTTTTTCGGTTTGAAACAACGACTGACATGTCCTGGACCATTGGGTCTGCTTTAGTTTGGCAAACACTTACAGGAAAGTTCAAGTTTCTGCAGGCGGTAAATGCGAAAGTGCCCAATGTTACCCCATGTCCAATGCTCTCAACTACTAGTTAGTGGTTTATGAAGATATAGTTAACCAGTCAAGGCCTCGTCAGGGGTGAAAAACATTAGATCACATAAATGCAGATCAGTAAATCTCACGCCAAGACCTAACAAAATACCATCCAAACAGATATACACAGTACATCACTTCATATATTTATGTTATATTTGTTGACCTCTTTTGGAATGATTTAGGTACTATGCATCTCTATTTGGATCGTCTTTTTAAGCTAATTATGTGAAATGTGCCATTTCTGGTCAGCATTTATTCGATGTTCTGTTTTTCAATCCTGATGTGATGCCTAAATTAGCGAAAAGTTTCATTATTTACTGCTACTTGAGAGTCTCGAGGCTTTGTCCTGTAATCTTGCTAAAATATCCAAATTATAAGGTTTTCCTATATTTTGGAGTTCTTGCTCACATTTACTTAATCAATGGTTAAGTGGAGCATTTTGATAATTGCGATTAACTTAAAACCGATGCGACATAATATAGTCTTCTATTTATATTATGCAATATAATATATATATTATAGATAATATAGCTACAGAACCAATATTATTATTTTACTTACCTGGGATATTGGGAAGTTGCTCTTGTTTATTCACCCAATCGCGAAATTCTTTAATCTGCTCTTCTGTCACACCCCACACGCTCAAATCCATAATCAGGTTTTAATCTGAAAATAGAAGAAGATATGCGTCTATGATATTTTTCACCCGAATATACAATATTTTTTAAATGTCATAAAAGAGTTGAGCACGTCATCATAATAATTAATTATACAATAAACGGTTGTATATATTAAATTTTTTTAGTGAGCCTTCTTGTTATGCTAGAAGAACTTGCTCCAACATTATTATTCATTTCATTCATTTTCAGCTTTACTTTTTCGACTTTTTACTTTCAAATTTCCTTTTTAGCTGTTTTTCTCCAGTCGTGTCTACTATAGATCTTACGGTTCTACGTAACCGAACGGTGGTCTCTGAGTTCATGAGATCGAATGTGAAATGTCTTTAACGTAGGAAACCCCCATTTCGAGTGTTATCTTGATTGAAAGTAATGGAGTGGATCAGTTCTTGAAAGTCGCTAGCAGGTTTATCAAAATTAGTTATCCATAAATTGACAATGTTTGTGTATCATTGTAATACGGACCAAATTATTATTATCAGACTGTTAGTACAAAGTTAGTACGCAAGAAGCAGAACCTATGAATCTAGATAGGATAACCATAGACAGTAACACCAATGCTACACATCGGGACGCAGAGCCTTTGGTCTGCGCAGTCTATAAGCGGATATACTGTAAAACATTTCAACCAAATGAAAAAAAAAAGTTAGTTATTTAAGGTGAGTGTAATAATGCCCTGTTTAGAATATTTAGGAGTGGGTTTGTAAATTGTTGAGAGGTTAAATAGTACCTAGGAGGTTTAAATTTGAGTAAAGTTGATTATTTTTTCTGAAGAAGGGGAAAGAGGCGCGCAGAAATTAGGCTTGCATAGGGGCGCAATCATCCTTAGCTATGCCACAGGCCATAGGTCTAGAAAATATATACGAGTACAACAGTGTTCCTCGGGGACTACGATGAATGTCACTGGGAGTTGCAGGCATAAAAAACAGTTTGAACAGATTGGAAATTAAGTAATTAAATGTCCACAATTTCCAATGAGATGACTGATTCGGTTGTTAAGAAAAAGTAGAATAATGCTTTCTGGACTCTCTAGCGGAAAAAAACCCTAACACTGACATCAATGAAAAGACAACCGATGAAAGAAAGGTAATAGATATTATTTATTCTGTTTTCTAGGGTAGTAATAAAACTTAGACCCTCAATAAAGATAGAGAAAAAACTCCCATAAATGAGGGACTTCTAGAGGAGATTGGAAAGGACATTGAGAATAGAATGATTCAGAAATAATTCACGTAATTGGAATGTGTCAGAAATAGTCAAAAGAATGACTGCAAAAATAATAATTATGTAGGTTATCGAGGATCGTGCATTATGATGATTCTATCGAAAAAGTTATCGGATATTCAATTAAAGAGCATCACATTCTGCTAATTGAGTACTACGGCGTAATAATTCGAGTAACTGATGTGCTCGAAGATACATTTTGTTAAAAAATGAGACAGAGTACTATATTTGAGGGTTCAGAAGCCAATCAGCGTAAGTCATCGTTCTTCTGAAAATGACTTATATGTTGTAATTGCTTCCTTATTAATCAATCGTTCATATAAAAAAAACACTTAATTCACTATTAAAATTTTTTAACGTCAAGCAGCAGTACCTATCACTGAATAAATGAGCCGTATTGTTCAGAAGGCCAATCAGTGTAAGTCACAGAGAAGGGGTATGCCCTCATCCCAAGACGGCACCATTGCCTTAAACTGACGTGCCTTGTTAACGTTTAACCTGTGCTGCACTATTTTTTTTTTTAAATTCTTGTTAAAGTAAATAATAATTAAAAAATATATTAAGAATGATGACGGGGAGACCGTGGCAAGTATTCCAACTTTTCATGTTGTTGTTTTTTTTATTTTGAGCTAAACAGGATATCATTGTATTCTCCACACCTTCATCTACAAACTGGCATTATTATTTTTCAAAGAACTAAATATAGTTTTTGATGAAAAATGTTTAAGTTTACTTGGGTAAGCCATAGATTATGTTCTATGGGTTTAGCTTAGGAAAAATGTTCAGGGACGAATTTTCCAGCTATAATTTATATTGTGAGACATGAGTAATGAATCTTCCTTGTTGTTACTCAATGTGTATTGTTATTGTAATTCCTGCGAATTTAAAAACTCATTTAAAAAATGTTTGTCTTCAATTAACCGAAGAACCTTTCTATCCTCCTCAAAAACTAATGAAACCAACAATCCTGCAGACAATGACAACGACATTGATGAATACATACATTAAAATCGTCAGGAAGTTCAGTACTCAATTAGTTTTTATAAGCACAGTTCTTGTGTTTAATCAAAGTTATTTTTTAATCTAATGAAGAAACGTTCATACGTCAAGAAAGCATATTAACAAGGTATATGCTGATCCCCTCACCTCTCTGTTTTGCTAAGTTGTTCTTATGTTCATAGTTAGTATTCTGTTCATGCTTAAATGGATTTATATGCGTGCGCACAGGGAGAGTGCCATAAGGCAGAGTGCCTGGCTAATGTCTCAGATTTTTTTTTATGTTTTCCTTTGTAGACAATTAAATTATCTTTCAAATAAATAGATCTAGATTGTTCCGGAAAATATTTAGTGGTCAAGTTAGAAAACTTTAAACAAAGGTGAACCGGTTTCCAAAAGAATGTATACAGAATACTTTATAAAACCTGTGTATCAATACGCTATTCCTTTGCTAATACTGGTCTGATTTTGACAATTTTTTATTTGTTTTGTAGGTAATTTAATTATCATTTATTATATCAGGATTTGGGACTCAGCGGGCTCTGAAAAGCGTAGATGAAAACTGAACATCGAAAATTTTACCCGATTACAATACTTCCCTTACCTATTTACAGCGATAGAAAAGTAAAAAAAAATGTGGCTTAAAAATGAAGCTCAAAAACTTCAACTAATACTTTTTTGTAGACCAAGAGTGTTAAATTTTTGGTTTAATTTTAACTGAAAAATTGTTTAAAATACGTTTTAGACAACATATTCTTCAATTATTTTTCCAGAGGAGTAAAGAATATCCCCGGATCCTTCAATAGGACTACAATGATCCTCGGCTTTGCGGAAGATATCGATATAATCGGAAGAGCCTTTGAGTGCATGCTAGATGCATTCCTGGAGCTCCATAGGACTGCTGAAAGAATGCTCGTTTTTAACGAAGCCAAAAAGAAGTATCTGAGTAGAGCATCCCATAGAAGAGAACCCTACATATTTATCTGGCCGTATGCTTCTGAGTGAGTGGATAAATTTATCTATTTGGGATCTCAGGTCAATTCCTTGTTTATCCAGAAATTCAGCCAAGAATTGCCTCCGCTAACAAATGCCACTATGGACTATTTGGGCATTTCAAGAGTAGAATAGTATCTCGAGCTACAAAGATCCATCTATAAAAATAAGGCCGGTATTCACTTATTCTTTAGAATGTTGGACTATAACCAGGAAATGTCCCTGTTCAGGTCTGAGAGGTGGCTCTTGAGGAGAATTTTAAGAGCAATCTGTTCAAATGGACTATGGCGACAGCGGACTAATGCTGAGCTAATGGAGCGAAATGGAGATGCTGATATGGTAGCCTTTATTACAGTAAACCACCTCAGATGGGCTGGGCATGTCACTAGAATGACTGAAGATCAGGTCCCAAAGAAGATACTTCAAGATGAAATCCATGAAACTAGAAGAACTTTGTTTTTGAAACTAGATATTGAAAATTAAACAGTTCAAAAAAGCAGAAAATGTTATCAAGTAAATTTAAAAAAAAAATCATAAAAGGTAAATCAACATTAAAAACCGTAAGTTTCACACAGGATTGAAGATTACAACTCTCAAGAGTTCGTACTTATCTAAATAATGTGAAAACGCTCTGAAGGCTGTAAAAAAAATTCTAGGTTATGATACTCAAACGCTTTTTATATCTTTTGTTGGCCAAAACATATCTGACAGGAGAAATATTTTTTAAATCCAAGTAAGTAAACAGACTTCATGTTCGAAGTATAATAGTATAATTTCGTAACATATATTATCAGATCGGAAGTTGGTATTTAAGAAATTTACTGATTAAAATCAACCTAAAACGTTTTGGAGAGTTTCATAATTCCAAAGTACTACAAGAATAGACTAGGTATATCTAAAATATACACCCCTACATTAAGAATCCTAAAAAACATTTTGAAACTGAAATTAAAAAAAAATATATAATATATATATATATATATATATATATATATATATATATATATATATATATAATATGACAGATTATTATCAACCTGTATTTTAAAAAAAAATCATTAGAAATAATTATTCATCTAAAGACCTGTAAGTGCCCAAAAATAATCCGAAGAAGTAATTTCACAAAATTTCGTTCAATGATGTTAATAATAGCAAAATTGATGTTAGGCTAATTTTGGACATTCTTAAAGAAGATTTAATTCTTGTAAGGTAAAGATTTTGTCACAAATTAAACAGAGAGAAGATGACGTAGTAGTGAATTATCGCTAATTACCGGAGCACATGAGTCAGCTACAGACTATTATTGTAGAACTTGACATTGTAAAACTCTCCAAGAAGGTTCAGAATGATGTTACATAATAAGTTTTCTTTTTGCAAACCGATTCTATTACTGTATATATTACTGTCGAAAAGGAAATGTTATGTAACGTATACATTAGATTAAACTTCAGACCAGTGGAATGAATTAAATCTCGAGCAATGTTTACTATATATAATATATTAAGTTTTTGAGGAAGCTTTTTTATTATTTTTGGTTTGTCTTTCTGGTCAGTTTTCTAATTGGTCAGCTTTCTCGAGTCAGAAGCGGCGCTGGATCCAATCCGGCCTGGGCGGATTAAAGTTTATTTCGTGAAGAACCCAAGATATGAATCTCGACTTTTCCAATGTCCAATGTGTTCATGGAGACTTTGAATACAAATTTAACAAATAAACTCGTTCATGATCTGAACCACGTTCTATTCTCACGTTATGCAAACGTAATTCAAGAAGAAATAAAGGCAGCTAATATTTTTTACTTCTTAGTTAAGCAATTACTTAGTTCATGCCTACTTTCCGAAAATTTGAAAGTTATAATTTACTAAACTGTAATAGAGTTATATTTTGCCATGTCAGATATTCTAATCCTCACTTTAAAAAATTATATGTTGTATGTTGACCTTATATATATGTTATATAACGATTGTGAGGAAGAATATAAGAGTCAACAAAAAAATGTATTCCAATAGAGTAAGGACCTTGAAGGTGGGGAGCCTCGAACTGTTAGCGATGAATTAATAAGAAATATACAATAAAGGAAGAATATTTCACAAGTTATTTATTTTGTATTTTTGGTCAACTGTATCAAAAAAAAAGGATTTTTAGTAAAAAGGATTTGCACTGTTGTCGTTGTCTCCTATTTCTGAGGATCTCTTGCTATCCTAAACTACAGAATCGATTTCCTTGAAATTTAATAGTTCTGAGCTGTTACATGAGAATACTAGGGAGCACAAAGGGTTTCGAGAAAGAACAGATGGTGGCGAACGGATGAAAAAATGAAAAAGTTTCGGATGAATATGAAAACTACGGGTGAATTCAGTCACAATAATAACGATTTTGAAGCAAGGTAAAAGCAGGTAATTATAGTTCCAATAAAAATTTAAACACAGGAATCCGTCATCTGATAATTTTTTACTTTGGCTATGCTCTCTTCCTCTAGATCTGTACGAGGAACAGATTTTTTTTTTAAATCAATAATATCCAAGATTCAAAGCATTAATGGAATCTGAATCATACAAGTAATGTTCATATTTTTAACAACAATATTTTTATAATTTAGTTTAATCACAATCGGATTTTATTTTTAATTTATTATAAAAAAAAAATAAAGTAGTACGTAATTCAACTATATATATATATATATATATATATATATATATATATATATATATATATATATATATATATATATATAATTTCATTATCAATTTTAATTTAATATAATTATCTCGTCTAAATCAAAAATAAATTATTCATTTCTAAGAATCGGACTGAATTGGACTCAGTTGGATCACATCATTTGAAAATATTTATAAATTAGTTTCAGAATTGTTATATATTATGAAAAGTTCTATCCGAAGAAGGAAGAGTCAACTGCGACTCCAACCCTGAATAGCATAACCTCCACCAGATAAATAAATTGGCATAATTGCATGCGGCGATTGAAACAGGCAAGTAAATTTTTAGCGGTGGATCAAAGTCACTAGAAAGTTAATCAGCGCTAAATCGACTGATAATCGTCCAAATGGTCGATATGTAAACAGGAGGATTGTGCTGCCTCATATTAGAGATTTCGGTTATGACGTAACTCAGTGTTACTGCTGGTATAAAACAATGTTTCCTAATCATATTATATATTTTTTATTTATATATATATATATATATATATATATATATATATATATATATATATATATATATATATATATATAAAATAAATAGCATTTCCTTGTCAAATTAATCCAAGTGGAATTCTTATCGATTAATTTTAACTTTTCAGGTATCAATTAATATTAATATTATAATATTAAATAATAATAAATATATATATATATATATATTATAATAAAATAAATTAAATTCTGTAAACATGATTTATATTATTTATAAAAATCAATAAAGGTTGAATTTATATATTTGTATATATTATTTTTAACATTTCCTAGTCAAATTCAACCATTTCCATTTCAAATTAAACCTTTGTATTTAAATTCAACCTTTTTTGCTTTTAATAAATTAATATTAATCATTTTTACATAATGCTATTGTTTACGATTATTTTAATTACCTATTGTGTTTTTACTTCCTTGTACGAAGTAAAGGAAGTATTGTAATCGCGAAAATTTTTGGTTCTCAGATTTCAATGGAAATATCCACTTTGACCATCCCTGAATCCATTTTGACTCTTTTGTCATGGCGTTCGCACGGCCATTCGTATCTCACATAACTCAAAAACGGATAGCCGTAAATATTTAAAATTTTGTAGTTGGGATTGTTGTAATATCAAGTTGTTAGCCTCTCTTTTTGGTTACTGCATCATCACCGGAAGTGGTACTTTACTTGAAGGTTATAATGAACTTCCATCAAAAATTATATTAAAATATAATGCAAAACATCTCAAATTTGATATATAAGACATTTGTATCAACATAATAATAGGTAGATTTTGTTTAAAATTATATGGCCCAATGTAATACTTTGCTTAAAGATCATATGATACTTTCATCGAAATCTTATTACAATATAATGCAGAACATATCAAATTTAGTTTATGAGACTTTCGTATCAACGTAAATAGTATATTAGATTTTGGTTAAAATTAGCTAGCCGGAAGTGGCACTTTACTTGAAGGTTATAATAAACTTTCATCAAAAATCACATTAAGATATAATAAAAAACATCTCAGATTTGCTATATAAGATATTTATGTCAATATAAATAACATTATAGATGTTGGTTAAAATTGGCTTGTCGGATGTCGTACTTTACCTAAAACTGTTATGTTTTTTTCTACTTTCCGCCTTTTTTTTGAACCACCGAATTATAGTTCAACAGGCATACATGGGAGTCATGTGGTGTCACATCACGTATCGATTAATTTTAACTTTTCGGATATCCTCATAATTGTGGTCCATTCTTGGATTATCGAGGCATTATGAAAGCACTATCTATTTTAAGATCTCGCACGATTTCAAGTATCGATTTATTTAAACTTTAATGTCATTCTCGATAGTGAGGTGCATTATTGGTTTACCAGTGGCCGTCTTTATGAAAATACTATCGACTTTATTATTGCCTGCTTTCGTATTATTTATTTTAGCTTTTTGGATCTTTTCGATGTTGGGAACGGTTTTTAGATATATTTCGAACAGGGATCATTTTTCACATTTTTAAGGACGCATATTCATAATCGATAATGCAAATTATATTTTTTATCGTGCACGGGCATTTTCATTTACTGTTATCACTTTATTCAAATATCGATACGTGAGCTCACGGTGTCAAAATAAATAGTATTTCCATAATAAGGGCCCCCGATAATCCAATAATAGACACAATATTGAGGATATCCGAGAGGTTAAAATAAATCGAAACGTGAGCGCACGATTTGAAAATCGATAGTATTTTTGTAATAGGGACCTCCGATAACTCCGTAATGGACCTCAATATCGAAGATATCCGAGAAGTTTGAATAAATCGAAACGTGAGCGCGCGAATTGAAAATCAATTGTGTTTTTGTAAAAGGGACATCCGATAATCTATTATTGGATCTCAATTTAAAGAATATCCGAGAAGTTAAAATAAATCGATACATGAGATCGCGAATTCAAAATCGATAGAATTTTTGTAATAGGTGCCACCGATAACCAAGTAATGGTCCTCAATATCGAGAGTATACGAGAAGTTAAAATGAATAGATAAAAATACCACAAGAAAACAAGCCACGTTGTTTAAAAAACACAATAGATAATTTAAGTAATCCTTTAAACATATAACAAATAACATAATTATGTAAACATGATTTATATTAAATTATTAAACTCAAAAAAGGTTGTGTTTTTCTAGGAAACGAATATGACTAGGTAATGCTATTAATTATCTAATAATTATAATTATTTAATTAATTATAATTATTAAATTATTCGTAAAATACAGATTTGCTCTGTATTTCGATAATAATATCTTCAATTCAATTTACACGCTCTACAAACGCTCTATGAGGACTAACTGGCTAGAGATGCACGCTGCTACACAAGGCAGTAAACAATACTTTCTGATCCAGGACAGGTGCATTTATATCAATTTTATAATTGAAAACGCTGCACGCCAGTCCCCGCTACTGTTTATGTTTATATTATTATAATATGTTTATAAAATAATATTAATTAAAGTATATAATTAAAGACCGGATTTGTATACAAATGCTTATTTTTTCTGATACGTTTTTTAACCAAAATGATCGGATATCTTTACAAATAAATATATTTGGCGTGGATATGTTAAATTTTATTGTGCATATTTTCTCATATTTGATGGGTTATTGCATATTTTTGGATATTTAACCAACAAAAAAATTTAAATTATTGAAAGGAGGAGCAATTCTGATTTTCCAAATTGTTTATTTTGTGCTCACTTGTATCCAAATCCTGTTATAATAAATAAGACAAAAATAAAATCAACATAATTCACAATAGTAAAATTAAATAATAATGATAATTGGTTATAATAGAGAGATCAATTTTAATATATTAATTAGTAGATTTCAGACCTAATATATTGAATGTTGATATCTGTTTGACTATATAAGTTGATTTTCTTAAGATTATATAGTTAAACAAAATTAGTTTAAAGCAAAATATACTAGTATGAGCTGATGACTACTATTGAAACCATGTGGCAAAATAATATCCAATGAATAACTATATACAAGCTAAATGGTAAATTATTTATTAATGAGATGTATATTGTATCTGTATATGATTGTAGTATATAGATATTATTGTATCTTAGTTTATAGGTATATTATGTGATAGTGTGACGGTGTTTGTTGTCGATATAATATGTTATTGTTTCATTATTTAATTTTAGGAAAGTATCCTGGTTTTTGGACATGTGAAATGAACACAAAATAAACAGTTTGGAAAGTCAGAATTGCTCCTTTTTTTATTAATTATTTGGACTTCCTAAAATATTTGAATAAAAAAAAAATTAAATTATTTTTCTTCTAATTAAAATAGAAAATATATAAATAAAGTATTTTCTGATACACGTTCAATGCGGGATGAATGGTTTGCTTTTTTAATTATTATAGAATGTATCAATATTTAGATGGATGAACACCACAATGAATAAAAATAATCTACGATCGTAACAGTAAAAACAAAAGCAAACAAACAACAATTTAAAGTTTGTATCGTTGTGATCACAACCGAATTATACGTATGCTTGTAGTTTAAAATAATTTTAAGTATATTGTTTGCATTTCAAACCAACAAAAATTAAAAGATCAAATATGTATAGTTAGGAATTCATAGAAAATAAAGATTAGCATCGTAATTTTAATAACTTTTCTAGAACCCTTACTTCCGAGTACTTTTATTTTACAAAGTAAAAACCATCATCTGGCCCATTTCCTTAGGATTTTTTTCTATTCTGTCAGTCAGTGTGATGTTTCCGTTGAGCGTAATTGAATAAATTAGCTAGTTTTAATTTTCATATATAAACCAAAATGCCCAAAGCAAGAGCACCAATTAGTTCCAGGTTAAACAGTTAGAACCCTTTGAATTCAACGGGAAGAGTTCTTCCCTCGAAAAAATATTTTTTGCAATATGTGAAATGAAAATGTGCGCCGTGAAAGAAATTTTTAAATCGACCAGGACGTAAAGACAGTAAAGACGTAAAGACTTATATGAACTATTCTTGGAATTTTATACTCTAATTTGAGTTCTGAATGCAACAATAGTTTGTTATATATAGTTTATGTACGTATAACTTCAATAAATATAGATAGTAAATAATAATAAATATATAAGTAAATATGTATAGAGGAAGTGATGAACAGAGAGGAGTGGAGGAACAGACTGAGGGAGGAATTTGACTTCGATGTGCGAAGAAAATCCCTAGGAAGAAGAAGAAATATATAAATTCAAGCTTTTTTGATTTTTATAAAATAATATTAATCATGTTAACATAATTCAATTTAATTTATTATAATTTAATATTACTATATAAATTATAATTTAAGACCGGATTCATATGCAGCAAAAAAGATTAAAATATGCAATAAAAAGTCTTCAAATATGCAGTAAAGCCTGCAATAATATGCAGTGAAACCTGAAGGATTACGCAAGATATATCTCAGATACGTGCAAAAAATCATTAAAAGGTCTAAATTGCTTTTTTTAAACAATTATAATTGTATTATAGCTAAATAATCCATTAAAATTAAAATAATTGTAAAATACATTTTTTTTACCTTCTTCCTTTTTTGCAAATGGAGATTTTATAAGATTAAATAAGGAAATACCAGATGCAACAAATGCAAAATAAATAATGTATTTCATTTGTGGAATCAATGGGTTTAATTAAATCAGTAATGAAATAAATCTAAATTTTAAAATCGATACGTGAGCTCGCGATTTCAAAATCGATAGTTTTTCATAATAAGGGACTACGATGACCCAATAATAGACTTAATATTGAGGATATCCGAGTTTAAAATAGATCAATACTTGAATGAGCGATCCTAAAATCAATAGAATATTATCGATAAAACCGATAATACAGTAGCGGATCTCAATATAGAAGATATCCGAGAAGTTAAAATGAATCGTAAAATAAAGTAAAAATGAATATTAGAAGTAAAAATGAATATTAATATTAATTGTAATATTTATATATTTAGCATTTCCTAGTTACGTAAATTCAATCAATTCCATTTCTAATTAAATCTTAGCATTTAAATTCAACCTTTTTTGATTTTAATAAATTAATATGAATCATGTTTACATAATGAGGTTGTTTGCGATTATTTTAATTACCTATTGTGTTTTTTAAAAAAGGGGCTTCGTTCAAATGGTATTCGTATAGATTAATTTTAACTTTTTGGATATCCTCAAAATTGAGTTCCATTCTTGGGTTATGGAGGGCTCTTTATTAGAAAATAATGTCGATTTTGAGATCGCGCAATTATCTATTTAATTATCTACGCGCAAGTATCGATTTATTTTAACTTTTTGGATATCCTCGCTGTTTAGGCCAATTATTGGATTACCGGGGGCTCTTTTTATAAAAATACAATCGATTTAAAGATCACGTACTTAAGTATCGATATATTTTAATTTTTCGAATATCCCCGATATTGGGGTCAATTTTTAGATAATCGGAGGTGCAGTTTCATCGAATTGCATAAAATGAACGAGCAAAAATTTTTGAAGATTATGAATTTGCTTTAAATTTAATTTATTATTGCTTTTATAGTATTATTTGCAACATGGATCAGTTTCCACATTTTTAAGGACGCTAATTCATAATCGATAATGCAAAATATATTTTTTTATCGCGCGTGGGCATTTTTCTTTAGTGTTATCGCTTAATTTTTATATGCATAATATTAATATGGCAAAAAAGAATTTTCAAACCAAGAGCTTATTACACAGACCAACAAACAATTTTTTTTGAAAACTTTTTTAACTTTAATAGTTGATCTATATAGTTTTTTATGTGCTGAATCTAAATCTGGCCTTAGTTTTTTTTTAACACCCATAGTTTTCCAGCAATATACTTTGTATTATATAGTATAAACCCCTATCTAAACCCCTATGCGGTATACGGGGGAATAAATGAAACACTATGTTACCTCATAAGCATGGTTTGTATTTACAGTGGCTACTTAAAACAGTGATATAATGTGCTAATACAGGTTTCACTTGTCAACTGGAATTGGTCTATACTTTCTTTCTCTTTTTTCTTTGAAGCTTCTTTTGTAGCTTTTTTTACGATGAGTCGCTTGTTGAACTACGAAAACACTTTTGTACCGAAAACACCTTATTCCTATAGTTATTAGGGTGCTGAATACAAATATGATATTAAAAAAACTATCACCCACAATTTCTTCACATTTTATAATTAAATTTATTAAATTAAGCGATTTTTAAAGAATTGAACAGCTTTAATAGTTAAAATTGTGGGTAATACAGCTTTTTTAATATCATATTTGGATTCAGAACCCTAAAAACTATAGGAATAAGGTATTTTCAGGAAACAAATTTTTTCATCGTTGGCCTGTGTTATTTATAAATAAATAATAATGAAACTAGATATCGAAGATATTGTAAAAGTTAAGATAAATCGAAAAATGAGCGCGCGATCATAAAATTGATAGAATTTTCATAATAAGGATTCCCCATAATCTAATAATAGACCTTAATATCGTGGATATTCAAAAGGTTAAAATAAATCGATACCTGTTCGCGCGAATTCAAAGTCGACAGTATTTTCAGAACAAGGGCCCCCGATAACCAAATAATAGACACAATATTGAGGATATCTGAGAGGTTAAAATAAATCGATACGTGAGCGCGCGATTTCAAAACCGATATCAAGATGTAAAATGAATATTTCGATTTAATAATTTAATAGCATACACCATTAGCGATATATTAAAATTTGGTATAGAATTTAATAAACTGTTAGCTACCTACTAAATTTTATTTATTATTGTGAGAAGTGAACCGGATCAGGGTGATGGCCACAAATTATTTATTAACTCTATCTTTACTTCCTTACGGCTTAATTTCTGTTTATGCGAAAAAAATTGAAAACGGTAAGAGGAGCCCCGATATTTACTATAATTAATTATAAATTGCATGATTTTTAAGTTAAGCGCAAATAAAATATTCTTTTCATCATAACTTTTTTTCCAGCATTTCTTCGGTGATATACTACATACATGAAAAGTTAAAGGGCTGCAAGGAGAAGATATTAGGCAAGTTTCATCAAAATCGTTTGAGCCGTTTACGATAAAATTGTAAAATCCAAGATATAATTGCCACTTCCTGTTAATCCAATGCACTGTATCTTTGCTAATACCGGTCCGATTTTGATAACTATTTTTTTTTTGTTTTTTAGATAATTTAATAACCTTTCATACAATTCCATACATAATTTACTATAAATTGCATGATTTTTAAGTTAAGCGCAAATAAAATATTCTTTTCATCATTACTTTTTCCGGCATTTCTTCGGTGATATACTACATACATGAAAAGTTAAAGGGCTGTAAGGAGAAGACATTAGGCAATTTTCATCACAATCGTTAGAGCCGTTTTCAAGAAAATTGTAAACAATTGTAATATCCATGGTATAATTACCATTTCCGGTTAGTCCGGTGCGCTCTATCTTTGGTATTATTGGTCCGATTTTGATAATTCTTTTTTTTTTTTTAAGACGATTTAATTACCTTTCATACCAGTCTATAGATAATTTACCATAAATTGCACGCTTTTGAAGTTATGCGTAAATAAAATATTCTTTTCATCATAACTTTTTTCCTCGCATTTCCTCGGTGATGTACCACATACATGAAAAGTTAAAGGTCTTTATGAGGAATAATTAAGGCAAGTTTCATCAAAATCGTTAGAGCCGTTTTCGAGAAAATTGTAAAAAGGTGTAAAATCGATTATATAAAGTGGCACTTCCGATTATTCGATTTTGACGAAAATGTTGCTGTAACATCACGTGCATATACCAACTTTAAATACGTAATTTCAGTATCGTCCAACTTTTCGTTTTTGAGTTAGACTGTTCACATACACACAAACACAGACACATAGACCATTTAGACTTAGTCATTTGGACTCAGGGGACCTTAAAACCTGTATTTCCGTCGAATCTCGAATTCGAAAATTTCCACGATCTCAATACTTCCCCTTACTAAATACTTCGTAAATAGGTAAGGGAAAGTAAAAAACAAGCCTTTTTCGTTCTATTTCTGTCACCAAACGAACTTGACCATTGCACTTTTGCGCCAGATTCTGGTAGCACGTATGGTCGCTTTGATGAGGCCCATCATCAGGATTTCTAGAGTGCAAAGTGTGGAGTAGAAGCATTTATTTTTTGAAATTGTATATGTGGGAGCAAACGTATAAAAACAAAAATGCTAGCTCGGGTGACCTCGGGAGAACCATTGACGGACAAAAAATTTCAAAATTTGTGGACCTTTTACTTTCCCTTACCTATATATGAAGTATATAGTAAGGGGAAGTATTGCGATCGTGAAAATTTTCGAATTCGAGTTTTCGACGGAAATACATGTTTTAAGATTCCCTGAGTCCAAATAACCAAGTCTCGCAAAATGGTCTGTGTGTCTGTGTGTATGTGATCAGTCTAGCTCAAAAACGGAAAGCTGTGCGATACTGAAATTACATTTTTAAGGTTGGCATATGCATGTGATGTTACAGCCATATTTTCGTAAAAATCGACTAACCGGAAGTGCCACTTTATATAATCGATTTTACACATTTTTACAATTTTCTCGAAAACGGCTCTAACGATTTTGATTAAACTTGCCTAAATTATTCTTCATAAAGACCTTTAACTTTTCATATATATGGTACATCACCGAGGAATTGAAAGGAAAAAAGTTATGATGAAAAGAATATTTTATTTACGCATAACTTCAAAAGCGTGCAATTTATGGTAAATCATCTATGCACTTGTATGAAAGATAATTAAATTATCTAAAAAACAATAAAAGAATCATCAAAATCGGACCAGTATTAGCAAAGATACAGCGCATCGGACTAACCGGAAATAGCTATTATATCATGGATTTTACACTTTTTTACAATTTTCTCGAAAACGGCTCTAACGATTTTGATGAAACTTGGCTAAATTATTCTTCATAAAGGTCTTTAACTTTTCATTTATGAAGTAAATCACCGAGGAATTGCAGGAGAAAAAGTTATGATGAAAAGAATATTTTATTTGCGCATAGCTTAAAATGTATGCATTTTACGGTAAAATATGTAAAAAATTGTATGGAATGTAATTAAATTATCTAAAAAACAATAAAAGAATCATCAAAATAGGACTAGTATTAGCAAAGATGTAGCGCATCGGACTAACCGGAAATACCTATTACATCATGGATTTTACACTTTTTTACAATTTTCCCGAAAACGGCTCTAACGATTTTGATGAAACTTGGCTAAATTATTCTTCATAAAGGCCTTTAACTTTTCATTTATATAGCAAATCACCGAGGAATTGCAGGGAAAAAAGTTATGATGAAAAGAATATTTTATTTGCGCATGGCTTAAAAAGTATGCAATTTATAGTAAATTATGTACAGAATTGTATGAAAGGTTATTAAAGTATCTAAAAAAAAAACCCATCAATATCGGACAAGTATTAGCAAAGATACAGCGTATTTTATGAGGAGCATAAAATAGATGGATAACCGAGCGCATCCGAAAGGAGATTGATGCGACCGAACCTCCTCTCACCAATCCGCCAATCTGTTGTAAACAATACGCTCTGTAACAAAGTAATTTAAGAATACAAAAATCGAAGTTAACTTAATAATTTCTACTTTCACATTATTTAATGGAAAGAAAAGGTTTCCATGGAAACTAAACCAGAAACTTTTAAAATATATTTGCAATTTGACAAAGTTAAAATATATAGGTAGTGTACAGAATTGCTGTACTAAAATTGTTTTAAAAACTCTTTTCTTGTACTTAAGTGGAAGAAGAAGTGAATGCTGCTGAGTTTATTTCAGGTATTGTTTATGTGAACTCTTTAAAATTATATTAAAAAGATAATTATTATAGGGCGGTAAGGGAAAGTTGTGTGATGCGCGCACCGCACCAGATTTTTTTGTTTATTTTTAATATCACCATAAATTCATTATGTATGTGATACATACATACAGTTTTAACATTTATAACGAGTTAATAATGATATTACATTCAGAAATACTAATTTGAATAGTGCATGATATATTCAGATTCTAGTCCACATTCTCTAAAATTGTCTGTGGCGGCAAGGCAGTGATAATGATCAGCGTCAGGGAGGTTATTGATGTAAAATAGGTTTGCCAATATATATAAAATTAATCATTTCATTTTCCGTTTTTTTCCGCTAAATATTATTAATTACCTAATTTTCTTATCTCGAATTTCTATAGCCAAATTATCTTGCATGTTTAGTGGCTAACCTATTAATTACCTCACTGATAAGAAGAAAGTGAATAGAGTTCTCCTTGTGTGTATTGTTGTCCGATAATTTTTTGCTCTTCTATAGTACTCTTATGTACCATTTGTTTTGAAAATAAAAATACTGATTTCAATTATTGTCATTTATTTGGTGTACACCGTACCCCGACCACCAAAGTGGTGACCTCGACGTGATTGGTGAGTACGATTATTATCATATATTCTTTTTTTACTTTAAGGACTACAAGTGAAGATGCCCCTTAGCAATAAATTCGATTTATTGGATGGAGCCGATGAGGGCAAAGAGACGGGGCTTGCTCCCTCCCCTCTCCCCCCGCAGGTGATCGAAGCTGCTTCGACGGCCACAGTTGTGGCCCGAATGCCCACATTTCGTAAGAGTGACCCGGAGATGTTTTTCTTACAGTGCGAAATGGTTTCCGAACTGTACCGGGTCACTAATTCGCTTACAAGATTTAGATATGTGGCCACGCAACTGGACAGAGAGCCGCTCAGAGATGTTATAGAATTGATCAGGCAACCTCCGGCGGAAAACCCCTACGAATCACTCAAGGCCAGGCTGATGGGAAGGTTCGGTGATTCTGAACATACTCGAATCAAGAAACTCCTCGAGGACCGCCGCCCGTCGCACTTCTTGAGAGAACTGCAGTCGTTGGGGGGAACCACACTGCCTGGAGACCTATTAAAGTCAATCTGGCTAAGGGGAGTGCCAGATGGGATGCAGGCAGCGCTAGCAGCTGCGGAGCCGGCCGACATGGTCAAACTCAGCACCATTGCTGACCGCATCGCCGAGATTCAGGGGTACCGAACCGGCAAAGTAGCTGCCATGCGACCCTCCACCTCCAGCGACAGAGAAGATAGGCTTCTAGCGGCCCTGGAGAGATTAAGTGATCGCGTCGCAGCTCTAGAAACCCGAGGAAGGTATGAAGAGAGGAACCGGCCACGAAGCCGTGGCAGAAGTAAGGGTCGCCGCCTGTGTAACTACCACAAGAGGTTTGGGAGTAAAGCGGCGAACTGCCGCCAGCCGTGCGATTGGAAGCCCTCGGGAAACTAGTCGAAGCGAGAGACGAGGCGGACTATGTCGCTCAGGTAATTAACCGCCAACTCTTCGTCACGGACAAGAAGTCCGGGCACATATACTTGGTGGATACAGGAGCCACCCTATCTGTGTTCCCGGTGAAAGACGCCGACGAGGAGAATGAGTGAGGAGTTCACGTTGTATGCGGCGAACGGCACTCCTATTCCGACCTACGGTAGCCCATTGCTGAACGTGGGCTTGGGGCTGCGGAGGAGCCTTCCCTGGCGTTTTGTCGTGGCAAAGGTGAGCACCCCATTATTGGCGCGGATCTGCTATATCGCCATAACATCTTAGTAGACCTCGCCGGATGCCAGTTGTTAGATGGCATCAATGGGCTCACGACGTGGGGCAAGCTGGCAACCGTACCAGTCCCCACTGTATACTCCGTCCCAGCAGCTGAATGGTTCACAGAGCTCCTGCGCAAGTACCCCAGCGTCACGAACCCGACCACGTTCACGAAGCAGCCCAAGTACGACGTGCGACACCACATAGAGACACGGGGAGCTCCAGTCGCAGCGAGAGCTCGGCGTCTGCCACCGGAAAGGTACATCGCCGCCAAGAAGGAATTTGTCCAGACGATGGAGAAAGGGATTTGCAGACCTTCAAACAGCCCTTGAGCCAGCCCTCTTCACATCGTGCAGAAGAAGGACGGCGGAATCAGACCCTGCGGGGATTATCGACAGCTAAACGCTAAGGCAATTCACGACAGGTATGCAGTTCCGAACTTGGCGGATTTCAACATCAATATGCACGGTAAGAAGATGTTCAGCAAGCTGGACCTCAACCGTGCATATTATCAAATTCCGGTGGCGGAGGAGGACATACCGACGACAGCAGTCATAAATCCCTTTGGTCTGTTCGAATTTCTCCGGATGTGCTTTGGTCTCAGGAACGCCTCTCAGACCTTTCAGCGTTTTCTCGACAGAGTTCTTCAAGGTCTGGAGTGGTGGGAAGACACTTCGTCATCTGGACTGACCACGAGGCTCTGGAGTTTGCATTTTCGCAGAAACCGGACACCGCGACGCCCTTGCGGATTCGGTTGGTTAACTTCATTAGCCAGTTCACCACCGATATCCACCATGTAGCCGGGAATGACAACACGGTCGCCGACGCGCTGTCGACAATGGAGGATATTGACTGCACAGAAGACTTTGCTCGTCTAGCTGAGGAACAAGCGAATGATTCGTCGATCCAGAAGATGCAGAAGAACACTCGTCTCCAACTTCGCTGGATTACACCTCCTGGAACCTCAGCAGCGGTCCTCTGCGAGACCTCCACTTCTCATGCGCGACCTTACGTTCCTGAATCCATGCGTCAGAACATCTTCAAGCGGCTATATGGGCTCAGTCACCCCGGCATACGAACATCGAGACGCTTGGTAGCCCAAAGATTTTTTTGGCCGAGCATAAATGTGGACATCTCGAGGTGGGCTCGTTGTTGCATACCCTGCCAGCGCTCCAAAGTGGCTCGGCCTACGGTCACCCCTCCGGTTGGTTTCGAGCCGAGCGGGCGGTTTGAGCACATCGACGTGGATATTGTAGGACCTTTGGCGCCCTCTCATGGACAGCGATACTGCCTAACGTTGATTGACAGATAAACCCGTTGGCCCGAAGCATGCCCATTGGAGGATATCACCAGTATTGCGGTAGCCGAAGCAATTGTGGGCACGTGGATCTCTCGATATGGTACGTCGGCAAGGATTACCACCGACCAGGGACGCCAGTTCGAGTCAGACCTTTTCACTAATCTCACTAGTGTCCTTGGTCGCACGACGGCGTACCATCCGCAGTCCAACGGGTGCATCGAGCGGTGGCATAGGTCCCTTAAGGCATCCCTCGTGGAAGTACTCAACAATGCTGGCTGGACGACTGTGCTGCCAACAGTTCTCTTGGGTCTCAGGTCGGCCGTTAGAGAGGAAATCGGGGCCAGCGCTGCTGAAATGAAGACGTCCTGAAGACACCGAGTCGACGATGAAGTCTCTTCGCTTTGTTTTTTGTGGACATTTTTGCAAAATGGCAGATTTGCACGTATAATACTACTAAGTAGCTATTTCGAATTTAAAAAAATTTTGCAGACAAAACTTGCAGGAAATTTAATGTTCTTTAAAAAAGTAATAACACGTTTTCACGTTAGATGCGTTGAAAGCGAGTTTCTGAGGAATAACTGAAAAAAGTGCTTTTTCTTCGAGTTTTTTCTAGATGGCGGAAAAAGCACAATAAGGAGGAGGTCGAATACTTAGATTTTTCACGTGAGGGGCAATACCTACAACGTATCTGAAAACCAAAATTACTCCACTTTTTGCAATCCAAAATGATCTCTCTACTACGCTAATATGTCAATTCCGGATATCGGGAGATTGCCAGTTTCGAAAGATTTACTTGACCGAATTTAATAGTTTGGTACTTAGTAGACGCAATTTGATGTTTTAAAACTGTTATTTAATGAGTTTTCTCATAGAGAATTCACTTCCAAGCTACAGACTCGTGTGTAGTACTTTGTCTCAGTTTTTGACTGAGTTGAACAAAATCGCCGTTGTACGACCGTTATTTTCGGCCATATTTAATGTTCTTATTAATTTTCCGATTGAATAATGTACCGTTCAGGATTTAAAGGCAAAAAAAGTATTAGCATTTTTGTTTACATGTTTAAACCCATAAATAAAATTTTTAAAAATAAAAGCTTCTACCCCACCTTTTGTATTGTAGACCTCTGGTTTGCTCCTCTACCGACTAGCCTACTACTACGATGTTACAAAAGTCCTTGTACATTAGTATAGCTTTATTTCAGATTAAATATTTTAAACATTATTGAATACTACTCTTCAAAGTAAAGTCCATTGTTTTCAACTACTTTCACCCATCGTTATGCCAGTAATTGGATTTGATGGCGGAACCACTCCTTTGGTTTTGAGGGAAAGAACTCTATGTATTCAATTTTTACGTCCACGTAATTATCAAAGATCAGATCTTTTAAAAATGAGCCATTGATCTAAACAAACCATAATATGATGGTGCAATATCTGGGCTATAAGCAGGCTGAGGTAAAACGTTTACTCCTTGAAGTTCAGATAATTTTCCTTTGGTCAAACGAGAACGATGTGCAGGAATATTGTCATGTTGTAAAATAGCCTGGTTCCTGTTGACCAAAGTAGGGCACTTTGCACTCAAAACTGCATAAACTCTGTCTAGCTGTTGACAGTAAAGGTTTGAGTCTACTATCCGACCATCAGGAACAAGCTCAAAATGTAACACCTTCGAAGTTCCACCAAACATAAAGCATCACTTTTTTCCCAAACCGATCTTGGCGAACCTTCACCTGGCCGTACCCTTCTTCTTCATCTTTCTCCTTTGTGCCTCTCAGTGTGGAGGTGCACCAGTCCAAGTCAGCCAGGCACTACGATCCTGAGCCAGCGCTCTCATGGAGTTCAAACTCTTTCTCTTTTTCTGTCCTATCCTGGAGATGTGATTGGACCATAACAGTCTGGGTCTTCCTCGAGGGCGACGTCCAGTGGGCCTGGCTTCAAAAAACTTTCTTAGATACCATTTTCATTCATACGGCATAGATGACCGAACCACTTTATTTGCCTCTTTTCGACAGTGTCTCTCAAGGCGGGTACTCCAAGGTTTCCACGTATCCGTTAATTTCTGACCTGATCTCTCCTTGTTCGGCCTGCCACTCTCCAGAGGTACTTCATTTCAGCGGCTGTAACTCTACTCCAGTGCCAGTCCAGCGGGACCCAGCTTTCACTGCCATAAAGAAGAGTAGTTAGGTAGATAGCTTTGAATATGTGTAGTTTTACACTATTTTCTATCTCCCTTCTTTCCACTACTGAACTGCAAAGCTGATAATATATATAATTTGCTTTTTTGATCCTGTTGGAAAGCTCTTGGTCAATTTTTCCATTTCTGCTGAGCACAATCCCAAGATAAGTGTAGTCCTTTACTGTTTCCAATACCTCCTCCTTGCAGCGAACTATCACTTCTTCTTCCTAACGACCAATGTGCATCACCTTACTTTTCTTTGCATTCAGTACCATACCCTTTCTTTCCAACTCGGCTTCCCACTCAATGACAGCTTGCTGTAGGTTTTCATGGGAATCAGCAATGAGGACAATATCGTCTGCAAAAACTAGAACTTGGACCAGTATTGTCCTCATATTCCACTTTCCCACGACTGTCCGTGTCGTCCTCCGCTTGCAAATTTTAAAAATTTCATCCATGAATATGGTGAAAAGGAGAGGAGTTTAGTTGCTAAAGCTGCCCATATTCCTTTTCTCGATACCGAATCAAAGGCAGCCTTTATATTGAGAAATGCGAGGTAAATGCTCTTCCCTCTGTCCCATGACTTCTCAATAATTGACCTGAGCGAGAAGATGTGGTCTTGTGTCTGGCGGTCGGATCTAAATGCAGCATGTTCCTCTTCCAGCTGGCCTTCAACAATCAGTTTCTTTTCCAGAATAGAGGAGTAAGACAAGTCTCCGAGACTACTTGGGAGAGACAAATAGGCCGATAGTCTTCACAGTTACTTGAGCTTCCTTTCTTGTGGATTGGTATGATAATATTGTACTCCCATTCCTGGGGTATAACTTTAGCAGAAAATATATTTTGGAAAAAACCTTGTAGAGCTTTTTGAAGATCCGGACCTCCAAACTTTATAAGTTCTGGCGCAATGTCATCTCTACCTGCTGCTTTGCTAACTCTCATCTTCTCTATAGTACATATGACGTCCTCCTCCCAGATCACATCATCGTATTCTTCCTCTCTTGTTCCTTGCTCTTCTTCCATTTTCTCTTCACCGCCACCAGAGAATATTGCAGCATAATGGCATCGCCATCTCTCCAATATATCCTTATCCCCAGTGATTAATTGTCCTTCTTCATCCCTCACGTTTTTAATAGGTTTACCTATCTTACCTTTCAATGCTTTTATCCTTTTCCAGAAGATTTTTGTCTTTTCTTTATAATCATTTTCCAGGATCTTGCCAAACTCCTTCCAGCTTTTCCTCTTCGCCACTCTGACAACCATTTTAGCTTATTTTCTTCTTCTGACATAGAGCTCCCAATTGGCTACACTATTGACTCTATAATATTCTTTCCAGGCTGCCTTCTTCCGTGCTATCGCAGCTATCACTCGGTCACTCCACCACTTAATCCGTTTACCTTTGGTGGAGACTACCTTCATTCCACATACTCTTTCGGCTGCTTGTCTGCCTGTTTCGCTGCTTGTATGCCTGCTTCAGTTTCGCCCATACTTTATCAATATTATCTTCCATATCCAAAGCTCTAAGTTTCTCATCCAGAAGTTCTGCATATTCACATTTCTTTTCTGGAATCTGCAGCTTTGCGAAATCGATTTTTCTGTATGTTTTGGGCCATTTCTTTTTAAGTCGAAGGATCCGGGTGTCTCCAATCAGAAGAAGATGATCTGATCCAATTTCAGCGCTTCTTATTACCTTTATGTCGCTGAAATATCTCCTTATTCTCCTACTGTATAAGAAGTAGTCTATTATACTATTGGCATTTCTTCCTTCAGCTGAAAAATTTATTTTGTGCACAGTTTTATGAGAAAAAAAGGAGTTTCCAATGAGGAGGTCATAATCTATGCATAAGTCAATGAGTCTTTGACCATTTCCATTTCTAGTTTGTTCCCCTCCATGAAGGCCTATAGCACCATGAGTATTGGAATGATATTTTCCTGTTCTAGCATTGGAATCACCCAATATTATGATCTCTCTATTCTTGTTTTGTCCTCTGATGATTTCTCTCTCAAGATCTGCATAGAACTGTTCTTTGTCTAGAACATCAGCATCCTCTGTGGGAGCATATACTTGTATGAGGGCGATCTTTCCTATTGACAGTTCCATATTTGCTGTTATTATTTTTGAAGAGATGGGCTCCCAATCTACTTTAGCGAAGAGATTTTCTTTCATGATGATGCCGACACCTTCCTTGGCTCTAAAACCAGCTGGCACTCCTGAGTAGATAAGCACATGGTTCTTGTTTAGGCGCACTTCTCCGTGGCCTTTCCTCCTCACTTTACTTATTCCCATAATGTCTACCCTGAATGTCCCCATTTCATCCACTAGTTCAACTTCTTTGCCAGTTAAAGTCTTTATATTCCAGGTTCCAAATCTAATATTCTTTCGAGAGCCGCGTCGTAACCGTTGAGACTGATCAAATCCGAGGCAATATAAATAGAGGCAATCTTTGAATCGATTTATTCTCTTCAACGGGTGATTAGACCGAGAAGAGGCCCCCTATCCTCTGGATCAGGCCCTATCCCCATCACTGGGCGATGGGGGCGTCACTGTCATTGCCCACTGGCCGTACTCACTGCTTATATTTGCTAGGGGTTTTAAAAATATACACTTTTCCTCACTTTTGATAATGTTTTCCAGAATCTGTCGGATTTTGAAGCAAAATTTTGTAAATATCGACTCGCTGCTGGGCTTGGGCTTCTGTCAAGTCATGTGAGTCGAACCTTGGTCTTAAATTTGACCAATTTGAAAAATGGCTCAATAAGGATTCCTATTTATTCCCACCTGAAGATAGGCAGATATTCACGAGCTTTCCGGCTGTCTGTCCTCTCCTTCAAGAGTTGCACTTTGCAGGTCAAAAGTTTAGTTAAGTCATAATTAATCAAAAGAAAAAAATAGCTGTATCGCGTTTCGGGGCAGATTTTTTCTTATTTTTAATATTAATTCCATCTTATCTGACATTCTAGTTTATCATTTTAACAGTAGCTATCACATTACGTAATTTCATATAAGAAATAAAAAAAAAATACCCTACAAAACACATTTATAGCTATATCTCGCTTGAGGGCAGAATTTCACTATGTTTTTTCTACTGAAAACCTTAATTTAAGGATTAAACTATTTTTCTATGTCAAATTTTTTTTGGTCTACTAATTGAAAAAATTTCTATAGCGAAATACGCGTTACGTTTCGTATAAAGCGTAGAAATTGATGCATAGTTTTAAAATTTTCATGGAAAAATCTAGAAACAAAACTAAAATTTTACACACACTTTGTACTTCAGTATGTTATATATATTGAGATATGCAAATAAATTATAATTTTGACGACATTTTTGGAAAAATCGTGAAAAATCATCAAGTTGTGATATAAAACCCTAAATTTTCTTAAACTTATCTAATAACAATTAAAAACAAAGATAAATACAGAAAATATTGATATATACAAGAATTATTAATAAACAATTTTTTTTCTAAAATAACCAAAAAGAATTATAGATTTTTATCAAATAAAAATTAGATAAAAATTTGATAATCTAAACATTTAAAGTGAATTTACTTAGGAGAAAAATGACATTGAGATGGTTGCTCTATCATAAACAGAACGATCAGGGCGGAGTTTTGTCCCGAAAAAGTGCGTTTTGAACCACTATGCGCCGGTTAGATTCCGGCCTAGGAGGGTAAAAACCTATTTTGTGTCGGACCGACGAAATAAATCCCAACCTTCTCACTCTGGATAGAATAGTGGGAGCATGGTATTTATGCGATAAATTCACGACATATAATGCTGAATTAATTACATAAATTCGCTGCGGGTCTGGATGGTGGAGGAGTGGATATTTTTTTTACCATGCAGTTATTTAATTTTATACGAATTCTTATTTCTTTAAAATCGACACAAATCTTTAACATTAATTACGCTCAGATTTTTTTTTTGATTTCCTAAAACATCCGATAATATTGGTTAGTTTTGTTTTTAATATGTTTACTGTTTTACTAAAGTTGGGATTTGACTTTTCCTAAAAATCATAATTTAAAGTTTCTAAAGATTTCGATTTATTTTCCTTCCTCGAGCAAATTTTGAAATTCAAATTTATCACGACACAATAAAATAAATTTCTCGATAGTTCGCTGTTATGATTGTTTCTACTTTCAACGAAATTTTAATAAGATATTTAAATGTTCAATTTAAAAGAAACCAATTTTCTTTATATGTGTTTATAAGTTCTATTATGAGTGATAATTTGATGTGATTTTAAATATTTAAAGAATTTTGCACATTTATTCATAGTTAATAACCAAGTGGAGTAGATGATTTTGAATGATTAATTAATTTCATGAGAGGCTATTCCTCCCAGTTTCAGTCTTTATTTCTGAATTGGAAACATGAAGGTCTAGAGTTATACTCAAATAAACTATCACTTTTGAAATTTGAAAAAAAAACAACTAAAAATTTACGTTCATGGAAACTAGTCTTGGACCTTATATAAGTGTTACATCAGTGTCAAAGAGTGCAAAATGTGACTTGGTTTGGGAATTTTATGATTTTTCGATTTTGTAGGCACTTTCAAAAATAGAAAACCCTTTTATGTCACGAAAGTAACTCATTAATTTTTTTTTTTTTCCCCTAGTTTTTTTGGCGTTATTACGAGTATGAATAGTTGGCGTTGAACCTCTAATTTTTAAAATAATACTTGATTGGAATAGTTCACAATATTGAATGGAAATGTTCGAATTTCACTCTGGACAGAACGTAACCCCCGCGAATTTTTCACAAGAATATTTTTTTTTACAAACTTTTTATTTTTAAACATTAAATACCTCAAAACGTACTCTGCATTGAGAAGAACTGAATGCTGCTGATTGAGGTTTCAGATCGAGTGTTATTGCTTGTTTTGGGCAGGTAGGGTAGGCAATATATTTAAAGATAGGCATATTTAGAGGTAGGCAATATATTTAAAGAGTTGCGTATTTTAATTTTTTTAAGCTTATTTAGATACTTATTAAAGTAAAATATGGCCTGAATAATGTAAATACCATAATTAAATCAGATTCAGCAAAATGGTACTTACGACAGAGTACTTCTGACCTTATATATATATAAACAATGCTGACATAGTACGCACCAAAATATCTTGGAGTTACACTATTCTTGAGTAGAGCAACCCAACAAGAAGTGAAAGGAAACTGGCATATCACTGAACCACAGACCGTTGGCCAACAGTTCTGGTTGAGAGTGTAGCTCCCCTCCCCTCTTCCTTCCCTTTCTCTTTCATTTCTTTTTCAATTTGCTTTATTTAAATGCTACGATTAACTAAAACCTACTTCCTTTGCTATATATTTTTTTTATTTACTTCTCCTGATCTTATGAATTTCATTACTGTTATATCAGTTGGTATCATTTGGAATTAATTGAGTATTCTGTAATCATTCTAGTACAGAGACATCCTTTACTTGAATTTTACTTCAATATTTTTAAGATTATCCTGAAGTTTTATAACTCTTTTTTTCTTTTGTGTACTTTTAAGTCATTGAAGAAAAAGTATCAATTGAAATTGAATATTTTGTGTATAAAGCAAACCACCAAATTCGAAAAAAATCCATAAAGAAACTAAATAATAAAATAACTTTCATAAGGTTTATGTTTCGATCTTAGAGAGATTTTTATTATCTATATAATGATAGTATATTATTTAGTTAAGTTTTTTGAATGATTAAATTTATTCAAATTAAGATGCCATTAAAACAAGTTTTTATGAAACTTTGAAAAAGATTTTCAATTCAAAAAATCCTGAATTTTAAGCCCACGAAATTTTCGTTTTTTAGAACTATTTGAAAATCAATAACCCTTTATAGCTGCACAGATTTTAACTTGCTTAAACTATTATTAAATCAATAATTTAATTTTACAACATTGAATAATGATCTTTATCCTAGATATTAAAAACTAAACAGAAGTTCATTTCATAATAAGTTCAAAATGAATCGCTTGCAGCTGATTTATATTCAAAAGTTAACAATGAGCCACAATTTCACCAAGACTTTCTTTTCTTTCTTTGATTTTGGGAAAAATTATGCAACCATTAATAAAAGGAATGAAATTGCCAAAGAGCGTAATTTCATCAATATGATCCTATTCTATCAAGATTTAAATCCACAATGAAAGATTGATGATTAATTAAAAAAAAAAAATGGACTGATATTCATTAAACAAATGTTTTTCATTCTCACCTAAAACTGTTAGCTTAACTAAGCCAAATGAAAATTATAGTCATGGGAATAAAGTCATGAATAACTGGAGGAAACCTTCACAAAACAAAATTTTCCTCGAAAAAAATAACAAATCATAGTAAATGACTTTTAATGCATTTTCTCTCTATTTCTTTCAAATAGCATTAATTTAACTTGAACAAAAATAATAGTTTATTCTAGTAATAAATCAACTAGAATTTTACTTCAAGCTTTATTTCTCCTTTGTTTCATTCACAACCAAAAAAAGAAAAGAAAACCAGCCCATATTTTTATTTCTAAGAGTGGTGCAAAAATGGCAAGTCTCAGCTTGGGGTGATGATGAGCATGGAAATGGCAATTTTTCACCTCAATTCATCCAGATCAAGTTTGTCCCAGTCACTACTTCAGAATGAATAAGGAAAAATAGAACTAGGGAACATGGAAATGTAGTCCTCCATCAGCAAAAACCAGCTGTCAAATACAAGTACACAAACTCCTTACATTGCACCACAATGATACAAGAATTCACTCTTTTTTTTTTTTAAATGGCAAGGAATATGATATTAAAATAAATTGCTCAAAAACAAGATTATATTCACACTAAAAGAACAGAACTGAAGTGTGGAGATGAAAAAGATTATAGGTACAAAACATCAGTTTTTTGGCCTTCATGGATACATTTGTTTGGGTCTGAATAATGTATAAGTAAAGAATAATTTCGATCAAAAAAATATTTCTTTTAACAGAATAAAGATTGTTCTTTTTAAATCTCAAAAGGTTTATCCAGTAATGAACTCCGTACGTCTAAAAACTTCTACGGATGGAACTTGTAGCCTTATGCATTTCCACAGTATTTTAGTTATAAAGCATGCCTCGTTGAAATTAAACTTGAGGATAGAAAAAAAATAAATAAAAGAGTAGAAGGAGGCTTTGTTTTTCATCACAATAAGCCTGTAAGAAAATACTATACAACCGTTTAAATTAAGCTTTTGATTAAATACATTTACATGGTATCTTTTTTTTTCTTTCAAAAAATATAAAATATAACATTTCCTTTAATGATATCTCAAAATATACAATGTTACAGATTACATATGTACAATTTTAATTTGAGCTTGATATCAAGTCTTGCACCTCGCAAAATAAACTTATTTTTTACAGGTACATTCATTTACACATTTACAAAAATGTTTAACAATATATTTAAAATTTAAAAATTGAACAACATAGCCATATATAATTCAATATGATTATTATAAATAAAGCTATTATATTAATTAAAACTGAAACATATGTGAATGGGTAAAGAAATGAATTTTATTCATTTACTTATCCGTTAATTTGACAAATTCAGTTAGTACTACAATGCACGAAATTAGTAAAAGAATTACTTCAACACAACCAAAGTAGTACAATTTCAAAATATTCACGCATATAGAAAAAAATTCATTTTGTAACAAAATGTCATGCTATAAGATAATCCTTAAAATAATAACATAGGATTTGTTTTAATAAAAGAAAAAAGTAAAAACAATAAAATTTATGAATTCAAAAACGAAAAAGTTTTCAACTAAAAATAATTACCTTGAAAGACATGCACAAAAAGTATTTCACTCGAATTGCAAATATACAGTGTATTTATGTACATGAACTCTATGTCGGAATTGACTGAAGTATAAAATTAATTAAAAATTAAATGAAACAGATGGATACTACACCAATGATTGTATTACACACATTACTTCTTATGAATGGAGATCAAAATGTAGAGAGTAAATTTGCTTTGCTGGGGCTGTTGGGTGTTTAATTTAAATTCAAAGAAGTTTTTTTCAACAGCCTTCAAATTGTTATAAGCAGCATATACAAATAAATATAATTACATGTATAAAGAACACCTAGTTCTTAAATTATATACATAATCATGTGCCGGTCAAAATTAATTAGTTAAGAAAAAGTCAGTTAACTTTTGACCAAGGGTTACTCTGGTCTTGAGGGATATGATGGTTGGACATTCCACTGTGCTTTGCTAGATGTTCTCTCAAATCAGATGATCGAAGAATCTGCTCGCATGTTGCACATGCTTCTAATTTGTTTCCTTTCTTCTTGGAAGAAGCAGTACCCATGTTTTTATTATCTACTTTATAAACCTTCCAAAGTTCCTAGAAATAAATATAATGGGAGTTAATAAATAAATTCTTTATCTTTATAAAAAGCAAATAAATAACCTGCATAACATAAATATTAAATAAAATAAAACGTTTCATTTATATAAAGTGCAATGTCACAAAAGAATAATAATACAAAACAACTAGCCTAAGAATTGATTATTAACAGTAATTAAAGAATAAATAAATCATTCTTTAGATCGTTAAATAAATAAGTGTTTAATAAACATTAGTATGGCAATGGTTAGGTTCAAAGCCAGGTATTTTGAAGACAGATAAGTAAACAGGCAGCACGAAAAGATAGCTAGAGAATGGACAGGACAGATATAAAAGTGTCAGGAAATTGCAAAGCAAGTATTGGTTTATAGTTGACATCTGCATGAATTTTATTGGTTTATAGGTTGGCCTAAAACATGAATGAGCTGCAGTGTACGTGATGCTCTTTGGATCCCTTGTTCCCAGCCACATTGATGATTTATAAAGGAGATGCACTAGTTATCTTGAAGGATCTGGAATCAGAACCTCACAAAAAAATAGGAGAAAAGATTGGAGTCAACCCAGAGTATGGCTCTGCTGCAAGTCGCCATAGCATATGTGCCAACTTCACATAAATAAACCGTTCAGGTCTTAGTGGGGACAGCATCTCTCGACCTCCTCTTGAGGGAAGACATAGTTAGATACATATAGAAGAAAGAATAAAGACTAGGCAGGCCTTCTAAAAAATCCCGAGTAAGGAATGTAGACAATCCCAATGGATGGAAGAAGATGATGTGGAGGTAAAGAAAGGTGTTGACAGCGTGACTAATTCAAAAGGAAGCAGTTATCCATTTTCTCATAGTAAAGTTTAATATATATAAGTGAACTGGGTCATTAGGGAACTATTGGATCTCACGATTCCTCACAGGATCTAAGAATTTTGAGCCAAGCTTCATAGTCTTAGAAAGAACATTGATCCCCATCCCTCATGTGCAACTTTTCGTTGACTACAGAGCATGTGGTCGTGACCTGCCTCAGGTGCCAAGATGATCATAACTGCAAGAATCTACATACTTACTGACGAGTTTCCTTGGTTGGTGAATGAATATAATTTACTCCTGGCCCATACAATCTTCGAGTACCAAGAATACCACCAGATAAAAGTAACTTGTTTTAACTAACTCAAATGCATTTATATTTTAATTTGTTAAAAACATATTACCAGTTAGAAGGTGGTAAGTGGGGTAAAATGAGATCTTCATCTAAGTATTCATAGTGGATTATGGATTCAGACAGATCGTTAATACATTTATATTATGTTTTAAGAGAGGCATCGACAATTTAAAATCTGTAAAGGAAGATGGAAGAGAGGATTCTAAGAAAACACCTTAAATGGAAACTGTGAACCAATCAGATATATTTACCTGCTGTTTAGAAATGTCTGGAAGCAAAGCCAAAAGCTCTGGGAAAAGTTCTTTAAAATTTGCAGGACCTAACATTTCCCTACAATGAGCATAATACTCAGGAGCTGCTAATGACCCTCTTCTGAAACAAATGTATAAATGAAACTCGTTAAAATCAATTATCTATTAGAAAAAAAAATAAAACACCAACAGCAACCCAAGATGGGTTCATAGAAAATAAATACTTTATTTGGTGAAAAAACTAAACAAATATTGAACCCCATTTCTCATTGGGAGCCATGATGAAAGGTAAGAACTGTGATATTAGAATAGGAGAATACATTAAAAGTGTTTATTATATTGGAGTAGCATTTAAAGCAATACATTAATTTATGAATTATGAAAGTATCGATGATTCTTTTTGAATTTGCTATTATCATTATGGATATGACTGTTAAGTTACAGAAATATTTGCCAGACCAGCAATATGAAAATCGATATGAAATGGAAATTTTTTTAATTTAGATTCAAATAAAGTAAGTAAATAATAATAACTAAAATAACTATTTTTCTCAGCTGGAGGATTTTGATACAGATTTGAGTATTCAACCTTTTTTAATTATAAAGGACATAAAGAAGAATTATAATGACTGCTTTAGCTTTATGCTCAGTAAGTACCTGAATGCCACTGATATCTGCTTGAACTCATCCAATGTTTCTCCAACAAGTGAGGAATTTATAAGTTTTACTAATGAAGAATTGCGCTTGGCAAAATTACTAGGTGTGATGTATCCACCAACTGCAGTATCTTCTCCAGCTGGTCCACCAATAAGAGGCGGAAAACCACCATTGAGCCCTAAAAGAAAATCAGTATAATCAATACAACTAAGCTATTAAAATAAAAATTAGTAATACTGAATATCTGCTATAGCATTAGTAATATTGAATCCATATTAGTATTAGTATCACTGAATCGACTATTGCATTATACACAGCTGCTGTCAATTCTCATGAATTAACAAGAAATAAATTTAACCATGTAATTTATAGATCTCACGAGTTATATAATGAACACAATTTATTGATCATACACTATCTTGATACAATATACAATATATTGATTTTAATTTTGAAAAAAAACTTTAATAATTTGATTAATTCTGGAACTATTGGTTCCAAAGAATAATAATGAACAAATAAATAGGTATTCCACCCTGGAGTAACTGTAAGGGAAAGGAAGAAGGAAGATTGGACTCCACCCATTGCTGAAAAAGAAAAGGTTGACATGTCTAAATAAGAATAAGAAGTGATTCATAGTGTCAAAAGCTTCACTGTATTCTAAGATGATGAGGATTGTGATTTTACGTTGATCCAAAGCTGAGTGGATATTAGATTAATTTTTTTTAGAAAGGGAAGGAAATAACCCGTCCTTAAACTTTGCTTGTTTTTCAAATTACAAAATCTGGGCTTGCAATAGCCACTCTAGATGCTTGGGGAGGTACTGAAAAAAAAATGGGACAATAGTCTTTCAAAAAGATGGATAGAAGGATTTGTTAAGAGGAAGGAACAGTGCTTTTCTCCAGACTGAATATCGGAAAATCTGAGTATTTGAGATGCATTAGTTGGAGGTGAGGTACTCGACCATCTCATATAGTCAACAGATTAAAAGGCTTTCCAATAATAGTTCAAGGTCAAGCTGCATAATTTCAAAAGTGAATCAGCACTGAGGTTGGTTAAAGTTTTAAGGGTAAAAAAAAGAGATGGAAACATCACAGGGGATTAATATTAAAATCAGGGACAGAAATAGCAGGAAATATAGTGGGAATTTGTTATGGTGAGCAGGGATACATTGGGTGTTAACATGATAGACTGCGAGAAAGTTACTTATGGGAGAAATAAGGTAAGTGCAGAACTGACAAAGTAGTTGAAAGGAGGAAATAAAAAAATTATTAACAGTGGAAAGTATGGATAAGGCTATTAAGGGTGTAGAAACTGATAATTAAAATTTTTTAAAAATGAAGGAAATGACAACTAAAAATTAAAGTTTAAAATCATTTTGAGTGGTGCTACCATTAGGTTTTTGTTTTGAAGTGTTTTCTTCTATAATATTAAAAAATTAATAAAATAAACTTGTATCTCTTTTAATCAAGATCAGATTGATTATGCAAACATATTTTAATTTTTTTTTTTTTTTTTTGTTAAAATCATGAAATAAATAAGTTAATAACCTGAAAATCCCGGAGGCGGCAAACCGGGAGGGGGCTTTCCGAGGCCAGGAGGTGGTTTAGGAGGTTTTTTAACTTCCCAACGTGGGGCAGCAGCAGCAGGGGTCATTGCAAGAAATCCAGGAGGTGCACTTAGGGAAGGGAAGTCGTCTCCAGAGGGCAAGCCATCATTCCGTTTCTTATTACATCAAATAAAACAGTTGTAAGCAAGGTTAGAAAAAATATACATAAAAATGCCATCACAAAAAAAAAATTTTTAATTTCATACATTAATATAATAATATTTCATTAACTCAAGGTCAATTAAAGACATTTCTGCTAACACTTGCATATAACAAGTATATATTAATCATCAATTTTTAAATATCCATAACATTTAAAAAAACACTTAGTAACAATATCATTAATAATCGAATAAACAACTTGAACGTTTAGTCGTTTCCATGCTAAACTAACGAATATCAAAATCACTACTTTTCAGGAGAGGAAAAAAAACATTGTTTCCATCTAAAGCGATACCTTCAATTATTATAATTTTTTTCTGTTGGTATTGCATTTACCAACAGAAAAAATTCAAATTATCAAGAGAACTTTCTTCCATTGGTATGAAGTCATGGGGACAAGCACACAAGTGGGACACAAGTTTTTCTTTCAGCAATTTATTATAAAATAGTTTTAACTCAACATCTATTTGTATTATTAAACTTTCAACACCACTGGAAAGAGCATTACACTTGCTAATGGCAGAAATTAATTATATTGATAAATATCTGATTTTAGTTAAAGTTTTAGATACTTAAATTTTAAAAGTTTGAATAATTAAAATTTTTATCTACAGTGGAGTCTCGATAATCCGAATTGGATGGGACTAGTTCCTCCCTCCCCCGAATTACCGAAAAACTCGGATTATCGCAATAATCTCTATTTCAGTGAGTATACTCGTATACATAATTTAAAGCTTATGAATATAAATGAATTTCAAACCTTATATGCAAAAATAATCCTCTATTTTTACTTTCCCTTACCTATATACGAAGTATATAGTAAGGGGAAGTATTGCGATCGTGAAAATTTTTGAATTCGAGTTTTCAACGGAAATACATGTTTTAAGGTCCCCTGAGTCCAAATGACCAAGTCTCGCAAAATGGTCTGTGTGTACGTGATCAGTCTAGCTCAAAAACGGAAAGCTGTACGATACTGAAATTCCATATTTAAGGTTAGCACATGCATGTGAGGTTACAGCAACATTTTCGTCCAAATCGACTAACCGGAAGTGCCATTTTATATATTCGATTTTACACATTTTTACAATTTTCTCGAAAACGGCTCTAACGATTTTGATTAAACTTGCCTAAATTATTCTTCATAAAGACCTTTAACTTTTCATATATATGGTACATCACCGAGGAATTGCAGGGAAAAAATTTATGATGAAAAGAATATTTTATTTACGCATAACTTCAAAAGCGTGCAATTTATGGTAAATCATCTATGCACTTGTATGAAAGATAATTAAATTATCTAAAAAACAATAAAAGAATCATCAAAATCGGACCAGTATTAGCAAAGATACAGCGCATCGGACTAAGGGGAAATAGCTATTATATCATGGATTTTACACTTTTTTACAATTTTTTCGAAAACGGCTCTAACGATTTTGATGAAACTTGGCTAAATTATTCTTCATAAAGGCCTTTAACTTTTCATTTATGTAGTAAATCACCGAGGAATTGCAGGGAAAAAAGTTTTGATGAAAAGAATATTTTATTTGCCCATAGCTTAAAAAGTATGCATTTTACGATAAATTATGTGTAGTATTGTATAAAGGTAATTAAATTATCTAAAAAACAATAAAAGTCATGAAAATCGGACTAGTATTAGCTATGATACAGCACATCGGACTAATCGGAAATAGCTATTATATCATGGATTTTACACTTTTTTACAATTTTCTCGAAAACGGCTCTAACGATTTTGATGAAACTTGGCTAAATTATTCTTCATAAAGGTCTTTAACTTTTCATTTATGAAGTAAATCACCGAGGAATTGCAGGAGAAAAAGTTATGATGAAAAGAATATTTTATTTGCGCATAGCTTAAAATGTATGCATTTTACGGTAAAATATGTAAAAAATTGTATGGAATGTAATTAAATTATCTAAAAAACAATAAAAGAATCATCAAAATAGGACTAGTATTAGCAAAGATGTAGCGCATCGGACTAACCGGAAATACCTATTACATCATGGATTTTACACTTTTTTACAATTTTCCCGAAAACGGCTCTAACGATTTTGATGAAACTTGGCTAAATTATTCTTCATAAAGGCCTTTAACTTTTCATTTATATAGCAAATCACCGAAGAATTGCAGAGAAAAAATGTATGATGAAAAGAATACTTTATTTGCGTATAGCTTAAAAAGTATGCATTCTAATGTAATTATGTGTAGAATTGTATGAAAGGTAATTAAATTATTTAAGAAATAATAAAAGAATCATCAAAATCCGACCAGTATTAGCAAAGATACAGTGTATTTTATGTGGAGCACAAGACCCTAGATGGATATCCAAGCGCATCCGAAAGGAGACAGATGCGACCGAACCTCCTCCCAACAATTGCCAATCTGTTGTAAACAATATGCTATGTAATAAAGTAATTTAAGAATACAAAAGCGGAAATTAACTTAATTATTTTTACTTTCACATTATTTAACGGAAAGAAAAAGTTTCCAAAAAGTTTTTGGGAGTTTCTTTATTTTCTTTGTCGTATTTCACTGCCGACCCATTTTGATTTACTAATTCAACTGCCATTTCATCAGAAAGTTCTTTACTATCATCACTTGCAAGCCAATGTTTGAGTTCTTTAACATGATCCCCACTGTTTGAGTTATTCAACATGGTCGCCACTGTTTGAGTTATTTAATATTGTTGTCTTGTTCACAGCCGGATATATCCGATATAAAGAGCAATAAAGCTTAAATATCTTCATTATTAATCCCACCATGAGGTTATTGCCTTGTACTGCCTCCTCTTCTCTGCCGCATATTTCTACTCAAGCATCTCCCACCTAATAGATTAAATCCTTTTCTTATACTTATGAATATTGTACTGTTTTTATAATTTTGGGAAGGATCTTTAGAGAAATACAAAAAAAAAAAAAAAAATTTTAAAAAATACCTCGGATTACAGAGACTCCACCATACATGCAATGTGGAGCTGGAGCTGGTTAAATTATATAGAGATAAGATTTATCTATGGTGGAAAAACTTATTATAACAATATTTAATTTATTGTAAATGTATTAATGTTTTGTGAGCAGTAAATAGTTTATTCAAAGTGGAGATATTGCTCATAAAAAGAATTTGAGCCTAGAAAATAGGGAAGTAAAAAAAGATGTTATCTTGCAAAAGTTTGGGTGATACGAATTTTATTATGTCTTTAACCGAGCTCATTATATGAAGGTCTTTGAAGATTTTCTCTACAAAACAATAAAAAAATTATAATCACCAGAGCTTATACAATGAATTAAATGCTTTCTGAAATTTTGATTTTTTCATATTTTTAAAAACTACAAAAAAAAAGTAAATAATAAAACAAAAAATTATTATGAATAAAGCTAGCCAATGGAAAAATAAAATTCTAAAAGGTCTACAAGGGCAAAATAAATAAAACAATAAGAAATACTCCTTGGCAAGTTAAAGAAGGGCATTCCCTCACTCTCTAACTTGTTAAGGAGTATATGACACTATATATAAGTCCATAATATAAATAACCATTGCTATAGTATAAGAAAGTATGAGAAAAAATTATTATTATTTTTTTTTTTTTGAAACAATAGAATTGCAAACATTAATGAAAAATTATTACCTCTTTAATTTCAACAGGTGAAACGTTTTCTGGAACAATTGACACAGTTTTCAAAATATTATCTGATTTACTGTGATTATTATTAATATTCTCAATATTGTTATTTATAAGGGAATAGCTTTCATTTCTAGGTGTTGATTTTGCATCTTTTTTATTTTTCTTTGACTTAGATTCTCCATTTACAGATGATTGGCTAGATAAAGGGGCAGGGGTCGTTTTTGATTCTCCTACGCCTTTTCCAGATTTAGATTTTTTCTTTTTAGTTTTGAAAGGTTGCTGCGGTTCATGGTTGTGGGGTTCTGGTTCACTAGGTTCTGATTGTGTGCCAACTCCTGTCGAAATTCGAGAGATAGAACTTTTTGATGGAGCTGATAAGCTAGGAAAATCTTCTGGAGGTGGGCGATTACAATTAGTCTTTTGATCCACTGGCCGTCGCCCAGGGCCAGCAGAGCAGGCTGACCATGATACTGAAGTAGCAGCAACTTCACCACCAGAAGAATTATCCAATGCAGGAAAATGGTAATTGTAATTATTTTGAGATGTTACTGTTGTTGTGAATCTAGGATGGTTAACCTGAAATGTGATTGCAAAAAAAATTAATTATTATCAGTCTAATACTTCAGCTTTATTAAATTTTTAACCAATCATTAGCATCCTATATGGCAGTATCATAAGCCGTCTGTCATTTTTCTTATTGTATAAGAAATTAATTAAAAAAAACAAAAAAAACATTTAAGTGGAACTTATAAATTCAAAAAATA
This sequence comes from Rhaphigaster nebulosa, assembly GCA_948150685.1. Classification (NCBI taxonomy): domain Eukaryota; kingdom Metazoa; phylum Arthropoda; class Insecta; order Hemiptera; family Pentatomidae; genus Rhaphigaster; species Rhaphigaster nebulosa. The sequence continues at coordinate 83,361,447 of OX411308.1, forward strand.
TTTAATTCAAACATCAGTTTTAAATAACACATTAAAATGAGAAATATGAAAAAGAAAAGATACCTGAATGGAAACTGACGGTTGTTTTGCAGAAGTAACTCTAAGACTTAGACTTGCGCTGGATGAATCAGAGCCCAAAGCAGGAAAATCTTCTTCTCTTTTCAGCTCAGGAGCTTTTCTTGCTGGTTCTTCTTCCAAGGTACCTCCGACAGCACCAGCACTCTCAGGAATATCCACAACCTCTTCTCTATAAAACATAATTATTTATTGGTTATAGTAGCAGACGGTTTTCACAAATATGAAACCAGATAAAAACTTAAAGTGATTTGATAATCAAATAACAAAAAATCATCACAAGTGCTCTATTTCAATTTTAAAAAATAATAAAACTGAGCCTTTATTGTACAAAAAAAAAAAAGAATACAGTGTATGAAATCGATCAGATTTCTCAAAATAATTTAAAAATGACGTAAACAAAATTTATTTTTTATGATTATAACCCAAAGTACATCATTCCATTGGTTATAGTAGTACAAGTATAATTTAATTATTATTTTATTTTCTTAAGTTGGTACATCAGACCATTAAGACTTTTGTTGCAGTAAGTGTTTGAGGTCTTAATGTAAACATTTATTGTCAGCAAAAGAAAAGATAGCCCAGAGATGGTTACATAATCTCAAATTTCCATGAGCCATGGTTTCCATGGAGCAATGGCAGGCTATCCAAGCTTGATAGTCAGTCCCTTTAGCAGTTCCCTAAACACTCAGAGTTCAGGGAACAGTGACAATCGATCTAGAATCATAGTTTATTGCTTTCAGGCTCAGCAGGTAGCACCAAACCACTGGGCTGCTATTTAAACTTAGTGGAAAACAACATAGCAAATTGCAATCAATAAGCTAGGGGTAAGGTTACCACTCCTTTCCCATGTCGGTTAGAGTTGTCTCCAGTAAGCTGACAAATTTCACTAACCCGAAGGAAGAGAGATAATTTACTGAGAATCTCAGGCAACATGATTCCTGGAGAGAGAGAGGTCACCATCTAAATGCTTAGCACGCTCGACTTGCTTAAATTTGAATGGCTATACATAGCACCAAATGAGAAAAAAATCCAGAATATCCTGCTTTTGCTTTTATGCGTTATTCTAACCATATTTTCAGGTCCTAAAGTAGCCTAAATAAACTAAAAGAATATAAAAATGTGCAACACTTTAAATATGCTATCCACAATAAGTGATGCGATACGATTTGAAAATTCTTTATGCTCTCTAGTAAAGCTTTAAAAATGTTACTTAAGATAGTTTACCTCTGACGTACAGATATATTAATAATATTTTTACCTATGCCTTGGTGGCCTGGTATGAAGAGGCCTAGGACGGGGTGTCAATGTTAATTCCAATTTCAAGGTTCTTGCTTGCTTCAGTCCTGCTTTTCCTAATTCCTTTCCATGAATTGAAGCTTTGTGGGCTAATGAAAAATCAATAAAACTTCTTTTATATGACCTTAAATAAATTTATGTTTCAAATAATGATGCTCATTAATAAAAAAGTAGTAAGTGAAGAATAGAATTTGTTTATACACTAATGACATCTTAATAGTCTGTGAGCCAACTCCTCTAACTTACATCCTCTCCCATATTCCTATAAATTACATATGGCTGTGTTCCTTGCAATGAGTGATTAAAAAAAAGCCAATGTTAACAGAAAAAAAAATAGCCACACTATGCCAAAATGGTATCAAAAGATGGCGAACTAACGAATTAGACCTGAGTTAATTTTTTTGGTCACTTACATTCAGCATTTGGCTCAATATCGCCATAATTGACTTTTTTTCAAAGCTGAATAGTCAGAGAATCATATGGCATAGATAAATAAAAAATTGGCTTAGACATTGAAAAACATCAGTAAAGTCAATTTTTTCAAGCCGTTCAGACAAAAGTTGATATTTCAAGAGCATTTGCAATTAAATCAATAATCACTTCTTAAAATATTCAAAAGAGTATCTCAGAAAATGCACTTAATTAGAGATGAAGAAGTAGGGACATAAGCGCTTCAGTCTTCTTCCACATCAATGAGTTAGTTCCACATAAATGGAATAGTTATCATCTTAACCGACATCATTTAGTTTAATTACATTGACAAGCTGATATTATGAAATGAAAATAAAATTTTATTCTGGGACTTTTAGTCCCCTTAGAATAACAGAAATGTTCAGTACTAGTACTATTTGTCAAGCTTACATACAGTAAATAATTAAGAAAAGTTAAGTAGTAAAATAAAATAAAGGAAATTTTATTAATTAAAGGCATATGAGTCGTAATTAAATATATATGTTCACCTGTCTACTAACAATAGACAATAACTAAGAACAATAGACATAATAATAATAAACATAAAACTATAAACAGTAAATATAAGATATAAATATAAAATGAAGATATATATAACTATAGTACTTACATAAATGCGGAAGATTGTTAGTTAAGGAGGTGGAGAAATAATTGATGCTTAAAGGAGGTTGAGGATAAGGATTTGCGAATGGAGTTGGGTAAGGAATTCCAAAATGAAATAGCTCAAAAGGTAAAGAATCTTTTGAAAGAGGCAGTTCTATGAAAGGATATATACAAGTTTATAGGTTGGGATCTGGTGTTTAAGGAGTGTACAGAGGAACACGGGGTGAACAGATCAATAATATAAGGAGGCTTTTTGGTTTTGAGGGTTCGGAAAAGATAAATACCTAGGAAGTATTGCCGTCGGAAAACAGGTTGAAGCCACTTTAACTCGGCGTACCAACTGGAGACGTGGGAGCGCCTGGGGATTCCGAAGATGAATCTAATGAAGCAATTCATTAGTCCCTTCAGTCTCATCACAAGCCTGCCAGACAGTCCACCATACACAAGGCAGCCATAGTCGAAGTGGGGGAAAATGAGGGAGGATACAAGGAGCTAACGGGTTTTAGGAGGTATAGAATCTCGAAATCTTAGGAACTGTTTAAGGATAGCAATGGACTTTCGGGTGATTTGGGAAATGTGATTGTTCCAGGATAGATGTTGATCAAAAATTACTCCCAGGTTTCTGACAGTGGTGTGGAAATGGATAGGTAGGCGGTTGAGGTAGAGTAAGGGATAATAAGGAAGGGAATTGAGAAGATGCTTGGATCTGATGAGGATGGCCTGGTTTTTTTTAACATTCAGCCTCAAATCGTTGCGTATTGCCCATGCGTTGATACAATCTATATCTTCTTGTACCTTTCGGATAGCCTCAAGCATCTCAGTAGGATGGAAGGATTGGTAAATTTGGAAGCCATCAGCATATAAGTGATATTGTGAATGATGAATGGAGTCGGGACAATCGTTAATATAGACAGAGAAAAGGATTGGTGAGAGTGAAGATCCCTGAGGAACACCACTTATTGCAATAATTTAAAGTGTCAGTCTTAATTATACAATTTTTTTTACTTAGTTTATTCTGTTCTGAGGACTTATAAGTTGGACATAAACAAATATATAATTATAGTAATAAATCTTAATCCAGGCTCACACTTTCACCTCATCCTTATTTCCAGAAAGTAATCTTAAAGCCCTGAATCCAAGACCGAAATAGGGTACTCGTTTTAGGAGAAGCTTTGAATGTGAATTACAAAACTGTAGGATATTTTAAGTAAAATAAGCCTTATTAAACAAAACCATTACCATTAAAAATGGTGACATTTTATTTATAAAAAATACTTAAGACTACCAACCACACGAAAAACAGCAGGAACACCTTCTTAAAGGAAATTAAATTTGCTAAAATTTTAACCCTAATAGAGCTCTCTATGTTTACCAGTTCCCGAGAGAGTTTTTCAAAAAAATAATTGTTTTCCTCTGAAAAACGAGAAATCAACATTTTGTGAATTTATTTTGACAAATATCATGAAAACTGCTCTTCCAACAAAGATTATCATTATATACTACTATATTGTGTATTTAACCAGCTCTAATTTGGGTGGTAGTAGTAGATGTAGGTCAAATAATTTCCGAGATAAAATGAGAATCATAACATGGCGGCATTAATGCCAGATCAAAGCACTCCCTTGGATCGAACAACGGGCCATTTTTTATATAATGGGTAGTATTCTCATACTGTGTTTATGTGGATGTATTTAGTTGGTCATACACTGAACATATGCATATACATTTTTGCACTTAGATTATAGCTATACTGATTATCATTATATAATTTACATACTTAGTATACTCGTATAATTGTTAAGTAAGTAATTTTCATCAATCAGAAAAAACCCTAGAAATATTTATTGAGAGGGATGAGGAGGTATATATTTGGTACTTATTAAGGTGACCTTAGATAATTGGTTTTTTCATCAATACAAATCGTCAGTTTGACACTAAGAACAATGCTCCCCTACACCATCAGTTTTTTTCATCCATCCGAACCTTCCATTCACTCTTTTTAATTGATTTAATTCATTTTTTTTATTGATCTTCTTTTTAATTTATTTTGTTTCAATTTATATAGATTAATTGAAAACAATTGAATCAAAATCTAATTATTACTTATTTAAATTCCCATCCTGACCAATGTTCTTATGATGAGGCAATAAAATGATAACAAATAATAATAATAATTAAAGGCTTAGCGAACCCGAAGATTCGATGCCGATACAACCAATTGCAAACCTCGGTCCACTGACTACCATCCAAATCCAAACTCGTAACATCATCATTAACACAATCCTCCCACCTAAATTTTTATAAAAAAATAAATAATTATTGTTTGAAGTTGGCAGGGATGATATCTAAAAACAACAACAAAATAAATTTATTTCAAGCTTATATCTGAAATGTTTAATTGATACTTTATGGATTTGATTTGATGAGAACATTACTGCCTCAATTTTGACAAACATTTATCAAAATTGAATCTATAATATACGAAACAGCAGGACAGCAGGAAAAATTGTCGATTTAGGGACCAAAATTCTATAATTCTTGATTAAATAATGATAAATGAAAAATGTTTTTTCATTTATGAGCATGGGATGTAATTTATTAGTGAGACTGAAAAAATTATATTCATTGTGTCTCTGGGCCTTTCAAGGGCCATCCAAAAGGGAAGAAATGAACTAATATCCTTCTCTAGAGCTTTCTACGAATATAATTGCCTTTCTATTTACTACATTTATGAGATTTATAAATAATTATTATTTGAAGAAAAATATATAAAAAATTTAAATTACAATACCTATACTATTCCTCCCCCCCATGAAATTTATCATGTTTACAATACTATACATTTCTCCAATGAAAAAAAGAAATGACAAATAAGATAACCTGAAGCATATTTTAACTTATGCCTTCTTCGGCTCCTGCTCCAGATTCTTTACTAGTATTTACTTTCTTCAATTCTTTTCAGACCCCACATGTAGAGAATCAATTTTCTTGTTAACTGCCTCTAATGATGCAGTACCATCCATTTGCTGAAGTATTTGAAACAGCTCTTGATATTTTTTTCCTCGATCTGAATAATCCCTTGATTTAATTTTCCAGAGGCAGGTATGACATCAGTATATTTTAATGAATTCGAAGACATTCTTATTCCTTCTGGATACTCCTATTTGGTTTTACAAAATCACAGCAATTTCCAACTAATGTTGGAACAAAACTGAGATCTTTATGTGCTTTTAGTATTTTATCGAAAGAGAAGGGGGAAGGATATTCCGGTGAGTTCCTAGAAATTATTGGAGACGGTCGGTTCAGACTTCAAAACGATCAACAATATCTAGTTCCATTTAAAATCTTAACAAATAATACATAATTATAAATTTATATAATGCATAATTTTAATATAAAATTTATATAATATAAATTTTTTAATTTATAATTATTATGATGATTGAGAAAATTTCAGTACTGTATAATTCCGGGTAGCTGTTTAAGGTACAAGGATATGCTGATGATATCGACATAAGTGGGAGATCAAAAGCTGTTGTGGAACAAGTCTTTCTTGCCCTTGATTATGCTTCTAGGAAGCTGGAACTCGTTGTCAATACTAACAAAACCAAATATATGACTGCTGGTAAGCAAAGAGGTATTAACGAAAGTTTCTCCAAATTGGCAATTACTCTTTCGAACAAGTTGATGAGTTTATATACCTCGGATCTCAGGTCAATTCCATCAATGATGTCCCAGCAGAACTAAAGAGGCGAATAGCATTGGCCAATAGGTGCTATTTTGGACTGCGTCGGCACTTATGAAGTAGCTCGTTATCAAGATCTACAAAAACAAGATTATATAAGATGCTAATTTGATCAGTGCTAACCTACGCCTCAGTAACTTGGGCACTTAGGAATCTGATGAAAGTGATCTCCAAACATTGGAGAGAAAGATACTCAGACGCATCTACGGCCCAGTAAAGTATAGTTTAGCTTGGAGAAGATGCACAAACAGGGAAGTATACTCATTGATTGGTAAGCCTGATGTCGGAAAAATTGTGAGGATTGGCACTGGCGCTGGGCAGGCCATGTAGCAAGGATGGGGACTGATGAGATCCCAAATAAACTGCTTAATGAGCGCCTAAACGGAACACGGCCGAGACCGCCCTAAGCTGCGATGGTTGGATGGTGTTGAAGAAGATGCAAGGACCCTGCTCGAAGTACAGAATAGGAGAGCAGCTGCACTTGACCGGTTGGACTGGCGGAAGATGCTTGAGGAGGCCAGGACCCAGTAATGGGCTGTTGCGCCGATTGAAGAAGAAGAAGTAGAAGGTACAGGATTTTTAAATGCCTGATTAGGATTTGCTTTAATTTATTGATTTCTTTTTAGTTAATTTCATTGATAGATCTTGTTTTCAGTTGATTTATTTTGAATTTATATAGAATAAAAAGAAAAAATAATCCAAGCAAGTAACTAACTGGTCATCTTTAAGAGAATGATTTCTTTAACGCCTCCGTTCCAAAAGATCAGTTTTATTTTCTGTCCTCAACTGGTCTCTTGGACGGCCGGCAAAACCAATTAAGTAGGGCCACATTTAAGAATGGTCTCCAAGAATCCGTATCAAATAGTTCATAAAGGAACCGATGATTTTTAAAATTAATTTAATACACTGCTACACAGAAATAAAATTAGGACTTCACAGTACTTAAATCAAAATATGGGATAGTTGAAGATAACGATGACAGCGACAATAACAATTTTCTACTGGGATTTACATGTCCTTTCTGTAAATAAATCATATTATTGTCTGTTTTTGAAAGTAAGTATATGTTTTTAAATTACATATAATTTCTGATTGCCTAATCATTTAACAAAAATCAAACATCAATTATAGAAGAAACGAACTCTAAGATAATCGCAGATATCAAAAAGCACCAAAAGCATTTGTCAATTTTATTCAATATTTCGATATAGTGCAGACGCTTATTATCGATACATTGGTATTCAGGTAATTAAATGTACATGCTTAGTTAGAATGAGGTGAAAGTGTGAGCCTGGATTAAGATTTATTACTATAATTATATATTTGTTTATGTCCAACTTATAAGTCCTCAGAACAGAATAAACTATGTAAAAAAATTATATAATTAAGACTGACACTTAAATTATTGCACTAATAAAGGGTGTTGCAAAATTAATGCAAAATTTGAATTAAATAAAAAACACAGTTTTTTTTCTTTTGTCAATTTAACAGCTGAAAGTTTGGGGTTAGTAAACATTTCACCTTGATGGTTTTGTTAATTGTCAAGATTGTTAGATTTGGGGTTCGGAGAACCTACAAGTGATCGTTGAAAAACAAATGAATCCTCAACGTTTGGTGTGGATTTTGGGCTGGAGGCATCACTAGGACCATACTTTTTCGAAAATGAAGCTAACCAAGCAGTGAATTTTAATGGTGCTCGAAATCATGACACGATAAAACAGTTCTTTCTGCCTGAATTGGATACTGATGTGAACAGCATGTGGCTTCAACAAGGCTGTGCCACATACCATCAATTCAACTGCTGCATGAGACAGTTCCTGGCTATCTACTCTCTCATTTCGGTGATAAGAATTAGCACCCTAGATTGTGTGATTTAATACCATTGGATTTCTTTTTATGGGGCTATTTGAATTCAAAGGTCTATGCCAACAAGCCTGTGTGCATTGAAGGAAGAAATTCAACGCTGCATCAACGAAATTCAGCCACAATTATGCAAAATGGTCATGAAAAATTTTGACAAACGAGTGCCTATGTGCCAAGCAAAGCCGTGGAGGCCATTTGCCAGATGTGTTATTCCATACATAACCCTATCCTGTGTACTTTACAATTCAATAAAAAAAACTGTGTTTTTTATTTAATTCAAATCTTGCATTAATTTTGGGACACTCTTTATAAACTCATTGATGTAATTAAACTAAATGATGTCGATCAAGCTTATAACTATTCCATTTATGAATACTCACTGATGTGGAAGAAGACTGAAGCCAAATGCTGAATAACTAATTCAAGTCAAATTCGTTAGTCTACCAAATTTGGATGGCATTTTGGCAGAGTGTGGCAACTTTTTTTTCTGATAACATTGGTTTTTATTTTTTTTAATCACTAGTCACAAGGAACACAACGATATGTACTTTATAGGGATGTAGGAAGAAGCAGGATAGGGTCACGCATTACAACAGCTCATTAGGAATAATCAGGTTAAAAAAAGGAGTTCAATAAACATTAATTTTAATAATTAATAACCACTAATAAAAATAAAGCTTATTTATATAAAAAAGAAAAGGTAAATCAGTCCCACAACAGTTCATAAAGGAATTAGAGACATTGGTGGTAGAAGTGACTAATGTTCGACCATAAAATTTTTTTAGTTGACAGAATGGTTGGTCAGCAATGTGCACTGATGTGCCAGATTGCTTTTTACCCCTGCCTCATGCCAGATACTTTAAGAGTTAAATGGAACTGGGAATGGAAGTGGAGTTTGAAAGGTAGCACTAGAGCTAGGCTTACCTTACTTCTCGGCATCTACATTAAATTAAAAAGTGCAGTAATAACCCAAAATAAGGCTACAAAAATATTTATTACTTAATAGTAAAAAATAGGAGTGAGGCTAGTGGTTTTATCAGTAATGGTTATAGATACCTAGAATCTAGAAAATGGGTACCTAACACTTCAATTGATTGGACAAAAACCTGGTGATGAGGATTGATCCTTGTATGATCATTGATCAAGAAATGGTACTGCCATTACAAGTATTGAACTCAAGGTCCTTTATTGGTGATACTAGCACAGGCAATAGTATTACTATACATTGATATGATACAGATTACAATATTAAATATAAAAAAATTGGAAATAAATAATCAACATCAGATACAAAAAAAGTAAAATAAAAATATATTTATATACAAACATATATTTTCGCTAAAACTTTATAAATTACCTTTCAAATCTATTTCACTTCTGAAAACAGCTGTAAACTTTTCATTAAAACAATCACCCTCCTCACATAAATAGTGTTCAGATCGAAAATGATCCCTGAGAAAATCATATGAACTAAACAAAAACAAAAAAATAAATGAAAAAAATATTATCAATGCAAAAAACAGTGAAATATAAAACAATTTATAACAAAGCCCATACATGTAAATGCATACCTATATTTTAAAATAATTCCCAACTTACCTGTAATACTGATGCAGACCATCAGCATCACAAAAATGGCAGAAAAGATGATCCCTCCTGAGATGACGATAAAGTTCATCATTATCCATATAGCGAGTATCACAGAATTCACAAAGAGGGTGACCTCTATGAGATCTGTTATCTGGGTCTCCCTCCTTTCTATGGCGACTTAATTCAGCACGAGTGTAACATTTTCTTTCTCGGGAATAAATCTTAAAACATTGGAAAACAATATTAAAAATTCTAAAAATGTAAGAATCATAGAATAAATATTACAGTATAATAATTATTGACCATTAACCAAAATGTAATAATTGAACCACATAACAACAGGTATTTAAATATGAATAACAACATGACTAACTGATTAAACTGAGGATTTTCTGTGATCAAATAGAAATTGACCAACTAATGAGGATAGAATGTACTTGATTACTTTTTGTAATCTTAATTTCCAAACCTCTTTTCCCAATATGCGAGTATATTCGGACTAGCTACTCCGTTCGGTTCAAGTTCAGAAAGTACTCAGCAAGGGAACAGTCCTCCGAACATAAAAAATAATGGAGTACAGTGCTGTCTTTCTCTGATACATTCATCAAGGTGTCCTATATAACTAAGACGCAGGGCTAAGCTAAGACGCAGGGCTGGATCAGGGAGGGGAAGTGGAGAAGAGGGGACAAAAGGAGCACTCCCCGGGCTGCATAATTTATAGGGTGGTGGATTACGAGCAGAATTTAATTTTTATAATATACTTTATTATGTATATTACATAGTTACAATAAGCTCATTCATATACACTTTCTGGCCAGGACATTTGAAAATTGTCCACAGAGAGGTCAGTCCGTTGGAGAGAGGGGTTCGTTAGGAGAGGTTTCACTGTGAATAGATTTAAATAGGAGTAATATAATTAAATATATTTATAATTTGATGAACATATTTTTCATTTTATTTAGCGTGTTTTGCGTCTTTTTCAAGATTAAAATATCGTGTATATAATAGTAAAATTAAAGATTAAAATATAGTGAATATAATAGTAAAATTAATCATACTCATAATTATGGGAATAAAATTAATAATAGCAACTCTTTATTTTTGTGACTTCACCCTCGGCTTCAAGGACATGTGGCGAATCGAATCTTATTATAAGAAGACAAATGTAAATCGGTTGAAACTGAAACTCTGAGTTATTTGGAGCTGTAATCGTTGGAGCTAATACGTTACTTTACTTTCCATAACATCTGTAGTTCACTCAGCGACAGGTAGAGCAAACCATGTAATGTAATAGAAAAATAGTAACAGAAAATAGAAGAAGAGCGTATTAGAGAAAAACAAAGTAAGTGGTAATATGTATTGATATTAGACAATATTATCGTTATATAATTTAAACAGACCAAGTGCGAACAAAAGAAATAAGGGACGAGCAGGTAGAAAGAAGGGTAACTGACAAGCGATGACAGATGTCACCACATAAGAGATAAGGGATAAGTTAATTTAAAAACCCTACCGAGAAGTTAATACTGTAACAACGCCAAAAGCTGGGATACCTAATCAATTTTAAGAACTGGTCCCCTTAGGCTCGGCTGGCCTCGAGGAAAAAGTGGAGACCGCCTGGAAAAGGTATGAGTAAATTATACTAGTTGGATAATGGTTCGCAGATATCAGCTGTCAGGACAAGGGGTGGAGCCATCCGATGAAATTCCAGAATTTCCTCCCTCTATAAAACTAGTCGGCCAATGAACAACGTTTTTGACCCCCTCTTAGACAGAACAAGAGAGAAAGAGGGGTAGAAGCAAGGAGGTAAAAAGAAGGTACTTCTTAACTGATCGAGACTGAGGGAGGACTTCGAGACTGATAGGGACTGATGCAAGACTGCAGCTCTGAACGCTGACCATGCGCTCTGGCTCCATGACTGAAGATATGCAGGGGAACCCGAGGGAAAGATGCTGAGGAACCATCAACACCAATTAGTATAGATAAGAGATTTATGTTAAAACAATTAATGGCTAAGACTAGGCTGAATCATTCCATGGTTAACTTTTATTGTAATAGTTTGTTATTTTAATTTTGAAGAATAAAGATAAATGTTAGCAAGGGATAGTTCTTTAGTAACCATGCCCATATTTAATTCGAATATATTTCATTAAGATAGCAGTAACTGATTAACATTAGTATTAAACTTAAAAGTAGGAACATTATCTTGGTTAATTATTAAATAATGGTAACCACAAAACAGGCCCTTGGAAAGGTATCCAATTTAGAGGACAAGGTAAGAAATGCAAAAGTATTCATAAGCTTAGTTAATTTTGGGATAATCATCCTCAGTGATTGCCCAATGGCATTCCTCTATACACATATATATATATATATATATATATATATATATATATATATATATATATATATATATATATATATATATATATATATATATAGACTAATGTATTAGCAGCTAGATAGATATCAAGCTCAACTTAACCTAGATAAAACATAGCAGTGGTAACGATGTGGTAAGTAACAATGCTTTTTCTTTCTTGGAAGTAGATAGGGTAAGGGAGCAACTACAACAATAACCCTTCTCAACATTTTATACACTTGTTGCCAAGTGCTAATGGAAAAACAGAATTATAAGTCTAAAAACTAAAAATTCCTGATGACTGACTGGCTGTTTTTCAAGCATAATTTCCTATTTTTTTCAGACAAAAAAATTCAAGCAGAATTCCTGATCTTCAAGGACTTCAAAGCAACTGGACACCCTGATTCATAATTTTATAGGTCCAATTGTAGATACTTATGTTAGGTTGATTGATCTAGTCATCTTCTAGAATATAGATCAAAAGAGATTCTTCTATGTAAATAGATACCATTTTTAATCGAATCATTATGGTACTTTGGACATTCCAGGAAGATTGTTCCAAGGCTGTGATAGAGGCAATACTTTAAATGCGTAGAGTAAACAGATCTGAAAGTTACTAAATCTAAAGGCTAGTACTGCACTGGGCCTCATTGTGTCGACACATGTTGCGGTTCAGAATCGGCTCGTGTAGCGATTCATTGTTCGGACATGGTCCAGATGCTGCTCCACATCAAGATTCATGTTGCCATTCAGATGGAGGAATTAGCCCTCGTCGATAGCTTTCTTTCAATAATTGTTAATAATGAGCAAAAAAAAAAAAAGGCAGTGGATTCAAGCATTAATTAGAGACAGTAATCACTATGCGAGTATTCTATTGGACACTCTGAAGATGGAATGGAATTTCGAATTTTTTTTGAGAATGTCCCTAACCAATTTCGAAATTATTTTAATTAAAGTTGTAGATATTAGGTAAGAAGGTTCGTATAAATAATAGCAATTTAAGGAACTCTATATCCCTGGCCAGCAAGTTAGCAGTGGCCCTTCGATTCCTGGCTAGCGAAGACTCATACACGAGCCTTATGCAAGCTTTGAAAATTTCGAAGCAAGCTATGTCTGAGCTTGTTTCTGTGGTTGCAGACAATTTTGCTGCAGTAACAGTGATAAAGGATTGTTTGGATTCACGTCCACACTGGCAATATAAGTCTGTGAATCCCACGTCCACACTGGCAATATAAGTCTGTGAATCCCATGTCCACACTGGCAGTATAAGTTAGTGAATCCCATATCAGTCAGGACTCAAAAGACGTAGAAAATACTGACCCACAATACACCAGATTCATCTCAAAAATGAGTTGGGACATCCCGAATACAAGCAAGACTCACATGGGATTAACCTGATGGGAAAAGTCGATTCAATGAGATCCAGTGTGTAATAGTATTGAAACCAACTACTAGCCAATATACAGGATTGTTGGATTTACTTGCAGTTCAATTAGCAACTCCCAAATTAAGGGGAGGAAATTTAGGAAGTAAACAAGGTTGCCAATCTTGGATATAAGATTAATGTTAAGAATGGATTTTTTCCAAATCAGGAATTAAAAGCAAAATCCAGTTATTACTTTAATGGCTATTGTCTTAATCTCAGGAGTAAATTGACATCAGAAAAAAAAAATTCTGGTACACAAGACTTTGATCTGACTAATTTTATATGACAGGTGAACTAGCACTTCTAGTTCATGAAACAAAGATTAATCATTGCACGTTCGGAAAGATAGATACAGGAAACTAAACTAAATGGTGTCACACATTGGTTCTACACATATTATCAGGAGGAAACTAAACCAGGTTCAAGCTAATTCCAACATAAACCACTTACGTAGTAAGGTCAATAAGTTTCCGGCCTGCCCTCATTCTTCTACTTCAAGCAAACTGATATTTGCCTGCCGTGCATGTCTATGCCTGCACTCTACATACCTATCACACGCACTTCCTCAGTACTGTCAGTCTGAATCTAACCTTGAAGGAATCTGTGCATTTTAACAGTGTTCAAGATCTATACCGTGTGGTTATTGTATTCTTGTGCTAAGAGGGCCTTACTCCTGCGCAAATTAAAGAGCGCTTGGATGGTGTGTATCCAAGCGTATATGGTGTGTAAGTCCTCCCTCATATTCCACTGCAAAGAATGGGAAAAATTATTTAAGTTAAGGAGAGAAAGTCTGGATGACGACCCGCATCCTGGTCGCCCATTAGAAGCTGTCACTTCTGAAGCAATCCAACTTGTGGAAGCTGAATTGCTGTCTGATCAGAGGCTGAAGACCAAAAAAATAGCAGCAAGGTTGGGGCTTCCAAAAACAAGTGTTCTGATGATCAGTAAAGAACATCTGCATATGAGCAAGGTCAGTAGAAGATGGGTTCCAAAAATTCTTTAGGCTGCTCAAAAAGAAGAACGTGTTCGCTGCTGCAATGAATTTTTATGCGGGTATAATGCCGAACCAAAAAATTTCTTGGATTCAATTGTAACTGGGGATGAGACAATAGTTCTATACCATGACCCACTCAGCGAAAGGGAGTCCATGGAGTGATCATGAGGACAGGAGAAGCACCTCCGCTAAAGGCAAAAGTCATGCAGTCGACAAAAAAGGTAATGGCCACATTTTCGGGGATTGCAGAGGAATACTGCTGATTGATTTTAAGGAAAGGAACACCACAGTGAATGCCGAGTATTATGCAGCCTTACTTCACCGTTTACGAGACGCCATCAAAGAGAAAAGGCAGGGGAAGTTGAGCAGGAGTGTTCGGCTTCTTCACGACAATGGCTCTGTCCACACAGCATTGATTTCCAAGACCGCTGGGAAGGACTGCAGATTCCAAGGAACCTCCCATCTAACCTGCAGCCCAGACGGCCTAAAGTTAAAATCTGGCCTTTGTGAGAGGAGATTTAGCACCAATGATCCAAGCAGTGGTAAAAGAACATTTTTCTAACAAAGAAGCAAATTATTTTTTTCATGGCATAGATATGTTGCCTAAGCGTGTGCAGAACTTAGAGGATAATATATTGAAAAACAATAACATCAGTTTTTTTTCTTTCATCTTTTCTTCTTCCTCAGGCCGGAAACTAATTGACCTTACTACGCATGTGACTCCAGTTGAAACAGATCAAATATTAAGCATTCCAGAGAGAGAGAGAAAAAGTGTTCTTCTGAGTATTTACAAAAGAGTAGCATGATCTTCTTTATAGAGCAGAATCCTATCTAAAGATAAAAGATGCTCAACTAATATTTAATAACTACAGAGCATGCTAGAAAACTGTCATCCCATCCACCAAATAAAAAAATAATGTACATGTAAAAATATTATTTAACATACCTTTAAGTTATCTACACAGAGATCACAATAATTTAACTGATGAACTCTTCGTACATGATCTCGAAGGTAAACGAAGCTTACAAAAACCTTGGAACATTTAGGACATTCATGGGCAAGTAATGCATCATACGCATTTTTTTCATTTTCAGTTTCAAATACTATTTTAAATTTCTTGTCTATCACTCCATTGATATTTTTTAATGAATTGTAAGGAGATATTACCTTTGTAAAAATAACCTACAAAATAGATAAAACAACATTTAAAACAAACATACAAATAGAAAAAAGTTATGACTTACAGATCAATATGTGAATAGCCTAACATCAGAAATTTTTTTACAAAATGAAACAAATAATAATTTATTCTACTAAGAATATGTATAAATTTAGCTGTCAGATATATTCCAAAAAGAAAATATAAAACTACTGCCCAGGGGCCTCTTGGCATAAATTATTAAAAAGAAAGGATAAATATTAAAGATCAGCAAAATCAGTTTTCAACAAAACGGAAACAGAAAATAAGACTGAGTATTTTCTAAATAATAGAAAGATGTTTTGATAGAATAGATACTAATTAAAAGTGATAAAATTTTAAACAAAAATAATGCTTTTGGCTAATAGTAATGGAATAATTGCAATCTTACTCAACTTCATTTGCATGATAAGAATTGGTTAATGGATCTAGCATGTTATATTTTAACTTTTCACCTGTTCTTTCCTGAATAGTGCACCATATCAAGCAGTCAATTATCTCGAAATTTCACGTGCAAGATTATCCATAAAAAATATCAACCTACCATTGAATAATCAAGTTACGCTAATATTTTTCATTTCAGTGAAAATCAATAGGATCAAAATCTTTGAACATACAATAAAATAAATGAATCCAATACAACATGAAATCAATCGATCAGAATGTATATGTTTATCTATACATTTTTTCTTATTAAAGAAAAAATTCTTATTTTTTACATGTACCATCATGAAATAAACGATAAATATTTAAACATATTATCCATTCAACATAAAAGCTAAATGACATATACATTTATTAAATTAAAATATTGGTTTAAGGAAAGAAGAAAAGCCACAGAATGTCATAGATTTAAACAGAATACCTTGAATATTAAAAATTGACTTCAAAGAAAAAATTATGATCATTTAGAATTTTCCTGGTTAAAGCACGATAACAAGTTATCAAAGGGTTTCTGACACAAAGATAAGTAGTATGATTTGAAAAAAAAAAATAAGTGATTAATTGTTAACAGAAAGGCATAATTCAGAAATTATTCTTATTTTCATGTCCCACTAAAAATGGTTTGGATTAAACATATTAAAATAAATTAGTAATATAATGTGATCACCCTAAACAAAATAAGAAAGCCAATGAACTAATTTAATAATGAAGATTGTCAGCAGGGTAAGATTAAAAAAAATATTGTTAGGTAATTAAAAAAAAGTTTTTGATCTTGAATGAAACTGAAATTTTTTAAAGCTTTGCCCAAACACAAGAAAGAGCCCTATCATAATTATAATGGTGAAAGCTTTAAAAACTAGTTCACTCAACAAATAAAAAAATTGATCATAAGTGTCATGTACAACATTATTACTTTACATTCAATATGTGCAATGAAAAACAGTCAAATTATTTATATTGTTGTTAACAAATCGTCAGTATGACACTTTGGATAACAGTAATGTGAAAATTGGGAGGCTTTAGAATACAAATCTCAGAATTCAACTTGAATAAACAGTTAATTGGCTAAATGATCTACATTAAGAATTTGATAATTTTCTACAAAATAGCGAAAATGAAATGATTAAATTCCATAGGCAGTGTTTTTTAAGTTAATATGATCTGAGCTAAAAATGTACAATATAAATACAGGATTATTGAATGTCTAAATAAACTTTGTTATAGAATTAAACAGAAATAGAATAGCTTTAATTACAGATCAAATAATGACACTATAAATTCTATTTTATTATTAAGTATGTTTAACGTAAAATTACATGATTATCAATTCCCACCAATAAGAAATTTGAATAATCAAACCATACACCTGCCACAAATTGATCAATTGCAGTTTTTGCAATGCAATACCTTTGGCATGTCCTGTCTGCATATTGGACATTCATTTTGACGACAAAGTACTCTCATGCGTGTGGAACATTCATAGCAAACAGGATGGTCGCATTGTCCAACAGAATAAATGTCCACTCCTTTAAAACAAACAACACAAGTATTTTCTTGTGATTCTTCAGATAGCTTCGTAGCCATATTCACTTATATTAAGGCACACGTATACACATTTTTTCTAACCGAGAACAATTCCCACACCGTGGATTTGGCTGTCAGCTGTGAGGATAACCAAAGAAACGATTATTAACATACTCAATGCTTGCTAAATATGGCGCGGCTTGACGAGTTAAAGTTTTTTCTAACCTAAAATGGGGAAAAAAATAATAAAAGTAGCTATACCTTATGCTTAAAGCATTTTATAAGGTTCAGTTAATATTTCTATAACTTTTTAATGTTAGGAAAATTTATTTGCATTCAGGAATAAGCATGTCAATCATTAACCAGTTAAAAAAACAAATTTTTAGCTGCTTATTAATGATCTAAAAAAAGTTTAAAATAATTCTGAACCTATGAACAATTTTAATCAAACAAAAATTATCAGTTAGAAAGCAATTTATAGTCTATATTGGAGGCAACACTGGGGTGACTGGTAGGTTTCAATGTAACCAAAACAGTTGTGGTTCATGATAATGGCAGAAGAAAGACAGAATAATTATTATCAATGACATTACTATTCTGATTATTCTTTTGTGATCGAATTTCAAGACTCTGTTATTCTTATATAAATTCCAAAATGTCACATTTAAAAATGTTCTTTAAATGTTTTAATTCTCCTTCTCTTCATATGATTTATCAGGATCCGAATTTTTCGGTAATATTTGTTTCTTATTTATGTTTTTTGAAATACTGCATTCAATACTATAAATAAATCATATTTCAGGGGAAATATGTGCGGGACAGATTGGAGAGATTAGGTGATTTTTCTTTGAACTGTGTATGTATATGCATTTTACCTTTTAGAATACAATGATGATGCCTTATGTTACTACATTAAAAATTTATAATTATAGGTTGTAATATTTTGGAAGCTCAGTATTTTCACCACACCACTAATAGCGATATTTTTTTATCGAAGAGGCTACATGAATATAGAAGGTGCTGCATCACTTGCAAAAATGTCACTATGGTTTGGATTATTAATTGGAGCTTCATTTTGCTTGCGTAGCTATGGAAGAGCTTCTAATCCTCAGTATAGGTTTTTCCTAGACAAATTGAACAATGCTGTAACTGCAAAAGGTCTTGTAAGTTTATTAATTATTACTTCATTATAGTTTAAATTTGGTGAATTGTAGTCATCATAATTGTTCACTGAATCATTAATGAGCTTGTTCTGTAGGCAGTACAAATATGTGTCTTGGGAACTGTTACAGTTTTATCTCTTTGATTTGTTTGATTTTAAAATTACAGATCCTCTTATAAACTATTAATTTTATAATACCACCCTTGATATAATATTCTTGTTGGAATTCTAATGTTTGGTGCATTGTAAAACATCCTATGAGCCAACTTTTCAACTATCAAAGCATTAAACTTGCTCCTGTCTATTTAATCGACACTTATTTTTCTTTAAAATCAAATACATTCCGAACTGCTCAGGCTTCACTTCTCAGCTTAGGATTTTCTCCTTGCCTCTTTGGCCTCAAATTGCACAGAAATATCTAGCCTTCTGGAACTATCTTGAAGCCATCACAGTTAGCATCCTAGAATCCTTTCAGTATCTTTTCTTGTTTCTCACCTTATTTCATATTTTCTGAGAAACTTCATTTTCATAGCCTGAAATTGACCTCTATATTTTATTTGCTAGTTATGATCCAGAACTCACTGCTGGAAGTGATTTGGTATCCCTGGGCTTTCCCATAAAGCTTTGACAACAGCAATTAACAGTCTGACCACTGCTGCTATCTATTCTCTAATTAAGCTCTTCTCATGATAATGAGTAGCAACTGAAATTTTCTCCTAGGTCAAGGATTTTCTTTACTTTGGAGTCCAAAAACTAGTAAAAATTAGGGAAGTAGTTGACTTTTTCTTCTACTTGCACCATATGCAGTTATGAGCAGGCTGATGCAAGTCAATCTCTCTCTTCATGGAAAGAGCAAAACCCTCATAATAGCATATGTCCCAATTGAAGATACTGGAACTGCTATTATAGGCAGTTTATTTGAACGGTTTCAGGAAGTATTGGGTACATCATTTAAAAGCTCAAATCATATTTGGTGATGAGAATGATCTGATGAAAGTGGAAGGAACTTTCCATTGGGTTGGCAAAGAACTTTTCCATATCGTTGAAACTGCAGTCTTGTGTTCTTTGTTTTTGAATTGGTTTGAGCAGTTTTCAGAGTTAATAATAATGCACACTAAATCCTTAGTTTTATAAATTGTTTTGTTATTCTTAATTAATATAAAAGTTAGTCAGGTCTCTATGGTTTGATGCGGATTGTGCAACAATCACAGAAGCAAAAAATAAAGTCTATAAAAATATGATACAGAAGCGTTACACTAGGCATGCATCGTTGGTGTACCAGGACAGGAGAAGAGAAGAGAAAAACTGTAATGTAAGAAGAAGAGGTGATGGGAAAAGAAGTAGTTTGAGGAAATGGAAGAATTCAGAATCAATCCAGAATATTCTACAGAAAGGTTAACCAAAGTAGAGAATCATTCAAACCACGGATTAAGGAATGTAGGAAGGAGGAGGATGAATCCATGATCACAAAAATGGATGAATATTCTTGCCTGATGATCTGGTTACTTCAATATACTCTTGAACGAAGATACAGGAAATCCAGATGAGTTTGTGATTCTAAATAGGGAGAATCCTGATCTCCCGACATATGATGATTTTTTCTACGCTATAAAAGCTCCAGAGGAGAATGGGATTTTGGCTGAACCTCTGAAGCTTGGCGGTGAGGAGTTTCTGGGAATGAGAGTTAACCAAAAAAAAAACGAAGTATTTGTGAACAGTAACTGGAGCCAGAAGGACGGAACCACTAGTGATGGGCTCATTCATCTTCCATCACGTTGAAATGATAACTTCTAGAAACGGCTCTCAATGTCAATAGGTGTTATTATGGCCTCAACAGACACCTTAAAAGCTCATCATTATCCCACTCTTACGAAGTATCAGTTATATATGACCCTCATCAGAGCTACTCTAACCTACGGCTCGGAATCCTGGACTCTCACAAATTCTGAAGAAAAGGATCTTCTTATTTCTCGTTCGTCGCATATTTGGACCTATGTTGAATGGCAAGAATTGAAGAAGGAGAAAAAATGCAGAGGTTTATGGGCTTTATGGAGGGGCAGATGTGATGATGTGCATAAAGTTGGGAAGGCTACATTGTGCTGGCCACATCGCACGAATGCTAGCAGAGAGGATCCCCAAGAAGTTGCTGGACAGGAGATTGTATGGAACCAGAGGAAGAGGCAGGCCGTG
This sequence comes from Rhaphigaster nebulosa, assembly GCA_948150685.1. Taxonomy (NCBI): domain Eukaryota; kingdom Metazoa; phylum Arthropoda; class Insecta; order Hemiptera; family Pentatomidae; genus Rhaphigaster; species Rhaphigaster nebulosa. The sequence goes on from OX411308.1 coordinate 83,382,394, forward strand.
ATTAAGATGGAAGGATGCTATAGCCAGAGACGCTCAGGACCTGTTGGGCACCCACAACTGGCGAGAAGTTGCACTGGACAGACTGACCTGGCGAAGACTCATTGAGGACGCCTCCTGTTCTGTAGCACCAGAGAGTAGTAGCAGTAGTAATATAAAAATAGAATAGTAGATCCTTTGCTAATAAAAGGCTTCTTTTTCTTGTAGATTTCTAAATAGAAGCACAATTGGTTGATTTTGCTATGAACAAACATAATTTCTAAGGCTGAGGCCTGAGTGAAAGCGTTTTGCTGGAATTGTAGCATGTGTAACTGGTATTAACTGTACCCTCATTTATCGCCCTGAGTGAAATAGATATTTGTTTACAGAGGACTATTAAACATGTTAGCCCGCCCACTTAATGATCTGCAAAACACTATTTCACTGAGGCCAGTATATGAATATGAA